>CAJQZJ010032807.1:5354278-5408683 GCA_907164525.1 Lophiomys imhausi
AGCTAAATCCCCAATCTAACTATCAGATAAGGGCATTATCTAGGGCTATTACTACTTCTGCAACTCTCTGCAGTAGTCCTAATGCAGCATTCTGTCCTTCAGGTATTATCTATGACCTAAAATCTCTGCAGAGGCCAATGTAAATTAAGCAGTTCATCTCTGACAACACACTGCATTTCTTAAGCTGCCTTCAACAGCAATGGAGCATAGTACTAGCCCCACGCTTTTGGATGAAGTATGCTTTTCTGTATTGTATGGACATGTTGCGAATGCCAGGAAATCCAACAGGCTACTGGAGCTCAATTTTGCTATAAAACTACAAATACTAGAAGCCTGCATATTAATACCTGGCAGCCAGGGTGGCCGTGAGACACAGGATTGGATCTGAACTAGTCACACCTTTGATTATGTGTTCCAGAGTAAAGCTAGCCTGTCAGGAAAAACACATTCAGGTCAGTCATTCAACCTCTGTCAAAAGAAAGCACAGGGCCAACAAGATGACTCAGAGGGTAAAAGGTACTTTCCGACAAGTCTGACAACCTGAGTTTGACCCCCATGATCCACGGGGTGGAGAAAACTGACTCTCACCAATTGTCCTGACATCTATGTATGTACCTGGTTACACACACTATATAAGTATATAAGTGCCATAAGCAACTTAAAATCATGATAAAAATAAAAATAAGGGTAGTGTGACTATCACATAGATTAGACATCCACCTAACTTGAACAGATATCCATGGTGCACCCACGTCTATACTAAGGCAAGAAAGGATATTTGCTGGCCCATAGGTCATAAGTCAACGTACCACAGTCTCCATTCTTAGGGAAGGGTGATCCTTGTACCCTAAGCACCTTTCTAAAAAAAAAAAAATCATCTTTATCATCATTATTATTTTTGTTTTTTTTCCAGACAGGTTTCTCTGTGTATCCCTGACTGTTCTGGACTCACTTTGTAGACCAGGATAGCCTTGAACCCACAGAGATCCACCTGTCTTTGCCTCTCAAGTGGTGGGATTAAAGTTGTATGCCACCACACCCAGCCATTACAGACAGCTGTGAACTGCCACATGGGTGCTGGGATTTGAATCTGGGTCCTTCGGAAGAGCAGTCAGTGCCCTTAACCACTGAACCATCTCTCCAGTCTCCGTTTTTATTATTATTTTATTTATTTATTTTTTTTTTTGGTTTTTTGAGACAGGGTTTCTCTGTGTATCCTTGGCTGTCCTGGACTCACTTTGTAGACCAGGCTGGCCTCGAACTCACAAAGATCCGCCTGCCTCTGCCTCCCAAGTGCTGGGATTAAAGGCGTGCGCCACCACCGCCCGGCCGTTTTTATTATTTTTAAATGTGTGTCTATGTGGGTACGTGTCGGCACATGTTTAGGAGGTGCACACTGAGGTTTGAGGTGTTCTCCCTGAAGCTGTAATTACAGTGGTTGTAAACTGCCTGGCATGATACTGGGAAGTAAACTTGGGTCTTCTGTAAAATCACCAAGTGCTCTTAACTTCTGTACCCATCACCCTTTTTATTTAATTTTATTTGTATGAGTGTGGATGGGGTTTTGTTACTTGGGAGATGGGGTGGTGTCTTGCATGTCTGTCTGGGTACCCTGTATGTAGTACCATGTAGGCTAGAAAAGGGCATTGAATCCTTCTGGGTCTGGCATTACAGATGGTTATGAACCACCATGTGGGTGCTGGAATTGAACCTCGGTTCTCTGAATGAGCAGTTAGTGCTCTTAACCACCAAGCCACCTCTCCAGTCCCACCTGACATCTTTTTATCATTGGTCTTAAGATGATGATAGGAAAAGGATTAAGTGTAACACAGTTATCATGCATTTGCCCAGGATGCACATGGCCCAGTGTTCAATTTTTAGAAGACAGAAAGGGTGGAAGGGCAAAGTAGGAAAAGAGGAAAAAGAAAAAATAGGAAAGGTGTTATTTTTATTTATAAACACTTATATTTATTAATACTTAACAAACACCTATAAAATACCTAGATCCTATAATTTAAAACTATAATCTAAAATCTATAATCTATCTAAGAACACCCTAATACCTATCTACAAACATCTAACTATTTTAACTTTCTGAAAAGGATATTAATATTCTTTTTTTTTTGTTTGTTTTGTTTTTTCGAGACAGGGTTTCTCTGTGTAACAAACAGCTCTGGCTGTCCTGGACTCGCTTTGTAGACCAGGCTGGCCTCGAACTCGCAAAGATCCGCCTGCCTCTGCCTCCCAAGTGCTGGGATTAAAGGCGTGCGCCACCACCGCCCGGCTGATATTAATATTCTTAGTGTAGGTCCATCCAGGATGACTTGGTTTTATGGCAGTCTCGATAGTCAGTTCTTTTCAAAGCTTACTGTTAGTTGGGCCTTACTTTTGCCAGTTCACAAGTCCAATTTATCGTGACCAGCTTATAAAGTCATTCTGTTCCAATTGCCAAACTGAGAGCAACGTTTTCCATCAGCTAAGACTCACCTCCATGGTCACCTTGGCCCAGGCAAACCTCATGGCCTAAAGCCTTTTCAAGCGGCTTCCAAACTTCACTTGCTTTGCTCACTTTTTTGGCGCTCTGGGACCTCAAGACAGATGCCTTCAAGGAACTCTCTCTCAACTGGTTTTATGCCATGCTTTTGCTTTGGGGTATCAAAGCCTAAATTCTGTCAATGGCATACCTTGCTATGCACTTCTCCAGCGTGACTTTTCAGTTGGTGAGGGCATGAGGAAGAGAGCGCCACATGGAGCTTTCTGGCTTATATATCACATTATCTCAAGATCCTTGGCAGTCTCGAGGGTCCAGAAGACTTCTTGAGATGTCCAGCAGTCCCATTGCTTCTTGCGGCAATTAATGTCATCTGCACGGCTTGCACAATTTCTTAGCCATACCCCTTCAACAGGGCAGTTTGCAGAACTATGGCTTCCATAAAGTTGTCCTCTGCCCTCTGCCCTCACACTACATCATGTGCATTTCCTCCTCCTCACCCCACACATCATGAAAACACACACACACACACACACACACACACACACACACACACACACACAGACAGACACACACACAGACAGACACACACACACAGACAGACAGACACACACACACTAAACTGAATTTTTAAAAAGAGCACTGTGTCAAATATGATAGTCTAACTAAAGATAAAATTTAGAAGAACAGATCCTGGGCCAGCTAGTGGTCAGTGGGTAAAGACTGAGTTTGATTCACCAGAATACAGGTGATGGAGAGGGAAAAGTGATGGCCGAAACTATCTTCTGGCCTCTGTTTTCTGACCTCCGAACACTTGCATGTGCGCACACATGAATAAATGCAATACAAATTATTTTAAAAAGAGAAACTTGAGCTGGAGGAATGTCTTGACAGTTAAGGCAGTGTGCTGGTCATCTTGAGAACAGGAGATCTATAACCGAAACCCACATCTGCTGGTCCCCAACCACCTACAACACCAGCTTCAGCGGCTCCAACACCATCTTCTCACCTCTGCAGGTACCTGCACTCACATGCCCCCCATATTACATAATGTAAAAAAATATTTAATAAAAGAGGAAGATATCAAGCCAGGCGTGGTGGCACACCCCCATAATCCTAACACTCAAGCAATAGAGCAGAAGAATCAGAAGTTCAAGTCAGCCGGGCGGTGGTGACGCACGCCTTTAATCCCAGCACTTGGGAGGCAGAGGCAGGTGGATCTTTGCGAGTTCGAGGCCAGCCTGGTCTACAAAGTGAGTCCAGCACAGCCAGGGCTACACAGAGAAACCCTGTCTCGAAAAACCAAAAAAAAAAAAAAAAAAAAAAGAAGTTCAAGTCATCCTCATGCATACCAAGTTCTAGGATAGCCTAAGCTACACGGGACCTTGCTCTTAAAAATGATGAGGTAGCCAAATATAAGGTGGTGCTCTGGGAGTCCTACAGAAGAGGGGGAGGGAAAATTGGAGGAGCCAGAGTGGTCATATACACACAGAACAGGGCCCACAGGGAGAATGGAATAGGCCTGGTGGTATATAACTGTAATCCCAGCACTAGAAGGGAGAGGAAGGTGGATCTCTGAGTATAAAACACTCAGTGTCGGGTAGGGGTACTTTTGATTGAGGATACATTCAGACAGTAACTGAGTTATCTAGTATCATAATTAACCAAAGATAACATAGAGCAAATAACTAACACAGGGAAGTCTCAGATTGCTTTCTAGTTTCAGATTGACAGAGTTAGTTCCAGAAGGATAGCCATGCTTCTCTCACAGACAACTCATTAGCATAATGAGCTAGATCAATCAGTAATGGGCACAGCTGAGGAAACTACCCAAGGCCAGCTCGCCGTCTTTATTTTCTCCCACCAGACCTTTATAGGCCTACTTTTCATGTAGCTTACAGGTGATTGCCCATCTATGTGTCTTGGGTGGCCAACATGTACAAGGGCAAGAAGCACACAAAGATATCACCCCACCTTTTATTTAACTCCTACCATGACATGCTCTGGGGTGTATGATTCTCTGGGGATGAAGTGCATTCCCAGGCCATGATCTTTACTCTTTGTGCTGCTTTGGAAAAAGGTAGCTGTTAAGTTCTTGGCCCTTTGTGCAGGAGTTACAAGGCAGTGGGTACCTGGTCACAGGTGCCAACAGATCATGAAGGTATGGCTTCCAAATGCAGGTAAGGCTGTTTCTGAAGCCAAGTGGGATGTACAGAAGGGCTGACTGCTTGGGTAGGGGACTACCAAATGCTTAATGTCTAAAAATTTCCTAATGACATCTTCCTGTGGCTATTTTCTTCCCCACAGATCAAGAAAACCAGTCCTATGTCAATCATGTGTCTCTTCCATCTCTCAATGTAGCTTATAAGAAGGTATTGACTTCCTCTGGATTTTAATTTTGCTGTAAGCACCAATGCACAGAATCTCTGTGGGTTTGCCTTTGGGAAGGAGCAGCCTTCAGCAGCATTGGCAGGAAAGCTGCGATTGCACTCGGCTAAGATTTTATATTACCAGCCCAAATGATGCCAATTACTCAACAATGAGTTGGACAGAGACTGCGAGCAAGCAGAAGGTTTTGAAGAAGATTACTGCATTCTATCTTCCTTTTCTACAAAAGAACAAGGTGAACTCTATATTTATAGTGATAGAAAAATCCAAAATCTCGTGACACCCATGAGCTTCTTCAAGGATCTAAAACAAGGCACTGAGGTGATACATATCCATAGACTACAAAGGAGAGAAGAAGCTCAAGGGTTTAACTTTTAACATTTCTCAGTCCTCTATGCTCAATAGAAGGATCTAGAAGGCTTATTTCTCTTTATTCATCTCTCTAGAAGCACACAGCAAAATAAAAAAAACAACAACTTGGCCTGCCTTCCCAAGGAGACCTGCCAGGACCCAGGAAAATGCAGTTCTAGCTTCTGGCCCACACATAGATTTATTTGTTTTCCCAAGGAGGCCTGCTGAGCCCCAGGGATATCCAGGTATCCTGTAGGCACCAGGAACATCCAGCCAATACCAGAACAACCAGAGGGCTAAAAGCCAGCTTAAGAACAAAATCAACAAGAGCCAGGGCAATATGGTGCCGCTAAAACTCAGATATACTACTACAGGAAGCCCTGGATATCCTAATACACTAGAAGCACAAGAAAATGACTTTAAACCTAATCTTATGAAGATGATAGAAGCCTTTAAAGAGGAAACTAATAAATTCCTCAAAGAAATACAAGAAAAGGCAGAGCAAGATGGTGGTGACTGGTGGAGATGCAATCTGAGTGAAGGGGAAACCAGCTGGATCACTGCAGAGCTGTGCTCATGCTGTGCAGCAGTCTGAGAGGTGCAGGCTAGTCTGAGCTCACTCAGGAAAGCCTGAGACAGTCCAAGTCCCCAAGTGAGGCATCTGGGCACTCAGAGGAATAGAGCAGCCCGACATGGGAACTCTATCTACCTACTGTAGTAGAAGAGCTCCTGGGTCTGAGTGAATCAGGATCCCAACTGGCAGCTTCAACCCCCAAGCAGAGGTCCTCCATGGCTTCCTAAGCCCCCATCTTCCATGCAGTCATTCCTGCAGCCCAAGACAGGACCAGTGGAGACATGATAATGGTAAGATCAGGGTGATTAATCCTGGGATCTACAAAATGGTGGCAGCTGGCTGATGAGCAGGTAGTCGAGCTGGGAGATGGATGAGCTGTCCTGAGTCCCAGTGCTATTGATGGGTCACAGACTCCCATTCGGATCCTCCCTGTGAGTGCATTGTGCCTTTGGGCCAGGCATCCAGTCTTCATTGTTGAGAGAGTTCCTGCCTTGGAGCTATGGAGCATCTGGGACCATTGTGCATCTTTCTGAGTGTTTCTGGCTAAGAAGTGTAAATGGTGCCTGGGCTCCTCAGGGAATTGCAGCGGAAGAACACAAACAACAGACCTAAACTGACAGACACACTGCCAGCACTGGTGAGCTGCCCAGGGACATAGTGCTTCTGGCTGAGAATTGCAAACTGTATCTGTGATTCTCAGGGAACTACTGGGTCAGATTTAACTCATAGACTTGTCACTCAGACTGTGGGAACAACTGGATACCTCACCAGCTCTAGAAAGCTGCCCTAGGACATAGTGTATCTGGCTGAGAAGTACAAACTGTGTCTGTGATTCCCAGAAAACTACAGGAGAAGATCTCACTCACAGACTTGTTACCCAGGCTGCTGGGGTACAATAGGACACCCCACCAGATCTAGCAGGCTGCCCTGGGACACAGGGCTTCTGGCACTGTGTTTGTGATTCCCAGAGAACTGCAGGGGTGGACCCTACCAACAGACTTGTCATCCAGCCTATGGGAACAGTCAGACATCCTGCTGGCATTAGCAAGGTGCCATGTGACACAATGCTTTTGGCTAAGAAGTCCATACCTCATCTGTGACTTCAAGGGAACTGTAGGGGTAAACCTTACACCCAGGCTGTGGGAACAGTCAGACACCTCACTGGCTCTAGCCTACAGTCTGTTGCCTGCTGATCCCCACTGACCTCACTAGGAGACTAGCTGGATCTCAGGATCCTGCAGGCTGGAATAATACACTCTACCACAATCCCTGACCTCAGTACCCAGTTGTGATACAGCAGGAAGGGGTGAGCTGGGGGTGGCTCACTGAAATTCAGCCTCCAACACAAGGCCTTACTCATCTTGTGAAGAGGTATGGGCCACCAAAATCATATGGCCCCCCCACACCAAAGCACTTTTCTTGGCACCAAGTCCAGAGCTCACCAGGAGCAATCAACTAAAGACAACCAGATGGCTAAAGGCCATCAAAAGAACAAAACTGACAAAAGTCAGGGAACTATGACTCCAATGAAACTCAACTATGCTATACAACAAGCCCACCACAGCTGAAACACAAGAAAATGATGACAAATCTATACTTATGAAAACGATAGAGGTCTTAAAGGAAGAAAACAAATCCCTTAAAGAATTTAAAGAAATCATAATGCAGCAGATGAAAGTAATGGATAATTCCATTAAAGACATCCAGGAAAACTGAATCAAACAAGAGAAGGAAAGGGACAAAGCCATTAAAGAAATACAGGCATTGACAATCAAGATGGAGAAAGAAATGACTAAAACGGTTCAAGACAAGAAATTGGAAATGGAAGCAATAAGGAAATCACAAGCAGAGACAATCTTGGAGATGGAAAACCTAGGAAAGAGAACAGGAACTATAGATGTGAGAATCACCAATAGGATACAAGAGATGGAAGATAGAATCTCAGGTGTGGAAGACTCAATTGAAGAAATCAGTACAACAGTGAAAGAAAATGAGAAGTCTAAAAAATTCCTCACTCATAACATCCAAGAAATCAAGGACTCAATAAAAAGATGGAACCTAAGAATTATAGGAATAGATAAAGAGAAGCCTTCTGACATCAAGGACTAGGATATATCTTCAACAAAATCATAGAAGAAAATTTCCACCCTAAATAAAGAGATGCCTGTAAAAGTCCAAGAGGTATACAGAACACCAAACAGATTAGACCAGAAAAGAAACTCCTCCCACCACATAATAATCAAAACTCCAAAAGTACAGAACAAAGAAAGAATGTTAAAAGCTCTAAGAGAAAAAGAACAAGTAACATATAATGGCAGACCCACCAGAATTGCACCTGACTTCTCAGAAACTTTAAAAGCCAGAAGGGCCTGGGAAGATGCCTTACAAGCCCTAAGAGACCACAGGTACCAGGCCAGACTACTATACCAAGCAAAACTTTCAATCACCATAGATGGAGAAAATAAGATATTTGACAACAAAACCAAATTTAAACAATATCTAGCCGCAAGTCTAGCTCTACAGAAGATAGAAGGAAAACTCCAACCAAGAGTAGATAATTGTACCCAAGAAAACACAGTAAACAAATAACCCCACTGTAGCTAAACCAAAGGAAACACACAAACACACTACTACCATGTACTCTAAAATAACAATTAATGGTCATTAATATCTCTCAACATCAAGGGACTCAACTCCCCAATAAAAAGACACAGGCTTACAGAATGGATTTGGAAGCAAGACTTCACATTCTGCTGTGTAAAAGAAATGCACCTCACCACAAAGATAGACTTTACCTCAGAGTAAAGGGCTGGAATAAAGTTTTCCAAGCAAACAGTCCCAAGAAGGAAGTGGGAGTAGCCACCCTAATATAAAATAAAATACACTTCCAACCAAAATTAATCAAAAAAGATAGGGACATTGCATATTCATCAAAGGTAAAGTTCAACAAGATGACATCTCAATCCTGAACACCTATGTCCCAAATATAAGGTCACCCACATTTGTGAAAGAAATATTACTAAAGCTTAAACCACACATTGATCCCCACACATTAATAGTGGGAGACTTCAACACCCTACTCACACCAACAGAATGGTCATTGAGACAGAAACCAAACAGAGAAATAATGAGTCTAACAGAGGTCATGAACCAAATGGACCTAACAGACATCAACAGAACATTTCACCCAAACATAAAAGAATATACATTCTTCCCAGCATCTCATGGAACCTTCTCCAAAAATGACCATATAGTCAGTCACTAAGTAAGCCTCAACAGAAAATTGAAATAACCCCTTGTATTTTATTGAATCACCATGGATTAAAGGTGGACTTCAACAACAACAGAAATAACAAAAATCTTACACATTCATGGAAACTGTACAACTCATTACTCAATTAACACTGGGTCAGGGAACAAATGAAGGAAATTAAAGATTTCCTAAAATTCAATGAAAATGAAGGCACAACATACCCTAACTTATGGAACACAATGAAAGCAGTGCTAAGAAGAACATTCATAGCCTCAAAAAGAAATTGGAGCTCATATTAGCAACTTAACAGCACAACTGAAAGCTCTCGAAAAAATCCATTAAAATAATCTACCACAGGGGGGCCAAGATGGCGGCGACCTACACTGACGCATTTTGAATGCGGGGAAAAAAGAGCCATAAAAAACACAGAGTTATTGGGCACTGTGCAAAAACCGGAGGGGCTAGACCCCCCTGGGAACACTCACAGCTCCCAAGGGACTGTTAAAAGTCCCAGGATAAGGCTCTCTCCCCATCTCTCGCAGACACGGAAGCCACTAAACCCAGGATTCGGGAACTCCCATTTGGAGAGGCGCCTGGTAAGATCGACCCCAACTCACAGCAGGCAGAATCAGGGTCCACTTGGCGATAGTTCACTAGCCTATTGGACTACCCACACCTCAGGTAGAACTTATACCCACTTAAAAAACTTTGTGAGATAGTGGAAGTCTTAGCAAGGAACAAACAGGGGGCTCAGGGGGTGGTCCGCAGCCGCTTGTGAAGCGGAGGGCGGGAGGTTCCGAGAGAGCGCGGGAAGATGGGAACACAAAGGTGGGCGGGAGGGGCCGAATCCCGCACACTTACGGCAGCGCAGCTGGGAAGGGAGCCCGGCTGGCAGGGCCAAATCCTCGCGAACCCACGGCAGGACAACTGGGGAGAGAGCCAGGCATGGGCGGGGCCAGGGATCTGTGCACCCACGGCTGAGCTGCTGGGGCGAGAGGATCACTCAGGCGGCTGGAGGATCCGGGGGCTCGGTGCTCCCACGGCCGAGCAGCCAGGGAGGGAGACCCGCAGCTGCGCAGACAGGGAGGGAATCAGGCACAGAGGCCAGGCCTGTGGTGAGAAGCCTAGTGAGAAACCCGAAATCGGGACCATAGCTGTATTCTGGAAAATCCAGACATATTAGGTGTGGATCCAGACCCTGTCAGTCTCCGTGACGACAAACAAAGCCCACAGAATCTGTGCCTGGGCAAACAGGTCCATACCATCAGAACCATTACAGGCTGATAACTCAGAGTGCAACATAGAGAAGTCTAAATTGGGAGCAGTGAAACAATCCCGGTCCATTACTCACAACCTGGGAATAGGCTGCACCAGCTCACAGTGCCTCAGGCGATTAAAACCACAGTGACCCTGAAATCCCCCTGTAAGCAACGACAGATAGCCAAGTAACTCGTCCCCTGCACCAAATCATCCACTGTGGATCCAAGCACAGAAAACGACAAGAACAGACAGCTAAACGCATCCAATGGCCAAAGGTAAAAAAAAAAATAGAAATCAAGGAAATATGACTCCAACAAAGCAGAATTATCCTAGCTCATCCAAATCAGATGACCTCACACCAACAGAAACACATGAAAACGTTGACAATTCTGCATTATGGAAAGTGATAGAGTCCCTGCAAGAAGAACTTAAATCTATGAAGGAATTCAAAGAAGCCACAATTCTACAAGTCAAAACAAGGAACAACACCATTAAAGAGCTCCAAGCCAAGGTGACAGAGCTTGAACAGGAAAAGGAAAAAGCAATGAAAGATTTTCATACAAAAACAAGCAAGCTGGAGAAGGAAATGTACAAAATGAACAAAACCATACAAGACATGAAAATAGAAATAGAAACAATAAAGAAAACACAGTCAGAGTTAAAAGAGGAAGTGGAGAACCAAGGGAAGAGAACAGGAACTACGGATGTGAGTATCAACAATAGGATGCAAGAGATGGAAGACAGGATCTCAGAACATGGACATAAATTTTTTTTTAATCTTTTTATTTATCCTTCTTTTTTTCTTTTTCCTTTTCCCTTCTCTTTTTCCTCTCTTTTTTTGTTGATATTCTTTGTTTTTGTGGGTTTGTGTGTTTGTTGGTCTTTTTTTTTAGTATTCCCCCAGTAGCAAGGAGACACCTTTCACTGGCAGTACTGCCTCGTAGGCCCCCAGTGAATGAAGAGGCTCTTGGCCCTCATATGACTCCTGATCTGTGGTGTGAGACTGTTAGGCAGGGACACTCCACCCCAGAGGAACAAGACGGAAGGGTCAGAGGATAGAGCATGTGAGGGTGGGGCTGGGAAGCGGGAAAAGAGGACAATATGATAAGGATGTAACCTGAAGCAACAAACAAATAAATTTATTAACTTAAAAAAAAAAAAGGCAGGTGGCAGGGCTGAAACACTGTGAATGGAATAGAGGATACAGCCATTCGGCTTGGTTTTGCAGACCTCCAGGTGTAGAGAAGACGTGGAGCTAAGGTAAAATACAAGAGAACTGTGGTATTGGCCCATGCCTTTGACTTCAGCGGAGATGGGGGGGGGGAGCACCGTAGAGTTGGTGGTCTTATGTATTCTGGAGTCATACGGAGCGGGGTGATGAGGGTGCATACTCTTGGTCCCATCATTCAAGAAGAGTACACCCTTGGTCCCAGCTCCCAGCACACTGGAGACAGAAACGGTCAGACCCCGGAGCTCAGGGTCAGCCTGATGCAGGGCAAACTCTAAATAGAGAAAGACTTCGATCCAGGAGTGGTGGAACACATCTTTGATCCCTTCAGATGGGAAACACAGGTCTCTGATTCCAATAATTAGAGTTCAAAGACAAACACATGGGATTTGGAGGGACCTAGGTTTGGAGGCTACTTACAAAAGGCCTTCTCAATGCAGGCAGATTGTCCTTGGGATCTCAAAATATATACACTAGAGCTGGTTTAGCTCCAAGGTGACAGAATGATTTCTTCTTTAACCCGGATTGAAAGATAACGCTTTGTATGTTGTCAGAAGGCCAAATTTGCTTCAGGAGAAGTACTACCTAGCCCCCCCCCCCAAAAAAAAAAGAGGGCAATTGTCCTAGGGTTGGGATTGGGGCAGGGCTCTGTTCTTATCTTTCCAGGAGAATCGAAGCATCCATTAGGGGAGCCCGGGGACCGCTGGACAGCGGAATCCTCAGCAGAGAGCAGAATCAGGCACCAAGGAGGACGAGTGACCCAGTTGATTCTGCCTGGCAGACTTCCTCAATAGCTGTCTCCATCGGGGGCCTGCAACCACCACGGCAATCCAGTGTCGCTGGGACCATTCAGCTCTACACAATGCCCCGGCAGGAACCTCAGTGAAGCCTGCAAGATCAGCTTCTGCCTACAAACCCCTTAGGTCATCTAAACAGCTGAGAACAGAAGGACTGAACATAAAAGGAGTGTACTAACATTTTTAACCATTTTTTCCATTTGGGTTTGGGCCCCAAACAGGTCTACTACGACCCAAATCAGCAGGAAGTCACTTTTTTTTTTTTTAAATTCAGCATAAGGATTTAATACATGCAGATACAGTAGTCCCCTTTCTCCTTCAGGGATACATTCAAGGTACCTAGTGGTTGCCTGAACCTCAGAGAGTACTGAACCCTCTAAGTACTCTTTAATATATATATATATACATATAATAAAGTGTAATCTATAAATTAGGTATAGTAAGATAGTAACAATATCTGCAAATATTAAAACAACATATTGCAATACAAAATTCATACAAGTTAGTACCCTTCAGTTGATCTGATAACCAAGATGGCTACTCAGTGGCTAACTGGTGGACAAAGTAGAGTGGACACAACTAATAATGAGAAGACCTGACCAGGCATGGCATGCTCACCTGTATACCTAGCACTCCCAGAACTCAGGAAGTCACTTTAAGAGAGCCACGTCCCATGCCCAGAGGGTGGGGAAGGTGTTTCTCCGCCCTTCTTTTTGGTTATTTGAAGGATAACTGAAAAATCCGATATGTAGGGGAAGAGATTACAAGCTGATAAATGGTCCTGTTTAATGGGTTTTGGAGGTTAGCCCCAGGGACTTCCTACTTTTCCTTTTCTGTATCCTTCTTCCTCTCTTATGTAGGAGTGCATAGGCTTGAGAAAAATGAGATATAGACATAGCACAGGAAGGTCCAAGAAGAAGGGGCAGATTATTGAATATGCCCTTATACCTTTGTATATCGATACAAAATTAGTAGTTTATTTGGCTAAAGTGGTATTGACCATTGTTTATTGTGCAAAAATAAGATTGTATTGGATTACATCGGTATTGATCTTTGTATATTGATACAAAATTAAGATTATATTTGGCCACAATGGTATTGACCCTTGTATATGGACGTAATATTAAGATTATATTGGGCTACATAGGCATTGATCTTTGTATATTGATACATAATTAA
Source organism: Lophiomys imhausi (assembly GCA_907164525.1). NCBI lineage: Eukaryota > Metazoa > Chordata > Mammalia > Rodentia > Muridae > Lophiomys > Lophiomys imhausi. Next base: position 5,367,800 of record CAJQZJ010032807.1, read on the forward strand.
GAGTATATTTAACCACAATTGAATAGATCTTTGTATATTGATACAAATTTAAAGGTAACGCTTCCTAATGGTATCATACCTAGAGATAATTAAAAATAAAATGTGAAGCTCTGACCTCTTGATACCAACCGTCTAAAATGGTCTAGGATAGTTAAGTAAAACAAACTCCTAGTCATGCAAACATGTCACTTTGTTAGCTACTATGACAGTCTATCACAGATATTCTCTAAACTACCCAGTAATCAAGTTGCTAAGAGACAAGCAACATTTGCTTATCTAAATACAAGAGATGGATAGGGCATCTTCAAAAACCCCAAGAGATCTGCAGAATATGGCATTCAAAGATGTTATCTTAAATCAAGATTTTCTTTTTTTTTTGATATCGAGACATATCAGCGCCTGACAGCACCCCCTATTCTACTCCAAGTAGAAGATAAGCATCGAAGAACCTCCACTGTAAGATGGTTGAATTAGTGGCAAGCCTATCTCTTGGCATGAAAAAACCCCTTGCACCAACTGCAGACAGACTGCTGTCCAAAAAGGACAAAACTTGGTAGCAGGGAAGTCGACAGCCTAACTCTGCCAAGACAGGGTAGGTAAGTCCTTCATAATCCCTGCTCTACAACAAATGTCTGTCATAGAAACAGGACCCAAAGGCTGAAGACTGATGCAGGAATGTATGGAGAGAAAATGGGAACTGTCCAGGCAGTCATTGGTATGTCCTTTCTTAGTTTTGGAAGCTGCAGGCCCTGCACTTCCTATATAAGCAGATATATTTATCCCTCTCAGGTCTCTGAGGTGGTTGAAGAATAGACAGCTAGAGTCTCATAGCTAAATTTTGAGTTGTTTAGGAATCAAGAGGGTGTTATAGATCTAAGAAGATACTCTTAAAAGTGTGTTGCAAGTTAGTGTGAATGTTGAGTCAGATATAGACCTTTAAACTCATGGAGATGGTTAGATAGTAGAATTTTAAAGTCAGGGGCCAAATATGTATAAACTGGACATTGGGAAGGTATACTGGGCCATTTAACTCTCATAAATGTGGCATATTTATATCTGTTGTTTTGTATAATACTTACTGTTATAAGAGAAGGAACCATCTGTTGGACTGAAAGGGGAAACTTCTGGGGGGAAGAGGGTGGAAGGGCGGGTTAGGAAGGGGGAATAGGGAGGGGTTTGTGACTGAGATGTAACTTGAAGAAAAAAAATAAAGTATTTAAAAAAATAATCTACCATATAAACAAGCTGAAAAAAAGCACCACATGATCATCTCATTAGGTGCCAAAAAACATCCGACAAAATTCAACACCCTTTCCTGCTAAAATCTTGGAGAGATTTGGCACACAAGGACCATACCTAAACATAATAAAGGCAATATACAATATGCCAGTAACCAACATATAATTAAATGGAGAAAAAGTTAAAGTAGTTCCACTAAAATCAGGGACAAGGCGAGGCTGCCCACTCTCTCCATATCTCTTCAACATAGTACTTGAAAGTCTAGCCAGAGCAATAAGAAAACTAAAGGAGATCAAGGAGATCCAAATTGGAAAGAAGAAAAGTATCCCTATTTGGAGATGATATAATAGTATTCATAAGTGACTCTAAAGATTCCACCAGAGAACTCCTATAGCTGATAAACAAACACCTTCTGAAAGGTGTCTAGATAAAAAATTAACTCTAAAAAAATCAGTAGCCCTTCTTTACACAAAAGATAAATGGGCCAAGAAAGAAATTAGAGAAACAATATCCTTAACAATATCTACAAATAATATAAAATTCCTGGGGAAAACTCTAACCAAGCAAGTGAAAGACCTGTATGACAAGAATTTCAAGTTCCTGAAGAAAGAAATTGAAGAGGATATCAGAAGATAGAAAGATCGTCCATGCTAGTGGATAGGTAGGATGAACATAATAAAAATGGCCATTCTATGAAAGTAATATACAGATTTAATGCAATTCCTATCAAAATACCAACATAATTCTTTACAGACCTTGAAAGAACAATTCTCATCTTCATATGGAAAAATAAAAAAAAAAAAACAGAATAGCTAAATCAATCCTGTACCAAAAAAATCTAGAGGTATCACCATCTCAGATTTCAAGCTGTATTACAGACCAGTAGTAATAAAACAGCATGGTACTGGCATAGAACAGACCAGTGTATCACTGGAATCAAATCAAAGACCCAGAAATAAACCTACACACTTATGGTCACTTAATTTTTGACAGGAAGCCAAAATAGTTCAACGGAAAAAGGAAAGCATCTTCAACAAATGGTGCTGGTCTAACTGGATGTCAACATGTAGAAGGATGCAGAGGATCCAAGATGGCGGCAGCCCATACAGACACATTTTGAATGTGGGGAAAACAGATATAACACCATAGAGTTATAAGATACTGAGCAATAATCTGAGTGGTGTGAGCCCACTGGGTTTCACCCAGCGACCCAGGGACCATTAAAAGTCCCTGGGAAAGACTCTCCTCTCTCAGACACTCAGAAAAACAGACCAGCAGAAAGCACAGAAGCCACTGACTGTGGGAAGCAGAATCATCACCAGGAGAGGGACCGGGCACGAGCCACTCAAATACCCAGCGAGCAGCTCTGAACCCCAGACAGGGTTATTCACCAGCCTCCTGGGCTCCCAGATTCCAGTCAGGCATTCCGACACCAAGAGGAAGATCAGCAGAGCCACAGGAATGGATATATTCTCAGTGGAACCATTGTGATCACAGCATGTTCTGAGCTGTGGGGCAGCAGCAGGACCATAGTGCAGTAGTGTTCTGGCAAACACAAGCATATTTGGGCTTCCCCAGAGGGGTGTTGGACATACAGGCCCCTCTATTGAGTTTGCAATCACTGGGAAGAACACTGCAGCTAGACAGAGCAGGCGATACACTTCCAGCAGGGGGTTATGCTGCTGGGACCACTGCAGTGTCCCGGGACTAGGACGACAGTGTCCCCAATACCCAGTATCCACAGGACAGCTCCAGCACAGACATAGGAGTGGTGAGATAAGAGTGGGCAGAAAGGCGGGTGGCTAGGTTGGAAGGCTGCTAGGATCTCTAGGGAGTCCGAGCCCTGGACGGGCTGTGGGGCTAATATCAGACTCCTTTGCTAGTGCTGGCTCCTCTGGCAGGAAACCAGACCTTCAGCATATATAGTTCCACCCCTTGAGCAGTAAGGTCTTGGCCTGGGTGCACTGCTGAGTGACTCAGACTAAAGGTCTTAGTACTTAGGACTGAGAGGTGCAGAGGTGCCCTGGGGACCATCTAGACAGGCACAAGCCCATCTGGGCCTGCCCAGCAGGGACAACAAAGAAGTCAGTACTGGAAATATAGACACTGAAGGATCAGAGCCACCAGATATGAACACTGAGTGCCTCCCACTGGGAAAATGTATTCCCTCCATGTCGGATCCTTTCAGGACTCCAGCTAGCAGACTCAACCCCCAAACTTAGCACCTCCAGAGTCCACAATATCTGTGCTTGGACACCCAGGAGCATGCCAGCAGAGCTGCTACACGCTGAATATCCAGGCTACAACACAGAGAGCTCTGACTCAGGAGCAGTGAAACAATCCCAGGCCAATCCTCATTGCCTGGAAGTGGGCTGTCCCAGCTCACAGTGCTTCTGGCTATTAGATGCACATTGATCCTGAGAACCCCCTGAGAGCAGCTTGGGAGGACCACAAGAACCATCCAACAAGTAAGCTTCAGGGGAGCTACAGCCCCAGCCAACAGTCTGTGGCCTACCAACCTGCACCCTCATCTATAGAAAGACCAGTTGAATCCTAGGAACTTACGAGAACACATCCCACCACAACCCCTGACCTGAGTCCCCAATTGGGACACAACAGGAAGGGGTGAGCACTGGGAGACTCACTGAGAACAAAACTCCACACAAGGCCACATCCAGCCTGTGGAGAGCTATACGACTTCTACACCAAAGCACACTTCTTGGCATGAAGCCCAGAAGGCACCAGGAACAAACAGTTAAGAACAATCAAATGACTAAAGGTCAGTGAAAGAACAGATCCAACAAAAGTCAGGGAAATATGACTCCAACAAAATTCAGCTATGCTAGTACAGCAACCCTTGACCACTCCACCACAGCTGAAACACACGAAAACAGTGATAATTCTATATTCTTGGAAGTGATGGAGTCCTTTGGGGAAGAATTTAAATTTCTTAAGGAATTCAAAGATTCCACAATTTTACAAGCTAAAGCAACGGAGAATACCATTAGAGATCTCCAAGCCAAAATGGCTCAACTTGAATAGGAAAGAGACAAGACAACAAGAAAATTGGAGCAAGAAATGTATAAAACGAATAAAATTGTTCAAGACTTGAAATTGGAAGTAGAAGCAATAAAGAAAACACAGACAGAATAACAGGCACTACAGACATGAGTATCAAAAATAGGATACAAGTGATGAAAGACAGGGTCTCAGGTGTGGAAGACTCGATGGAAGAAATCAGTACAACAACCAAAGAAAATGAGGAGGCTAAAAAAGTTCTCACCCATAACATCCAAGAAATCAAGGACTCAATGAACAGATGGAACCTAAGAATTATAGGCACAGAGGAAAGAGAAGACTCAGACTCAAAGGTCCAGGAAACATCTTCAACAAAATCATAGAAGAAAACTTTCCAAACCCAAAGAGAGATGCCAATAAAATTCCAAGAGACATAGAGAACACCAATGAGATTAGATAAGAAAAGAAACTCCTCTCACCACATAATAATTGAAACTCAAAATGAACAGAACAAAAAAAGAATATTAAAAGCTGTAAGAAAAAAAGTCAAGTAACATATAATGGCAGACCCATCAGAATTACACCTGACTTCTCCTCAGAAATTTTGAAAGCCAGAAGGACCTGGGCAGACATCCTACAATCCCTGAGAGAATATAGGTGCCCAGCCAGACTACTATACCCAGCAAAACTATCAACATAGAGAAAATAATATATTCTATGACAAAATCAAATTTGAACAGTATCTACCCACAAATCCAGCCCTAGGGAAGATCCTAGAAGGAAAATTCCAACCCAGAGAAGATAACTACACCCAAGAAAACAGAGGAAACAAAAAACTCCACTGTAGCTAAACCAAAAGAATCACATAACCATCACCTACACCAAAATAAGAGAAAATAACAAACTTTGGTCATTAATATACATCAATATTAATGGACTCAACCCCCCTATAAAATGACACAGACTTACAGAATGGATCCATAAACAAGACCCATCATTTTGCTGCATACAAGAAACGCATCTCATTAACAAAGATAGATGGTACCTCAGGGTAAAGGGCTGGGAAAAGATTTTTCAAGCAAATGGACCCAGAAAGCAAGCTGGAGTAGCCATCTTAATATCAAATAAAATAGACTTCCAGCTGAAGTTAATCAAAAAAGATAGAGAAGGGCATTACATACTCATCAAAGGAAATATTCATCAAGAGGACCTCTCAATATTGAATATCTATGCCCCAAATACAAAGGCACCTACATTTGTAAAAGAAACTCTTCTAAAGCTTAAATCACACATCGATCCCCACAATTAGTAGTGGGAGACTTCAGCACTCCACTCACAACAATGGACAGGTCATCAAGACAGAAACCAAACAGAGAAATAATGACTCTAAGAGAGGTCATGAACTAAGTTGACCTAACAGATATGTACAGAATGATTCACCCAAACACAAAAGAATACAACTTCTCAGCACCGCAGGGAACCTTCTCCAAAATCGACCATATAGTCGGACACACAGCAAGCCTCAACAGATACAAGAAAATTAAAACAACCCTTTGTATCTTATCAGACCACCATGAAATAAAGCTGGACTTCAACAACAGCAAAAATAACAGAAAGCCTACACACACATGGAAATTGAACAACTCTTTACTTGATGACTACTGAGTCAGGGAAGAAATAAAGAAGGAAATCAAAGACTTCTTAAAATCCAGTGACAATGAAGGCACAACATACCAAAACCTATGGGACACAATGAAAGCTGTACTATGAAGAAAGTTCATAGCACTAAGTGCCTTCAAAAAGAAAATTGTGACAGCTCATATTAGTGAATTAACAGCTGAACTGGATGAATTGGAAAAAAAAAAGAAGCAAATACTCCCAAGAGGAGCAGAAGGCAGGAAATCATCAAACTTAGGACTGAAATCAACAACTTAGAAGTAAAAAGAACTATACAAAGAATCAATGAAACCAAGAGTTGGTTCTTTGAGAAAATCAACAAAATAGACAAACCCTTAGTCAAATTAACTAAAAGACAGAGGGAAAAACCCAAATCAACAAAATCAGAAATGAAAACGGAGAAATAACAACAGATATTGAGGAAATCCAGAGAATCTTTAGGTCCTACTTTAAAAATCTATACTCCACCAAATTTGAAAACCTAAGTGAAATGGACAATTTTCTTGATAGATTCCACCTTCTGAAGCTAAATCAAGATCAGGTTAACAGATTAAACAGCCCTATAACCCCTAAGGAAATAGAAAGAGTCATTAAAAAATCTCCCAACCAAATAAAAAGCTCAGGTCAGATGGTTTCAGCACAGAATTATACCAGACCTTCAAAGAAGAGCTAATATCAATATTCTTCCACAAAATAGAATCAGAAAGAACACTGCCAAATTCATTCTATGAGGCCACAGTCACCCTGATTCCTAAACCACACAAAGACCTGACAAGAAAGAGAACTTCAGACCAATCTCCCTCATGAACACTGATGCAAAAATACTTAATAAAATACTGGAAAACCTAATCCAAGAACACATCAAAAGTATCATACACCATGATCAAGTAGGCTTCATCCAGGAATGCAGGGATGGTTCAACACAGGAAAATCCATCAACGTAATTCATCATATAAACAAGTTGAAGGAAAAAAAACACATGATCATCTTGCTAGATACTGAAAAAGCATTTGACAAAATCCAACACCCCTTCATGCTAAAAGTCCTGGAGAGAATGGGCATACAAGGACCATACCTAGAAATAATAAAGGCGATATACAGCAAGCCAGTCACCAACATCAAATTAAATGGAAGGAAACATGAAACATTTCCTCTAAGCTCAAGGACAAGACAAGGATGTTCACTTTCGCCATATCTCTTCAACATAGTACTTGAAGTTCTTGCTAGAGCAAGACAGCTAAAGGAGATCAAGGGGATACAAATTGGAAACAAAGAAGTCAAATTATCCTTATTTGCAGACAATTTGATAATATACATAAGTGACCACAAAAATTCCACCAGAGAACTCTTACAGCTGATAAACACCTTCAGCAAGGTGGCTGGATACAAAATTAATTCAAGGGGATCCAAGATGGCGGACGTATTTTGATTTCGGGGTCAACAATCACAAGGCGGCAAGTGTTCCAGGATGCTGTAAAAAGGGCACGACACCTTCTAAATCTCACCCGGCTACACAGGGACCATGGAAGATGCCTGGGCAGGATGCCACTTCCGAATCTTGGACACGCTAGGAAGCCTCTGGACCCGGGAATCGGGATAACCCATCCCCCCAAAAGGAGAAATCCCGGTAAGTTCCAACCTAATACCCAGACGGCAGATTCAGAAACCACGCAGAGATAATCCCCACCCTGCTGGGCACTCCCAGGTCTCACACAGACAATCCAATCCAATTATCTAGCGAAAGGTTGCAACCCTTGGAAGTGAGAGGGAGATCCCCTGCAAAGTGCCTTTAGACCACAGATTGCAGTCTGTGACTTTACCGGCCAGTTTCCAAGCCGCGGGAGCAGCAAGGCTACTCCAGCTGAACTGCAGACTTACCCGCTACAGGAACCAACCCCGGGAAAACTAGTCTTATGTACTAGTACAAGCCCTTTCGGCGGGGAATCAGAGCTTACTTGTAAACAGCCCCACCACCTGAATTAGTTAGGTCCCCCACCTGGGAGGCGGGACTGAATGACTCACCTTATAGGGGTGGAGTAAGGCAACTCGAATCCTACACCACAGTGCCCCCTTTGGACCCAAGTCCAGAAGACAGCAAATTCCACATGGCCAGAGGCCAGAGACAAACAAAACAAAACAAAACAAAAAAACAGAGCGAAATGTCTCCAACAAAAGAAAGCAACGCTATTCCGTCCAGCCCGAACCACCTCACCACAACTGAAACACATGAAAATGATGACAATTCTACAGTATGGAAAGTGATAAAGTCCCTTCAAGAAGAACTTAAAACTATGAAGGAATTCAAAGAAGCCACAATCTTACAAGTCAAAACAATGAATAACATCATTAAAGAGCTCCAAGCCAAGGTGACCCAGCTTGAACAGGAAAAGGATAAAGCAATGAAAGATCTCCAGACAAAAACAAGCAAACTGGAGAAGGAAATGTACAAAATGAACACTACCATTCAAGACATGAAAATAGAGATGGAAACAATAAAGAAAACACAGTCAGAGTTAAAAGAGGAAATGAAGAATCAAGAGAAGAGAACAGGAACTACGGATGTGAGTATGAAAAATAGAATGCAAGAGATGGAAGACAGGATCTCAGGCATGGAAGATTCGATGGAAGAAATCAGTACAACATTCAAAGGAAATGAGAAAGCTAAAAAATCTCTCACCCACAACATCCAAGAAATCAAGGACTCAATGAAAAGACAGAACCTAAGAATTATAGGCATAGAGGAAAGAGAAGAATCCCGACTCCATGGTCCAGGAAATATCTTCAACAAAATCATAGAAGAAAACTTCCCAAACCTAAAGAAAGAGATGCCAGTAAAAATCCAAGAGGCTTACAGAACACCAAACAGATTAGATCAGAAAAGAAACTCCTCTCGCCACATAATAATAGAAACTCCAAATGTAGAGAACAAAGAAAGGATATTAAAAGCTGTAAGAGAAAAGGCCAAGTCACATACAATGGCAGACCCATCAGAATCACACCTGACTTCTCCTCAGAAACTTTAAAAGCTAGAAGGGCCTGGACAGATGTCCTACAAGTCCTGAGAGAGCATAGGTGCCCAGCCAGACTACTATATCCAGCAAAACTCTCTATCAACATAGAAGGAGAAAACAAGATATTCCATGACAAAATCAAATTCAAACAATATCTCCTCACAAACCCAGCCCTACAGAAGATCCTAGAAGGAAAATTCCAACACAGAGAAGATAACTACACCCAAGAAAACAGAGGAAATAGAAACCTCCACAGGAACTAAACAAAAGAGAGACACAAGACAGCCAGCTAAACCAAAATAACGGGAAATAACAACCCCTGGTCACTAATATCCATCAACATCAATGGACTGAACTCGCCAATAAAAAGACACAGACTTACAGACTGGATCCGTAAACAAGACCCATCTTTTTGCTGTATACAAGAAACACACCTCACTATTGAAGATAAACACTACCTCAGAGTAAAGGGCTGGGAAAAGGTTTTCCAAGCAAATGGACCCAGGAAACAAGCTGGAGTAGCCACTCTAATATTAAACAAAATAGACTTCCAATTGAGGTTAATAAAAAAAGACAGAGAAGGGCATTACATACTCATTAAAGGAAATATCCACCAAGAGGTCATCTCAATATTGAACATCTATGCCCCAAATACAAAGGCACCTACATTTATAAAAGAAACACTTCTAAAACTTAAATCGCACATTGATCCAAACACTTTAATAGTAGGAGACTTCAACACCCCACTCACTCACAACTATGGACAGATCATCAAGACAGAAGCCAAACAGAGAAATAATGAGTCTAACAGAGATCATGAACCAAATGGACCTAACAGATATCTACAGAACGTTTCACCCAAACACAAAAGAATACACCTTCTTCTCAGCACCTCATGGAAACTTCTCCAAAATTGACCATATAGTTGGACACAAAGAGAGCCTCAACAGATACAAGAAAATTGAAATAACCCCTTGTATCTTATCAGATCACCATGAAATAAAGCTGGACTTCAATAGCAAAAGAATCAATAGAAAGTCTACACTCACATGGAAATTGAACAACTCTTTACTAGAGGACCACTGGGTCAGGGAAGAAGGAAATCAAAGACTTCTTAAAATCCAACGAAAATGAAGACACAACATACCCAAACCTATGGGACACAATGAAAGCTGTGCTACGAGGAAAGTTCATAGCACTAAGTGCCTTCAAAAAGAAAATTGTGACAGCTCATATTAGCGAATTTACAGCTAAACTGGGTGAACTGGAAAAAAAGAAGCAAACACTCCCAAGAGGAGCAGAAGGCAGGAGATCATCAAACTTAGGACTGAAATCAACAACTTAGAAACAAAAAGAACTATACAAAGAATCAATGAAACCAAGAGTTGGTTCTTTGAGAAAATCATCAAAATAGACAGACCCTTAGCCAAATTAACTAAAAGACAGAGGGAGAAAACCCAAATCAACAAAATCAGAAATTAAAAGGGAGAAATAACAACAGACATTGAGGAAATCCAGAGAATATTTGGATCCTACTTTAAAAATCTATACTCTACCAAATTTGAAAACTTAAGTGAAATGGACAATTTTCTTGATAGATTCCACCTACCGAAGCTAAATCAAGATCAGATAAACAGATTAAACAGCCCTATAACCCATAAGGAAATAGAAACAGTCATTAAAAATCTCCCAACCAAAAAAAGCCCAGGGCCAGATGGCTTTAGCATGGAATTCTACCGGACCTTCAAACAGGAGCTAACACCAATACTTTTCAAACTCTTTCACAAAATAGAATCTGAAAGAACATTGCCAAACTCATTCTACGAGGCCACAATCACCCTGATTCCTAAACCACACAAAGACCCAACAAATAAAGAGAACTTCAGACCAATCTCCCTCATGAACATAGATGCAAAAATACTTAATAAAATACTAGCAAACCGAATTCAAGAACACATCAAAAGTATCATACACCATGATCAAGTAGGCTTCATCCCAGGGATGCAGGGATGGTTCAACATACGAAAGTCTATCAACGTCATTCACCACATAAACAAGATGAAAAAAAAAAACCACATGATAATCTCGCTAGATGCAGAAAAAGCACTTGACAAAATCCAACATCCCTTGTAGAGAGCTGCGACGTGCCGCGCCTTAAAGATGGCGCTGGTCTCCGCCTTCCACCAGCCCGACGGTGAGCGCTCTCGGTGGTAAACAAGTCCATATTTGGCAAAGACCGCTGATCTGGCTTGCTTCCGCATACGTGGGCCTCTAAGATAGCACTACGTGGCTTTACTTGATTGGCTGTTCATTTAGTACTTAGCCTGTGGGTTGGGTCTGCCCGGGCATTCGGAAGACTGTTTTCAAGGGACCTGAATAAACTGCTTGAGAAGAGCTTTTGCGAGTTGCGTCGTTCTTGCCGGTCGAGAGGGACGCGACAAGTGGTGGCCCGTACGGGGAACCCAGAAAAGACTCAGAACTCCTGCAGTCAGGGGCAACGCGTTGGTAAGTTCCTGGGATAAATCAGGACAATAAAGTTTCACGGAGATAGCGAATGCAAGGTAAAGTTTCGCGGATAATAGCGAACGTACGGTGAAGTTTCGCGGAGATAGTGAACGTACGGTAAAGTTTCGCGGAGATAGCGAATAAAAGGTACAGTTTCGTGGGGAAGCTGCAAACCGAAAGTAAATTTTTAAACATGGGGTTGTCTGAGTCACACCCAATTTTTCTGGCTCTTCAGGAGCTACTTTTAGCTAGGAATTTGAAGATTAAGAAGTCTACCCTAGAAAGATTTTTGAATGAGTGTGATTCCGTGGCTCCGTGGTTTGCAGTGTCCGGGAATCTTACGGTATCCTGCTGGGACAAATTAGGCAGGGACTTGGATTTTGCTTGGGAGCAAGGGACTCTGAAGCATGGAGTAAGACCAATTTGGAAAATGGTGAGGAGTTGTTTAGAAGATCAGAGATGTTGTAATGCAATTAGGGAGGGAGAGTCAGCCTTGGAACTGCTGCAAGGGGAAAGATCTGAGCAAGTAGACAGTGACAAAGGCGAAAGATTTGAGCAGGCAGACAGTGAAAAGGGAGGCAAAAAGAAAGTTCCTCTCTATCCCGATCTTACAGATTTTAGAGATTTTAGAGATTTTGAGGACTCAGAGAGCACAGATTCTGAAGGAGAGCTACACGCTCTACTAGAACAGTTGGAGAGGACTGTTATTAGAAAAAAGGAAAAGAAAAGGGTAAAAGAAAAGGACATGTCGGCAGCAGTCAGTGTGGGAGGAGCTGTTGCTATGGCGCCTGACACGTCAGCGTCAGCGTCAGCAGCAGTCGGAGTGGGCGGAGTCGTCGCTACAGAGCCTTCAGCCACGCTGGCGGCAGCTGGTGTAAACAAAGCCATTGCCACGGCGCCTTCAACTCCTCCTCCATATCCAGAAGCCACTCAGATAGATCAGCATGTTCAGTCACTGAAAGTAGGGAGATCTTTCTGCCCGGGAATGTGGACACAAGTAAGAACAGAATTACAGTTTGCTTATCCTGTATATCAAGACCCACAAGGGAACAGGTACGAGGAACCGCTTGATTTTAAGGTGGTAAAATCTCTTGCAGAGTCGGTTCGTACTTATGGTACTACCGCTTCTTTTACAATGGCTCAAGTGGAAGCATTAAGCAGACATTGTATGACTCCGAGTGATTGGAGTGGCCTGGTCCGCGCCTGCTTAAGTCCAGGGCAATACTTAGACTGGAAAGCTTTCTTGATTGAGTATGCCACTGAGCAAGCAGCCAATAATCAGAGAGATGGAAATCCAGCCTGGGATAGAGATATGCTGCTTGGGCAGGGGAGATTTGCCAATCAGCAGATAGGATATCCTATTCAGATTTATGAGCAAATAAACAAGATAGCTATCAAGGCTTGGAGATCTCTTCCTAATAAAGGGGAGGTGAGTGGGAACTTAACTAAGATTCTACAGGGCCCCATGGAGCCCTTTTCAGATTTTGTAGCACGAATGGTGGAAGCAGCAGGGAAGATTTTTGGTGACCCGGATGCTGCTTTGCCACTAATAAAACAGTTGGTCTATGAGCAATGTACCAAAGAATGTAGAGCTGCTATCACCCCTTATAAGAACAAAGGCCTAGAGGCTTGGATGAAGGTGTGTAGAGAGCTTGGAGGGCCGTTAACTAATGCTGGTCTCGCTGCCGCAGTAATACAGTTGGCCAGAAAAGGTGGAGGAAGTTCAGGAGTTTGTTTTAAGTGTGGCAAGATGGGACACTTTAAAAGACAGTGCCCCAGGGGAAGGAGTACAGAAAGTACAGGAAGTGTACAATGCCCCAGGCGGCCGGGGTTATGCCAGTCGACCGGCAAGAACGACGCAACTCGCAAAAGCTCTTCTCAAGCAGTTTATTCAGGTCCCTTGAAAACAGTCTTCCGAATGCCCGGGCAGACCCAACCCACAGGCTAAATACTAAATGAACAGCCAATCAAGTAAAGCCACGTAGTGCTATCTTAGAGGCCCACGTATGCGGAAGCAAGCCAGATCAGCGGTCTTTGCCAAATATGGACTTGTTTACCACCGAGAGCGCTCACCGTCGGGCTGGTGGAAGGCGGAGACCAGCGCCATCTTTAAGGCGCGGCACGTCGCAGCTCTCTACAACCCCTTCATGCTAAAAGTTCTGGAGAGAATGGGCATACATGGGCCGTACCTAGAAATAATAAAGGCAATATACAGCAGGTCAGTGGCCAACATCAAAATAAATGGAGAAACTTGAAGCATTTTCTCTAAACTCAGGGACAAGACAAGGATGCTCACTTTCACCATATCTCTTCAATATAGTACTTGAAGTTCTTGCTAGAGCAATAAGATAACTAAAGGAGATCAAGCGGATAAACATCGGAAACGAAAAAGTCAAATTATCCCTGTTTGCAGATGATATGATAGTATACATAAGCGACCCAAAAATTCCACCAGAGAACTCTTACAGCTGATAAACACCTTCAGCAAAGTGGCTGGATACAAAATTAATTCAAAAAAATCAGAAGCCCTTCTTTATACAACAAACAAATGGGCTGAGGAAGAAATAAGGGAAACAACCCCCTTCACAATAGCCGCAAACAACATAAAATACCTGGGGGTAACTCTAACCAAGCAAGTAAAGGACCTGTACAACAAGAACTTCAAGCCCTTGAAGAAAGAAATGGAAGAGGCCTTTAGAAGATGGAAAGATCTCCCATGCTCATGGATAGGTAGGATCAACATAATAAAAATGGCCATCCTACCAAAAGCAATATATAGATTCAATGCAATTCCTATCAAAATACCAACACAATTTTTTATAGAATTGGAAAGAGCTAGCCTCAATTTCATATGGAACAACAAAAAAGCCCAGAATAGCTAAATCAACCCTGTACAATAAAAAAAATCTGGAGGTATCACCATCCCAGATTTCAAGCTGTACTACAGAGCAATAGTTGTAAAAACAGCATGGTATTGGTATAGAAACAGACCAGTAGATCAATGGAATCGAATTGAAGATCCAGAAATAGACCCACACACTTATGGCCACCTAATTTTTGACAAAGAAGCCAAAACGGCACAATGGAAGAAGGACAGCATCTTCAACAAATGGTGCTGGTCCAACTGGATGTCCATTTGTAAAAGAATGAAGTTACACCCATACTTATCACCCTGTACAAAACTTAAGTCCAAGTGGATCAAAGACCTTAACATAAGGCCGGTCACACTAAATCTACTAGAAAAAAAGTGGGAGAAACCCTTGAAATGATTGGCACAGGCGACAACTTCCTGAACAGAACACCAACAGCTCAGGACTTGAGATCAACAATCAATAAGTGGGACCTCATGAAACTGAAAAGCTTCTGTAGGGCAAAGGACACTGTCATTCGAACAAAACGGCAGCCTACAGACTGGGAGAAAATCTTCACCAACCCCACATCTGACAGAGGGTTAATATCCAAAATCTACAAAGAACTCAAGAAATTAAATGCCAAGAAACCAAATAATCCAATCAAAAAATGGGGGACAGAGCTAAACAGAGAATTCACAAAGAAGGAATCCCTAATGGCTGAGAAACACTTGAAGAAATGCTCAACATCCTTAATCATCAGAGAAATGCAACTCAAGACGACTCTGAGATTCCATCTCACACCTGTCAGAATGGCTAAGATCAAAAACTCAAATGACAGCACATGCTGGCGAGGGTGTGGAGAAAGGGGTACCCTACTCCATTGCTGGTGGGAATGCAGGCTTGTGCAACCACTATGGAGGTCAGTCTGGCGATATCTTAAAAAATTTGGTATAGCTCTGTCTCAGGACCCAGCCATACCACTTCTGGGTATACACCCAAATGCCTCTTCACGGAATCATAAGGAAGTTTCTTCATCTATGTTTATAGCAGCCTTATTTGTAATAGCTAGAAACTGGAAACAACCCAGATGTCCCTCAACCGAAGAATGGGTCAAAAAACTGTGGTACATCTATACAATGGAATATTATTCAGCTATCAGGAACAATGAAATTATGCGATTTGCAGCCAAATGGATGGAACTAGAAAAGCTCATCCTGAGTGAACTAACCCAGACTCAGAAGGACACATATGGCATCTATTCACTTATAGTAGGATTTTAGCTATGTAGTAGAAGGTATCGATACTACAACTAACACACCAAAGGGAACTTGGACATAGACTTCTTATTTTTAATTTTTATTCTTTATCTATTTTTTATATATTAGTTATTTTTTTCTATTTTTTAGTCTTTTTTATCTATTGTATGTTTATTGGTTTGTTTGTTTAGTAGTTCTCTCTCCCGGGCAATGAGACACTTTTCACTGATGGTACTGCTTCGTAGATCCCCAATGAATGAAGAGGCTCTTGGCCCTCATACAACCTCTCAACTGACATGAGGGACTGTTATATAAGGACACCCCACCCCAGAGAAATGGGATGGAAGGGTTAGGAGGTAAAGAAAAAAAATGAAATGTGATGTTTCGGCCTTTTACTACTAATTGTCATAAACTGTTTAGGGTAATTAAGAAATACAAATTTATGGTTATGCAAGCTGGTCATTCAGTTAGGTACTATGACAGCCTATTATAGTTACTTTCTAAGCTAATCAGAAATAAACCGGCAAGAGACAAGCAACATCTGCTTACCCTAATATAAGAGTTAGATAGGGCCTCTTCAAAAACCTCAAGAGATCTGCAGAATATGGCATTCAAAGATGTTTTCGTAACTTTAGAGTTTTTTATATCGGGACATATCAACTCCTGACAGCACCCCCTGTTCTCCTCCAAGTAGAAGATGAGCATCGAAGAATCTCCAGTGGGAGATGACTGAATTAGTCGCAAGCCTATCTCTTGGTAGGAAAAGCCCCTTGCCCCAATTGTAGACAGAATGCTGTCCAAAAAGGACAAAACCTGGAAGCAGGTATGTCGACAGCCTAGCTCTGCCAAGACAGGGTAGGTAAGTCCTTCATAACCCCTGCTCTACAATCAATGTCTGTCAGAGAAACGGGGCCAAATGACTGAAGATCGATGCTGTAATGTATGGAGAGAAAATGGGAACTGTCCAGGCAGCCACAGGTATGTCATTTCTTAGTTTGGGAAGCTGCAGGCCCTGTACTTCCTATAAAATCAGATATATTTATCCCTCTAAGGTCTCTGAGGTGGTTGAAGAACAGATAGCTAGAGTCTCGTAATTTAATTTTGAGTTGTTTAGGAGTCAAGAGAGTGTTATAGATCTAAGAAGATACTTTTAAAATTGTGTTGCAAGTTAGTATGAATGTTGAGTCAGATATAGACCTTTAAACTCATGGAGATGTTTAGATAGTAGAATATTAAAGTCAAGTACCAAATACATATGCACTGGTCATTGGGAATGTACGTTAAGCCATATAACCCTCATAACTGTGGCCTAATCACCTCTGTTGTACTGTATTGTATTTGTTATTATAAGAGAAAGAGCCATTTGTTGGACTGAAAGGGGAAACTGTAGGGGGAAATAAGATATACCTTAAACTTAAAAGAAAAAAAAAGGGAAGAGGATGGGGGGTTGAGGGTGGGAGGGTGGGACTGGAGGGGGAATAGGGAAGGGACTGCGATTGAGATGTAACTTGAAGAAATAAAAAATAAAGGAAAAAAAAAGAAGCTGAGCAGGCGTCCCAGGAGCAAGCCAGTAAGTAGCTATCCTCCCGGTCCATCAGATCCATCTGATCCGTCAGCTGTGGCCTCTGCTTGAGCTCCTGCCTTCGGGTTCCTGCCCTTCTTGAGTACACTTTGAGTTCTCTTACAGAGGTGTAGGCCAAATAAACCCTTTCCTTCACAAAGTCAAAAAAAAAAACAAAAAAACAAAAACAAAATTAATTAAAAAAAATCACGATCCCTTTTTTATACAAAAAATAAATGGGCTGAGAAAGAAATCAGGGAAGCAACACCCTTCACATTCACCACAAACATTATAAAATACTTGGGGGTAACTCTAACCAAGCAAGTGAAGGACCTGTATGACAAGAACTTCAAGTCCTTGAAGAAAGAAACTGAAGAGGCCATAAGAAGATGGAAAGATCTCCCATGCTCATGGATAGGTAGGATCAACCTAATAAAAATGGCCATCCTACCAAAAGCAATATGCAGATTCAATGCAATTCAAAATACCAACACAATTCTTTATAGACCTGACCTGGAAAAAGCAATTCTCAACTTCATATGGAATAACAAAAAGCCTAGAGTAGCTAAATCAATCCTGCACAATGAAAAAACATTTGGAGGTATCATCATCCCAGATTTCAAGCTGTACTACAGAGCAATATTAATAAAAACAGCATGGTACTGGTACAGAAACAGACCAGTGGATCAATGAAATCAAATTGAAGACCCAGAAATGAACCCACACACCTCTTTTTGACAAAGAAGCCAAAACTATACAATGGAAAAAGGACAGCATCTTCAACAAATGGTGCTGGTCCAACTGGATGTCCACATGTAAAAGAATGAAATTAGACCCATACTTATCACCTTGTACAAAACTTAAGTCCAACTGGATCAAAGACCTTAACATAAGGCCAGACACACTAAATCTACTAGAAGAGAAAGTGGGAAAAACCCTCGACCTCATTGGCAGAGGTGACAACTTCCTGAATAGAACACCAACAGCTCAGGATCTAAGACCAACAATCAATAAATGGCACCTCATGAAACTGAAAATTTCTGTAAGACAAAAGACACTATCATTCAAACAAAACGGCAGCCTACAGATTGTTGAAAAAACTCCACACCTGACAGAGGGTTAAAATTCAAAATTTACAAAGAAATCAAGAAATTAAATGCCAAGAAACCAAATAATCCAATAAAAATTGGGGAACAGAGCTAAATAGAGAATTCACAAAGAAAAAATCCCTAATGGCTGAGAGATACTTGAAGAAATGCTCAACATCCTTAATCATCAGAGAAATGCAACTCAAGACGACTCTGAGACTCCATCTCACACCTGTCAAAATGGCTAAGATCAAAAGCTCATATGACAGCACATGCTGGCAAGGGTATGGAGAAATGGGAACTCTCCTCCATTGCTGGTGGGAATGCAGGCTTGTGCAACTACTATGGAGGTCAGTCTGGCAATATCTTAGGAAACTTGGAATAGCTCTGCCTAAGGACCCAGCCATACCACTTCTGGGTCCAAAATCACCGAATCATAAGGAAGTTTCCTCATCTATGTTCATAGCAGCCTTATTTGTAATAGCTAGAAGCTGGAAACAACCCAGATGTCCCTCAACTGAATAATGGATTAAAAAGCTGTGGTACATCTAAACAATGGAATACTACTCAGCTATCAAAACAATGAAATCATGTAATTTTTAGCCAAATGGATGGAACTAGAGAAGCTCATCCTGAGTGAGCTAACCCAGACCCAGAAGGATGCACATGGCTTCTATTCACTTATACTCGGGTATTAGCCATATAGTACAGGATAACTATACTACAACCAATGCACCAAAGGGAACATCATCATAGCCTTTTTTTCCTGTCAATGAGACACTTTGCCCTAGTGTTGCTGCCTTGTAGGCCCCCAGTGTTTGAGGAGGGTCTTGGCCATCATATGACTGCTGAAATGGGGCGGGGGACTGTTATGTAGGGACATTCCACTCCAGAGGAGTGGGATGGAAAGGATAGGGGGTAGAGTGTGGGAGGGTGGAACTGGGAGGTGTAGAGAGAGTACACTTAGATGGAGATGTAACCCGAAGTAATAAATAAATATAAAAAACATGTAGAAGAATGCAAACAGACCCAAATTTATCACCTTGAACAAAACAAGCTTATCAAAGATCTAAACATAAAACCAGACACACTAAATCTAATATAAGACAAACTGGGGAAAAAGCCTTGAACTTGTTGGTACAGGTGACAACTTCTGAACAGAACACCAATACCTTAGGCTCTAAGATCAACACTCAATAAATGGGACTTTGTGAAACTGAAAATCTTCTGTAAGGCAAAGGACACTGTCAAACCTACAAATTGGGAAAAGATCTTCACCAACCCCAGATCCAACAGAGGGCTAATATCCAAAATTTTCACAGAACTCAAGAAATTAAACACCAAGAAACCAAATAATCCATTGAAAAAAATGGGGTTCAGAGATAAACTGAGATTTCAGAAAAGAAATATGTCTCTCTTTTGGTTGAGAGACACTTGGAGAAATGCTCAACATCCTTGGTCATTAGGTAAATGCAACTCAAAATGACTCTGAGATTCCATCTCATACCCATCAGAATGGCTAAGATAAAAAACTAAATTGACAGTACATGCTGGCAAGGATGTGGAGAAAGGAGAACACTCCTCCCTTACAGGTGGGAGTAGAAATTTGTACAACTACTTTGGAAATCAATCTGGAAATATCTAAGAAAACTGGGAATATTTCTACCTCTAGATCCATCCTTAACACTCCTGCCTATATATCCAAAAGATTTTTCAACAAACCTCAAGGACATTAGTTCAACTACGTTCATAGCAGCTTTATTTGTAATAGCTATAAATTAGAAATATCCCAGATGTCCTTCAACCAAAGAATGGACGAAAAGAACTGTGGTACATTTACACAATCAGCTATCAGAAACAAGGAAATCATGCAATTTGCTGCCAAATGGATCTAACTAGAAAAATTCATCCTGATTGAGGCAACCCAAACCCAGAAAGACACACATGACATATATTCACTTATAACTGGGTAGATATATAGTACAGGATAATTATCCTATAACCATAGACCCAAAGGAATAGGAACCTAGCATAACTATCCCATGAGAAATTGCACCCAGCAGCAGATCAAAACAAATGCTGAGACACACAGTCAAACATTAGGTAGAGCTCTAGGATCCCTATATAATAGAGGGTGGTAGAATAGAGAGACCTGGAGGGGTCAAGATCAACACATAAAGACCAACAGAACCAACCAACCTAGGCACCTAGAAGTTTACAGAGACTGGAATGTTAACCAAAGAAAGAAGAAAAAAACTTAGACTAGACCTAGAACCCCATATATAAATATAGATGATAGGCAATTTGGTCTTCATACAGATCCCTTAGCAAGTAGGGGTGGAACAGTCTCAGTCATGGACTTTGTTACTTGTTAGTGGGACACTTTACTCTAGCTGAGCTGCAAGGTTGGACCCCAGAGCAAGAGGAAGCTCTTAGCCATCATATGACTGATGAATTGAGGGGATATGTGGGGGCCCTCTCACCCAAGGAGAAGGATAAGAGGAAGAGGGGGTAGAGGATGGGAGGGTGGGACCAGGAGGGGAGGAGTGAGGGGGCTGTGATTGAGACATAACTTGAATTAATAAATAAATGTTAAATAAGAAACAAATTTAAGAACAAAAAAGAAATACAGGAAAAGACAACCAAGCATGTGAAGGAAATGAATAAATCCCTTAAGGAAATAGGAGAAAATATATTCAAACAGGGAAAGGAAATGAATGAAATTGTTCAAGACCCGAAAATGGAAATAAAAGCAATAAAGAAAACACAAACTGATAGAATCCTGGAAAGGGAAAACTTGGAGAAGAGGACATGAACTACAGACATAAGGATCACCAACAGAATACAAGAATTGGAGGAAAGAATCTCAGGCATAGAAGATACAATTGAGGAAATCTATCAAATTTCTTTTTACATCAAAATACTTCTCAAAAAGTGACCATATGCTCAGTCACAAAGCAAGCCTCAACAACTATGAGAAAACTGAAATAATCTCTTGTATCTTATCATATCATCTTGGATTAAAGATGGACTGGAAGAACAACAGAAACAACAGAAAACCTACAAACTTATGGAAATGGAATAACTCTCTATGCAATGACCACTGGATCATGGAAGAAATAAACAAAGAAAATAAAGACTTTTTAGAATTCAATGAAAATGAAGGCACAACATACCCAAACTGATGGGACACAATGGAAGCAGTGCTAAGAGGAAACTTCATAGCCTTAAATGCCTTCATAAAGAAATTGGAGAGATCTCATACTAGCAACTTAACAGCACACCTGAAAGTTATAGAACAAAAGGAAGAAAACACATCTAAAAGGAGTAGACAGCAAGAAATAATCAAACTCAGAGCTGAAATCAATGAATTAGAAACAAAGAGAACAATACAAAGAATCAATGAAACTAAGAATGTTCTTCAAGAAAATCAACAAGATAGACAAACCCTTAGGCTAACTAAAAGGCAGAGAGACAGTACCCAAATTAACAAAATCATAAATGAAAAGGAGGACATAACAACAGGCGCTGAGGAAATCCAAAGATCATTAGGTCTTACTTCAAAAGCCTGCATTCCACAAAAATGGAAAATCTAAATTAAATGGATGATTTAATTGATAGATTTCACTTACCAAAGTTAAATAAACAACAGGAAAATAATTTACATAGTCCTATAATCCCTAAGGAAATAGAAGCAGCCATTAAATATCTCCCAACCAAAGAAATTCAAGGGCCATATGATTTTAGTGCAGAATTCTAACAGACTTTCAAAGAAGAGCTAATACCAATGCTATTCAAACTATCCAAGAAAATAGAAACAGAAAGAACATTGCCAAACTCATTCTATGAGGCCACAGTCACCATGGTACCTAAGCCACACAAAGACCCAACAAAGAAAGAGGTTTTAAGACCAATTTCCCTTATGAACATTGAGGCAAATATACTCAATAAAATACTTGCAAACAAAATCCAAGAACATATCAAAACCTCTTCCACCATGATCAAATATGATTCATCCCAGGGATGCAGGGATAATTCAATATACAAAAATCCATCAATGTAATCCACCATATAAATAAGCTGAAAGAAAAAAAGACCATATGTTCTCTCATTATATGCTGAAAAAGGTTTAGACAAAATCCAGCAACTCTTCATTTTAAAAGTCTTGTAGAGAGGATCCAAGATGGCACTGACCATAGAGCATTGCATCTGAGTAGTAGGTGAATGAGATTAGTCACTGTGGAATGAATGTGAGGTCCCATAGCCGACTGTGAAAAACAGACGTCTGAATTTCTGCAGTGAACACTGAGACTGGTCACCATGTGATACAGCTCACGCTAACCCTAACCCTAACCCTAACCCTAACCCTAACCCTAACCAGGAACACCCCCATGAGATCAGCCAGCTCGGTCATCACTCTGGAGAGGAGCGCCAGCTAGAGAAGATCTAGCCCATGAGCGGATTCAGCCTACGGCTCCAGCCACAGATCAGTGATCATGCCTGTCTGCCTGATATCCAGCCTGCCACAGACCTGTACACTCAACAGGGAAAAACAGCCAGACCACAAGAGCAAAGGTAAGTAAGATTTTCTTTCTGGAGTTCCCAACATGGTGGCACAGTGTGCACTGTAGCTGAGTGGCAGAGACCTAACCCAGTCACAGCAAAGCAATTAGGAGCCCAGACTGACTGCAAACAGAGCCGGTGACTGTGTGTTATCCACAAATATTGGGGTGGGTCACTCACCCTAGCACTCAAGAGTTTGAGGCAGCCAGCAACAGACACGCTGTCACCTGTCTTGGGTGTAGCTCCGTACCTGCGTGGTCAGCCTAGCTGCTGAACCAGAAGGACTGTGTCAGTGAGGGGAGAACATAGGCCCAATCACAACTCTACCTGCCTTTCTGAGGAGACCTGCCAGCTCCCAGGTCCTCAGAGGATAGCTCCCTCCCCACTCCAATCCCCTGTATATTGGTCCAATTGGGTCACAACCAGTTGAGGAGAGTGGCAGTCACTCTCCGAGACCCAGTCTATTTCAGGAACCTACCCACCATCTGGAGGTGAACACCAGGATCTCAGTATCAGCCAACCCCCGGGACAGGGAGTTTTCCTGAGCACCAAGGTCAACTGATAAAAGAAACAAACAGACAACACCAGGATCAATCAGTTGACAAAAGGTCAGTGCAAGAACATGGTCAAAAAGCAGAAAAACCCAAAGCAATATGATGTCTCCAGAACCTAGCAATAAGGCTACAGACAACTCTGGACACTCTAACATGATTGAAACAAAGGAAAATGACCTTACTCCTATGCTTATATTAATAATAGAAGGCCTAAGGGAGGAAATCAAATACCTCAGGGAGCAACAACAAAGTACTGCACAAGAAGTGATGGAAATGAATAAGGCACTTAAAGGAATGGAAGACCTGAAAAGGGAATTTGAAGCAATGAAGAAAATCTAATCTGAGACATTCATAGAACTGGAAAACCTTAAGAAAAGAATAGGAACTACAGACACTAGCATCACCAACAGAATATAAGAGATGGAAGAAAGAATTAAAGGCTCAGAGGATAAAATTGAAGAAATTGATACCTCTGTCAAAGAAAATGTCAAATGTAAAAAAGTCCTGACACAAAACCTTCAGGAAATCAAGGACACAATGAAAAGATGAAATCTCAGAATAATAGGAATAGAAGAAAGAGAAGATTCCCTGATCCATGGACCAGAAAATATCTTCAACAAAATCATGGGAGAGAATTTCCCAAACCTAAAAAAAGAGATGCCTATAACTGTACAGGAAGCTTATAGAACTCCAAATAGATTAGACCAGAAAAGAAAATCTTCCCGCCACATAATAATCAAAACACTAAATGTACAGAATAAAGAAAGAATTTTAAAAGCTGTTAGGGAAAAGGGTCAAGTAACATTATAATGGCAAACCTATCAGAATCATACCTGACTTTTCCTCAGAGATGCTAAAAGCCAGAAGAGCCTGGACAGATGTCTTGCAGACCCTAAAAAAAATCACAAATCCCAGGCCAGACTACTATTCCCAGTAAAACTGTCAATCAACGTAGATGGAGAAAACAAGATATTCCATGACAAAGCTAAATTCAAACAATATCTATGCACAAATCCAGTTCTACAGATGGTGGAAGGAAAACTCCAGCCCAAAGAGGTTAACTACACACAAGAAAGCACAGGAAACAAATAGCAAGCCTGCAGCAAAACCAAAAGAAGAGAAGCTCACTCACACACTATTTCCACCAACATCAAGATGGCAGGAAGTAACAATCACTGGTCATTAATATCTCTCAACATCAATGGACCCAGTTCTCCATTAAAAAGACACAAGATAGTAGAATGGATGCAAAAACAGAATCCCACATTCTGGTGCTTACAAGAAACACACCTCAGCACAAAAGATAGGCATTATCTCTAAGTAAGGGGCTGGAAAAAGATATACCAAGCAAATGGACCCAAGAAACAAGCTGGAGTGGCCATTCTAGTATGCAGTAAATTGGACTTTCAACCAACATTAATCAAAAGAGATGGGGAAGGACACTACATACTCATCAAAGGAAAAATCCACTAACATGAAATCTCAATACTGAGCATCTATGCCCCAATTGAAGCATCTATGCCCCAAATGTAAGACCACCCACATTTGTTAAAGAAACACTATTGAAGCTTAAATCCCACATTGAACCTCACACATTAATAGTGGGAGACTTCAACACACCACTCTCACTATTGGGCAGATCAATGATGCAGAAACCAAACAGAGAAATAATGAACCTCACAGATGTCATGAATCAAATGGACCTAATTGATATCTACAGAACATTTCACCCCAAAACAAAAGAATACACTTTCTTCTCGGCACCTCATGGAACCTTCTCCAAAATCGACCATATAGTCGGTCACAAAGCAAGCCTCAACAGATACAGTAAAATTGAAATTACCCCTTGTAACTTATCAGACCATCATGGAATAAAGCTAGACTTCAACAAAAACAAAAACAACAGAAAGCCTGTAAACACATGGAAACTGAACAACTCTCTACTCAATGACCTCTGGGTCAGGGAAGAAATAAAAAAAGAAGTTAAAGTCTTCTTGAAACTCAATGAAAATGAAGGCA
Organism: Lophiomys imhausi; assembly: GCA_907164525.1. NCBI lineage: Eukaryota > Metazoa > Chordata > Mammalia > Rodentia > Muridae > Lophiomys > Lophiomys imhausi. Next base: position 5,393,143 of record CAJQZJ010032807.1, read on the forward strand.
CAACATACCCAAACTTATGAGAAACATTGAAAGCAGTGCTAAGGAAAGTTTATAGCACTATGTGCCTTCAAAAAGAAACTGGAGAGTTTCCATACTAGCCACCTAAAAGCATACCTGAAAGAGCTAGAACAAAAAGAAGCAAACACTCCCAAGAGGAGCAGACAAGAGGAAATTATCAAACTCAGGGCTGAAATCAACAACTTAGAAACAAAAAGAACAATACAAAGAATTGACAAAAACAAGAGTTAGTTCTTTGAGAAAAATCAACAAAATAGACAAGCCCTTAGCTAAATTTACTAAAAGGCAGAGGGAAAATACCCAAATCAACAAAATCAGAAATGAAAAAGGGGAAATAACAACAGATATTGAAGAAATCCAAAGAATCATTAGGTCCTACTTCAAAAACTTATACTCCACAAAATTGGAAAATCTAAATGAAATAGACAGTTTTCTTGATAGATTCCACCTACCAAGGTTAAATTAAGAACAGGTAAACAAATTAAACAGTTCTGTAACTGTTGAGGAAATAGAAGAAGTCATTAGAAGTCTTCCAAACAAAAAAAGCCCAGGGCCAGATGGTTTCAGCACAGAATTCTACCAGACATTCAAAGAAGAGCTAACACCAATATTCTTCAAACTCTTCCACAACATAGAAACAGAAGGAATACTGCCAAACACATTCTATGAGGCCACAGTCATCCTGATACCTGAACATCACAAAGACCCAACAGAGAAAGAAAATTTCGACCAATTTCCTTTTTGAACATGGATGCAAAAATACTTAATAAAATACTTACAAACTGGATCCAAGGTCACATCAAAAGTATCATACACCATGATCAAGTAGGCTTCATCCCAGGGATGCAGGGGTGGTTCAACTTTAGAAAATCCATCAATGTAATCCACCACATAAACAAGCTGAAAGAAAAGAACCACATGATCATCTCATTGGACGCTGAAAAAGCTTTTGACAAAACACAGCACCCCTTCATGTTAAAAGTCTTAGAGAGATCATGCATACAAGGACCATACTTAAACATAATAAAGGCAATTTACAACAAACCAATAGCCAACATCAAACTATACGGAGAGAAACTTAAAGAATTTCCTCTAAAATCAGGGACACGGCAAGGCTGCCCACTCTCTCCATGTCTCTTTAATATAGTACTTGAAGTTTTAGCTAGAGCAATAAGACAACTAAAGGAGATCAAGGGGATACAAATTGGAAAGGAAGAAGTCCAAGTATCCCTATGTACAGATGATATGATAGTATACATAAGTGACCCCAAAAATTCCACCAGAGAACTCCTACAGCTGATAAACTCCTTCAGCAAGGTGGCTGGATACAAAATCAATTAAAAAAATCAGTAGCCCTTCTTTACACAAAAGATAAATGGGCTGAGAAAGAAATAAGGGAATCAATACCCTTCACAATAGCCACAAATAATATAAAATACCTGGGGGTAACTCTAACCAAGCAAGTGAAAGATCTGTATGATAAGAATTTCAAGTCCCTGAAAAAAGAAATTGAAGAAGGTATCAGAAGATGGAAAGATCTCACTTGCTCATGGATAGGTAGGATTAAAATAATAAAAATGGGCATCTTACCAAAAGCAATATACAGATTCAATGCAATTCCTATTCAAATACCAGCTCAATTTTTTTACAGATCTGGAAAAAACAATTCTCAACTTCATATGGAATAACAAAAAACCCAGAATAGCTAAATCAATCATGTACAATATCAGAACATCTGGAGGCATCACCATCCTGGATTTCAAGCTGTACTACAGGGCAATAGTAACAAAATCAGCATGGTACTGGTACAGAAACAGACCAGTTGACCAGTGGAATCGAATTGAAGACCCAGAAATAAACCCACACACCTACAGTCACTTAATTTTTGACAAAGAAGCTAAAACTATACAATGGAAAAAGGAAAGCATCTTCAATAAATGGTGCTTGTCTAACTGGATGTCAACATGGAGAAGAATGCAAATAGATCCATACTTATCACCCTGTAAAAATCTTAAATCTAAGTGGATCAAAGACCTCAGCATAAATCTGGACACACTAACATTAATAGAAGAGAAAGTGGGGAAAAGCCTGGAACTCATTGGCATTGGTAACAACTTCTTGAACAGAACACCAAAAGCTCAGGCCCTAAAACAATCAATAAATGGGACCCTATGAAATTGAAAAGCTTCTGTAAGGCAAAGGACACTGTCCTTAGAACAAAATGGCAGCCTACAGACTGGGAAAGGATCTTCACCAACCCAACATCTGACAGAGGGCTAATATCCAAAATATATAAAGAACTGAAGAAATTAAACACCAAAAAATCAAATAACCCCATCAAAAAATGGGGTACAGAGCCACACCGAGAATTCATAGAAAAGGAATTGTTAAAGACCGAGAGGCACTTGAAGAAATGTTCAACATCTTTGGTCATCAGGGAAATGCAACTTAAAACAACTCTGAGATTCCATCTCACACCTGTCAGAATGGCTAAGATCAAAAAACACAAATGATAGCACATGTTAGTGAGGTTATGGAGAAAGAGGACTAGTCCCCCATTGCTGGTGGGAGTGCAAACTTGTGCAACCACTTTGGAAATCAATCTGGAGATATCTTAGTAAATTTGGAATAGTTCTACCTCAAGACCTAGCCATACTCCTCTTGGGCATATATCCAAAAGATTCAAAATGAAACCACAAGGACATTGCCTCAACAATGTTTATAGCAGCTTTTTTTGGTAATAACCAGAAACTGGAAGCAACCCAGATGTCCTTCAACTGAAGAATGGATAAAAAAAAAACTGTGGTACATTTATACAATGGAATACTACACATCTATCATAAATGAGGAAATCACGCAATTCGAAACCAAATGGATGGAGCTAGAAAAGCTCATCCTAAGTGAGCTGACACAGTCCCAGAAAGATAAACATGGTATGTATTCCCTTATAAATGGATATTTACCATACATCACAGGATAACTATCCTACAACCCACAGACCCAAATAGATAGGAACCTAGCATATCTATCCTAGGAAAAATTTCACTCACCAGTGAGTCATGGAATCTGCTGCAGGTTAGTGGAACACCTTACCCTAGATGGTGTGCTTTATCAAGCTCCAGTACAAGTGGAAGTTCTTGGCCCTCACATGACTAAAGATCTGAGGGAGTATGATATGGGCTCACCTCATCTGAGGAGAAAGAGACTACCAAGTAGAGGAACAATGAGGGAGAAAGAGAGAGGGAGGGAGCGAAGGAGGGAGGGAGGGAGGGAGGGAGGGGCCAGGAGGGGAGGAAGGAGGAACTATGTTCTAGAAGTAACTCGAGAAAACAAAATAATAGGTGTAGAACAGAGTTAAAGCTAGAAACCATTGATGTGTTAAACACTGAACAAATAAACCCAAATAAAGAATTTCAACTTTGAGAAAGAAAAACATAACCTTTTTCTATATAAATATCAAACAAACTTTTTAGCTATTTTAATCTCATGTCCAATGTATATCAGTGAGAATGCTGCCATTAGTTTCATGGATTTTATTGCTAAAATGAAAGTCAGTCATTGTGGTACCAGGCCCTGATAAATAGGGAAAAGTACTTTTCTCTAGATGAATCCCAGGGGATGGTCCTACTGTAAAAATAATGGTTGAACCAATTTTGCTGATGAACTCAGAACACCCTAAAATATGGTTAATATCCAGTAGAAATAATTATCTCTTTGGAGCCTGGTATTTTTTCTTCGTGAGAGGTAAATAATGGAAAAGGGAAGCAATGCATTTCTTGTCTTTTGTGCTCACAATTTCTGTATTGTGGAATTAGCACAAATATTTCACACAGTGGAAAACTTACTAAAGAAAAGTTAAAGGAGCCGGCTAGGTTTCTCAGTGCTTAAGAGCACATACTGCTCTTCCAGATGACCCAAGTTTGGTTCCCAGTATCCACATCAATCAGCTCACAAGTGCCTGTTACTGTAGCTCCGGGAGACCTGATGCCTTTCCGGGTTCTGTGGACACTTGTACTCCCATGCACACCCATTCACATGCACGAATGCATACATAAAATTAAGAGATAAATTAAATCTTTGGTTTTTTTTTTTAAAAGAAAGGATATTAGTGCCATGTTTTAGTTTATTTCAGGAGAAATTCTAACATAGAATACAAGCACACGGTCTCTCACTGCAGAGTCCGTCCACTTAAATGAAGGTGATTGACATATAGATTAATTATATTCACTAATCATCAGAAGTCTCATTACTTAGCACAACTTCAACAACCTCACAGAAGTTGTCAAAAACGCACAGGACATGGTGAAAATCTCATTATCTGTTGTCTCATATTTAGCTACAAACACTGACTGGTGTTGGAACTGAGTTTGGGGCAAAAACCCAGGCTCTGACAGTTCCAAGAGGTTAGGCATGCCTACCTATACCATTATTTCAATCAAGAAATGAGTAATATAAAAAATCAGACAAAGCTCACATTGGGAACAGGAGCAAACGAAAGGGTCCAGTTACCCTCTAGGAGCACAAGTGGCCAGATCAGTGCTCTAAGAACCTCCAACAGCCAGGCTCAGCCCACAGAACACCCTAAGGGCTATAAAGACCTGATGCAGTCCCTTCAGGCAGTGGTGGGCAAGCACTGCCCTACAGAATAAAACCCCAAGCTCAGGACTTGAAATCCCATCAGTTCCTGAGCTTGAAATCCCACCATTCCCTGGGCTGATCCCAAACTCAGGACTTGAAATCCCACCATTCTCTGGGCTGATCCCAAACTCAGTACTTGAAATCCCACCATTCCCTGGGCTGATCCCAAACTCAGTACTTGAAATCCCACTACTCTTCACCCTGGAAAGCTCTGCCCTGAAAAACGCTGACACCAACTCGAGCAAGAATCTCTACATAAACTTTGGTTTTACTCAGTTCTCTGCTGCTTCTCACCCCAGACACACCCACTTCCTGGGATTTTCCCTCCCAATAAACCTGTGAGGTTTATTGTTCAGTGTGACTTTGTGGGTGAGTTCTGACAGCCGTGATACTTTTCCCTTTAGAGCTGTAATACTCCATTGAGGAAGCATTCCTCCTCAGAGCTGTAACACTTCCACTGAGGGACCCTTCCTCCTTGGAGCTATAACATTTAAAACCTCTAACTCTGTCTTTGGGGTACTGACAAAAGCTGAAGTTTCAAACATTGGAGTCAGAGAACTGCATAATAAAGTAATTCTGCTAAAGCTGTGGCCTATCTCAGCTCTGATTCTGCAGAGCAGTCCAAAGAAGTCTTTACTGCTTGAGGTGAAAAACATGTTACTCAGAGGATAATTACTTGCTTGTGGTAGACCTCATCATGATAGAAGTTTGCCCCCATCTGATGGGGTGGTCTGTCCTTTGATACTCTGTTGTTCCAGACATGTTACCAGACATATCTGGGAATCATACAAACCACACACTTCATAATATCTTTGGAAGGAAATTACATTTTTTATTAATCAAGTTTCCCCAACTTTTTAAAACATATTCAGTCATGGTAGAAATGTGAAATGAACAAATAAATAATCTAACAATCACTGTACTCTCATTGAAGAGAAGAAAATTATTAAAGTATATGTGTTTGTCTTTGCCTTTAGGAAAACTACTGCATTCTGTCACCAATATGTAATCCTTATTCAGATTCCAAGGTATAAAACATGGGGAATTTTACACTATACATTACTCATATATTTCTATTTGTGCTTTAAACTACTCACATAAAACATACAACATAATACACTTGCCATAAGCACTTATGGTTTACATATTCTGTATGTCAATTTTAACATTACACAGAAAACTAATAAACTGGGAATGTTCTACATTAAAAGTATTAATCCAAACTTCTCCACTGGCACAGTTTTCTAGAAGCTTTGTGGAGAAGTCAGCCAGAGATCTTTCCTGTACAAGGGACAGATTCATGTTCATTGTCCTCCTGAGCCTGTGCAAACATCATCGAAGTTGCCATGCAGGAGAATGTATGATGAAGATGTTGAGTACCTGTCATAAGGCCCTGTAGCAGAGAGAAATGTACCTACTAGGACCTAAACTAGCTGGTCCAGATGCCCTCCCCAGCAGTTCTGCAGCCAAAGGCAGGTGATGAATCCATTAGAACAAGCCTTGGACATAGTGGACAAAATGATTTAAGACAGAAAAGGTGATGTGACCATTACAAATGAAGGTGCCATCATCCAAAACAAATATAAGTACAGCATCCAGCAGTCACTAATACTTTTAGAAATACTATCAATAACTGCCTTAATGTTACCAACTTGGTAGTACTATGGTTACACTGACTTTAGTAAGAATACCACTACTTTTAGCGTATGAGTTGTAACCAAATTTTCAAAGTACAGAATGAAACAAACACCTAAAGTTATGTAAGTAAAGATGAAAAATGAAAAACTCATGACGTTATTCTGGTTGTCTGAATTAAAAACAAAAACATAAATAAAAAACTAAAAGTCAAACAGGACCATATATGGGAAACAAGTGAACTACGAAGAAAGTTCAGACACTATAAGTGTTAATAAAAAGATCCCAATAAAAAGATCTACATAGTAATGACTGCAGAGTTCTTTTTTTTAAATGTTTATTTATTATTTCAGGTTACATCTCCATCACAGTGCATTCTTCCCACTCCTCCCAGTCCCACCCTCCCACACTCTACCCCCTATCCATTCCATCCCACTCCTCCTGAGTGTAGTGTTGGTACATATCAGTCCCCTGACCCAGTTCAGCAGTCATATGAGGGCCAACAGCCTCCTCATACACTGGAGACCTAAAAGGCCACATCACTAGGGCAATGGAATACAGAGTTCTTAACAGTAATCCAATGAAATGATTCAATGGAGGAAGACACTTTGAAATATTGAATTTTCTGGTGCTTGAGCCTACTATATGGTGCAACCATCAGAACCTAGATGACCTACCTCTGATTTAGAAGCCCACGGGAAGGCAGGCAACTAGTCACTAGCCAATGCTGCTGCAGCTGAAAGGGACCATGGTCTCCTCTATTAGAGGAATACTGGAAAACTGACCTTCCTGTATGAGAGTTGCAAACTGACTAATTTGCTCCAGAACAAAAATGATTCTGAAAATACATCAAGGACCAAATATTTTATGAATTTTGAATGAAACTCTTAAACATTCTATGAACCCATGATTGCTTTTGTGTATTTTCAAGCTTTTTCAACTATCAATGTGGAATGCTTTTAATCATGCACAATAAATTGCCTTAAGATTTTAATATTCAGAGAAGCAATCAAAGCTGGTGTTTCTCAAGCTCAGTGGTAGAGGAATTGCCTAGTATCTACAGGGTCCAGGTTAAATCCTCAGCAATGGCATTAAGGAGGAGTAATAAAGACAGAAGTGGAGGAGTGCAAATGAAAGTGTAAACTCAGACTGGATGGGAGTGGCTGGCCACCTAACTGCCCTGTTTCTTTCCCCTTCCTCTTCTAAGGTCTCACCCAGTTACTATCAACCTTTCCCCTGATCCACACAGTGGTTTCTTCCAGAAGCCGTTAGCACTCTTTCTAACAGTTGCACAATTCAGCGGTGGGGTTGGGGTGGAATGAGGAAAGGGGTTTGTGTGAGCAGGAAGACATCCTTGAGAAGCAGTCTCTTAAAGGGCACTGCTTTTCTCATCTACCTAAATTCCAGAACCCTTCCCAGAATTCCACTTCACATAGAGCACTAATAATGCAACAATTCAGTACTGGTCGGGTGGGTCTTCTCCCCGCCTGCATTTCTCATCTCAGGAATCATGGATCCCAGAGAGGTCTACCATTTCACAAACTTGGGCATTGTCTTCACGGGATCACTGTGTTGCTTCCTCCTAGAGCAGTGCTTCAGACCTCCATTCTGTCTACTCACCTGAAGGAGTTCCTCAGCGTAGGCTGCACATCCTTGCCAGTTGCTTCCCTCAGGAAGTACATGCTTTTGCTGAGGAGGGAAAGAGAGACAGAGAGAGAGAGAGAGAGAGAGAGAGAGAGAGAGAGAGAGAGAGAGAGAAGATGCACAGACTGAAACTGAATGTCCTACTATGCTTGGCAGAGTTGGATCATCATCTTTCCCTCCACAACAGACAACTTGCAAGAACTTCCCAGATCCTCGCTATGACTAACTGTGGTCACGAGGCAAATGAGACCCCTGTGAGATGCCCTTTATCTCAATTGTTGCCTTTCATGGTCTCCACAGATCACAGTTTCCTACAAATTTTCAGCCCCCAGGTTATAGGCTTATTGAAATATAGCTGCCATTGAACCTGGAAATGATACAAAGTTGAATTTCAAGTGTTGTTGTTGTTGTGTGCAGTCTTCCTGTCTTAGTAGCAATAGAAACTCTTTGTAATTTCTACTGCTACAAAGAAACACCACATCAAAAAGGAAGTAGGGGAGGAAAGGGTTTTGCTTACACTTCCATACTGCTATTCATCTAAGGAAGTTAGAACACAAAGTCAAACAGGGCAGCAACCTGGAGTCATGAACTGATCCAGAGGCCATGGAAGGATTCTTCTCACTGGCTTGCTTCCCATGGATTGCTCAGTCTCCTTTGTTAAAGAACTCAGGACCACCAGGCTAGCAAAAGCACTACCTATAGTGGCCTGGCCCTGCCCTATCAATCAATAATTAAGAAAATGCCTTAAAACTGGATCTTATGAAGGCATTTCTAAAGCGAGTTTCCTTTCTTTCGGATAACTCTAGCTTATGTCAAGGTGATAGTTCTAGATCTATAAGCTGGTCATCTGCATGTACATCAACTGCTCAGCTGCTAGTGAAGATCCATCTTCCAGCTCCATGTCCTCAATCTTAAGGATGACAATAGAAAAAAAAAGACAAAAGCTCAATCTGAAAGACAAATAGTTGAAATCATAATTTCCCAAAAGATTCTGCTACTAACTAAATATTGAAAAGTGCTGTATAATGAATGGTAAACTTTGAATAAATACAAAATTGTAAACTGACTTTTTCATACTGTTAATTGACATCTGCAGTTTTGATGTTGGTAGTTACACAATTATATAACTGCAGGAGAGTGATGATTTAGATGTTTCTTAAATTCAAGTGTTCTGAATAGCTATTTGCATTCTGTCTCTGTTTGAGTCTTGATTTCAATAATGAATCAACACAGTCACTATAAATTTTTATTTTGTACAAAGACATTCATACCATATGCAACCTTCCCCCTTGGTTTAGTTTTGAAGTCTCCTCCAACATGATGCATGTGTCGTAAACAGTTAACTTCTTTTTGCACCAATGACACTCCGCACTTCTCATCTATTTGACAATGAAGGTGTGACTGTTCCCTGTTCAGGACTATGGTAAAGGACATCTCTAATGTTAGTACATGACAGTATGTTTCCCTAATTGTAGGTAAATATTGAGAAGTGCATTGTGTAAGTACATGTTTAACTTTATGAAGTAACCCCACTGAAGGGACTGTAGCTACTCCAACCATGGCACACATGGATCTGGCAGGCTTTGCCATTCTCCCCAGTTCCCTCTTCCTTGCTAAGAAGCTTTAGATTATTGCTAAAGCCAGTCCCTGAGGTCTGTTCTTTATTTGGCCACATCCTCCTCCTGAGGCTGACTACAAAGTTCCAGGTATCAAGTATTGAAGTCCAGCAATCAAGAACTGTCTTTGGTTCACCAAATTAACATGCCCAAATAAATTAAACACCTCATCCTAACACAGAGTTTCCCCTGCTACCTTTATAAACCTCTGTTTTCTATGACTGCATCTGTCTCCTCTATATTCAGAGGTAGTCATTTGTCATCCCCCACCCCACCCCAACCCTCATCTCTGGGACAAATATCACTCCTCCCTTGCTTCCTTCACCTTTTCTTTCTTCCTCTAACTCCTTTTTTTTTTTTTTTTGTCTCTTAGTCCCTCCCACTTGTTGCTCTGGGGCAAATAATTCTCCTTGTGCTGAGAACTTGTTCTTGGGGTATCCTGACTTGATACCAATTTTTCACCCATCTTATTTAAAAATGGTTATACCAATTTACATTGTGTTAAGTGTTCACTAAAACCTCTGCAGACAGTTATTGTTCTTAATATTCTTGTTCTTAATTATTCTTAATATTCTTGTTTTAAGGTTAAAAATGTGCTTTTCATAGTTAGATACAGAAATGCTGTGAGGGAAATGTTTCATAAATAACTTTGCCAGTTGGTGGCTTGAATTTTTATCTCTGTAGCCTTATTCCATATAGGCACACTTTTTAAGATAGTGAAGCCTAATGTTCACTCTTGTTCTCTTTTATGAGTTCATTTTCTGAACTCTAACCAAAGCAACAGAAGTTTTTCTGCTACCACTCATTTAAGGATTTTTGAGAGTTTGGTTTGTAAGTCAGATCAGCCTGTCTATTGTCTATATATGGTGTGAGATAATTAAATGTTCATTTTATCTATAGATGTTCAGTATTACCAACAGTCTTTCATAGTAAAATGCGATCTCCCAGTTTAACCATAGTGACACTTTCTCCATATATGATTTTACACAATTCTGTCATCATCTCTTGGCCTGTCTGTCTACAGTCATGAGAAATTACTCCTTAATGACTGGAGTATCAAAGTCTTATAGTAACTTTGAATTCAGAGTTATAAATCCTCCATGCATGTTCATACTACAGAGCCATTTTGACAGCTTCATGTTTTCATCATGAAGTTTTAACACAATCCTACTGATTTTATAAAAAAATCCTCTTGGAGTTTGAATGGATAATATTTTTCTAAGAAAAATAAATTGATTCTATTTAGGTTTCTTTCATATACACGTATATTTTAAGATTTTTCTACTCTAGTAAGTTTCAATAGCCCTCGAATGGCATTTAGTGTTAACTGTCCTTCCCAATATTCCTTCCTTTATCCCTATCTTCCCTCCCCATCTCAATTTACTCCTTCTAGTCCCCCACGCATTGCCTCTCCTACATTATATTCTATTTCCCCATTCATAGGAGATCCTTTCCTCCCCAATAATCCCTTACACTATACTCAACCTCTGTGGTTATGTAGATTGCAGCATGCCTATCACAGATAAAAGCTAACATTCATATGTAAGATAATATCATATTTGACTTTTGGTATCTGTGTTACTTCAAGCAGAAGATGGAAACTAATTCAGAGACCCACAATTGGGTAAGTGCTGAGAGTGAGACCTTTGAATACTAGTCCTAAATTAGATGCCTTCACCAAATTAGTCCCTCAGGGTTCAAGGAGCTAGCTATGTGGAAGAAGAGGAAAGAAAGATTGTAGGAGCTTGTGGGAATGGAAGATATCAAGTAAACAGGCCATTCCATATAAATAGGACTGGTACATATGTGAAGAAACAGAGACTGTGGCAGCATGCACAGAGCCTGCACAAGTCCAAGGTAGATGGGGTCCTAACATTGAGATGAGATGTGGACTCAAGTCCCATTCATAACCCAAAAGCTATCTCCAATTGAACTTCTCTCAAAGGAAAAAATAGTTTTCTTCAATGGAATCTCCCTAGATATACAGACCATGCTTAAGAACAAGCCTTATGCCCTGTTTCAGACTGACTATGAAAAATGAACACAATGGTATTTTTGGTTTTGTCTCATAATAGTTGTTGGAACATTTAAAAATCTTTAAATACCAAATGCAATGTCACTATTGTTTATTTCTGTAACCACTGATCTTCATAATGCAATGCTTTGAAAATTTGTCATCCTCCAGAACTCATACTGAAATATAATTGCCAAAGTACTAATGTTGGGAGGTGATGTCTGTGGAGATGAAGGTAAATTGTGGAGGAAGCTTCTCATCTGAAAGGGCTTTCAGTGTTGGGAGCCCTTCTCTTCTTCATCCCCACAAGGAAGAAACAACTGAGCCTATTGTGGAAGTAGAGAAAGGCTTTCATCACCAGACTGCCTGTACCTGGATCATGGACCTCCTGGTGGCCAGAATTGTAAGAAGTACATATCTATTACTGCTTGTATCTTACTAAAGAAATGTATTTCCTTTCTTTCAAATTTCACTGTACTCTTATGTAAGATGATAAGAATATTTAAAAATTTAAAGAATATTGTTAGCCTAACATGTATTTGGAGTCTCAGAAATCTGTATGACATGGTTGTTATTGTCATAATATTGTTACCTAGAGTGCCAGATATGAGAAGGAGTTGTGATGATGGAAACACCCAGAGTACTCATGTTGGGGACATAATTCTCAATGCAGCAGTGGTGGGATATAAGCCATTCCATGGAGCTAATTCCTGAGGTCTTTGTTCTCCTGTGTGGATTAACACAGTTACAGCAATGGGAAGTCCCCTTGGAGCTCAGTTCTTGGCAGCTCTTATGTTCTTTTGAGCCAATTCTTGTGTGGAGCTTGCAGTAATATTATGACAAAGGAAGATGGTCCACAGAAAATGCAGGCTTTCCAGTCTCTAGGACCACTGCACCCCATACAGGGAAGGATTTGTCCCCTATGAGATTATGTACTGAAGACCTTGCTTACTGCTTCCCAGGCTTAGAGATCTGCAGGTGACAGAACCCTCTAATCATCCTTTTCTCAAGAAATGAAGTTTCTCCAGGCCTCCAAAGAGGCTATTCTTTGGACTCTTTAATAGACCCAGCCAACCTCTGAGTCCACCATCAGTTTTCCCTTGTTCTAGTCCAGTGATAATATGTGGGTCAAATGGGTACCCAAAGGTGCAGTGAAAGCAACTTGGGAAAACAAAATCCCCTACATGGTGATTCTCTCCACTCCTGTGACTGTGAAAGTAGCAGGCATTACACCATGGATCCACCACACCCATGTCAAGAAAGTGAAAACCACAGATGATGCCAAATGGACTGTGTCCAGATTATGGACCCATTAAAATTAAGAGATTATAAATACCCTAGGCCCTTCCCCTCCCTGCCCCTCTATCTCCTTCTGAGACTTGAATTTGGTATGAATTCAGCTTATGGTCCAATCCCCCCCACCCTCAGACCTGGAGCTGGAAACTGAGGAAGTCACCTTACAGGGAAGGTATTAGCCAGTGTGACTACAGATCAGCAACCCTTATTCATCTTGACCATTGATCACTGATGCCTACTTTAAATGTCTGACTGTATTGGAGAAAGGAAAGATGTAAAAGTTTATCTTTTGAGATAGGAATACAAAATTTACAATTCTAGGAATTTCCGGTGGCTGGGCCAATCTACTTGCCAGAAACAAGGGAGTTTTCATTACGAAAGTTGGGATTGTAAAACAGGAACTTTAAAAGAGAGACAGACTGAGTCAGAGAGAGATCAGAGAATTGATACAAAGAATTGTGCTCTTGTTACCTTTAACTAACTATGCTGCTGTCAGTACTAACTGGGGCCTTTAATTGCTAGCTCAGTCAGTAGAGCATGAGACTCTTAATTCTCATTCTGATTGAATTAGGAGTGGGTCCCTGCATGTTAAACTATATGACCAATTATGTAACAGTTTAATTAAATTAATGGTCCTTAGGACCAACTATGCCTCTTTAAAGCAGGATGAGTCCGTGGTTTGAGCCATTCACTAAGTCCAATGGGGAATGTAAAAGGGTCCTAGAACTTAGTGGGCACCGAGAGCTCAGCACACATGTCTCCATGGTAGAAATACCATTCAGACTATAAAATTCAGCATGTAGACAGCGCCACCTGCCAAAACTAAAACAAATGTCTAACACATCAAAGACCATAGTTCTGAGAAAGTCTCTAAATGTACTAATCTGGCTTTTTGGCTTCTGTAGTTCTGTTTCTGGCTAACTTTTCTTGTCTACTGAAGTGTGTTAACCTAGAATATGGCTTTTGTGCTTAAAACTTACCATGTGAAAGGGTCAGTGCTAACCTGGAATCCTTAACACCCAGTGTCATTGCCACCTGGCTAATAAAGGCTTCCTATTGGCTCAAAAAAAAGGTCTTCTTTCATGGATATCCCATAATACTGCTGCGTACGATTTTGTCGATTTCTCCTGTGTCAGTGTTTTAATTGGTAGAGGAAATGAACCCTAGAACCAAGTCAAAGTCTTCTGTACAAGACTCAGTGCAAATGTTCATTTGGGGGTGTGTATTCTATTACAGAGAGCCATACCTTAAAATACCTGACATCATGAAGTTTTCATTCTTAAACATTAGGAATAAAGTGATCTTTCTTGTTTTATTCAGACATGGATTGGTGCTACTGTGACTCAGGTTGGAGCCTGGTGAGAACAGAAGCCCTGGCTAATCCCAGGCACCAGGGTGTGAGCTATGCAATGCAATAAGAACAGACAGACATAGAATGTGTGCTCTACTGGTCTTTCTATGGTGTCTGTGCCTGCAGTGCCACGGCACCACCATCTTAGGACCTGGAGGTAGCCTCTGAGATCCTGGGCACTCTATACCAGTAAGGTTCTGTGCCTCTCAGCAAAGACGGGGGTGTCCTGCCACTGCTGTGGTGAACTCAGCATCTCTGCAGGGCTATGTTGTCTCTCTAGGCCCTCGCTCTTTATCTGTCAGGCTGTGGGGTGGGGAAGTGTCGCGTCCCCCTCGACCAGCAAGGACGACGCAACTCGCAAAAGCTCTTCTCCAGCAGTTTATTCAGGTCCCTTGAAAACAGTCTTCCAAATACCCGGGCAGACCCAACCCACAGGCTAAATACTATATGAACAGCCAATCAAGTAAAGCCACGTGGTGCTATCTTAGAGGCCCACGTATGCGGAAGCAAGCCAGATCAGCAGTCTTAGCCAAATATGGACTTGTTTACCACCGAGAGCGCTCACCATCAGGCTGGTGGAAGGCGGAAACCAGCGCCATCTTTAGGGCGCGGCACATCGCAGCTCTCTACAGTTCCTCCTTTTTCATTTTTTCTAAAGTTGGTAGAAGTCCCTGGAAAGGCTTCATAATCCCCAATATGTGGGGATCTCACGGTGGGCCTGAGCCTGTAGGAGGGCAATGCTCAAACTCTTACCCGTCTCTGGGTCAGCCTCCCCACTCGGGGCTGCCCTGTCTTAGGTGGCCGAGACTTACCCGTGAACTCCGTCATTGACTTGCTAGACCCTAATACCCGTGGAACGAATACCTCAGTGGGCAGGGACTATGCTCAGTGAAGATTTAAGGCTTCATGGCAGCGAGCCATGCCTGAGGGGACTGGCCCGCCTCAATGGCGACAAGGGCCTGTATAATCATGGCTGCATTACGCTTTTGTGTGGCTCTCATCTTGTAGATGCACCATAGGCAAACCAGAAAGGCTAGTATCATCAGTATCGCCAAAGAGCCTACGCCCGCCCACTCCTTAAGATGATCCATAGCCGTCTGTATCCAGGAAGTCAAACCAGTAGCCAGGCTCAGATCCACCCGAGTGGAGTTGATGTGGACGATTGTTGCTCTCAGCTCTCTCATCAAATTTTCAAATTCAGCCGACCAATCCTGTAAGAGGAACTTTGACAATTGTCTAGACAGATTAGCAGCCTTTGTAAAATTTTGATACTGCACGGAAGTAACACACAAACCTTGCATTTTCCACTCACACCCCAATTGTGCTAGT
>CAJQZJ010032807.1:5483246-5505615 GCA_907164525.1 Lophiomys imhausi
TTGATTACATTCATAGGGTTTCTCTCCAGTATGTGTTCTTTTATGTACTTGGAGATTACTGTTTTGTGAAAAGGCTTTATCACATTGATTGCATTTGTAGGGTTTCTCTCCAGTATGTGTTCTTTTATGTTTTTGGAGATAACTGTGACATGCAAAGGCTTTACCACACAGATTACATTCATAGGGTTTCTCTCTAGTATGTGTTCTTTTATGTATTTGGAGATTGCCCTGTTGGGAAAAGGCTTTATCACATTGATTGCATTTGTATGGTTTCTCTCCAGTATGTGTTCTTTTATGTTTTTGGAGACTACCATGACATGCAAAGGCTTTATCACATTGATTACATTCATAGGGTTTCTCTCCACTATGTGTTCTTTTATGTATTTGGAGATTACCATATTGTGAAAAGGCTTTATCACATTGATTACATTCATAGGGTTTCTCTCCAGTATGTATTCTTTTATG
Source organism: Lophiomys imhausi (assembly GCA_907164525.1). Taxonomy (NCBI): domain Eukaryota; kingdom Metazoa; phylum Chordata; class Mammalia; order Rodentia; family Muridae; genus Lophiomys; species Lophiomys imhausi. The sequence continues at coordinate 5,483,712 of CAJQZJ010032807.1, forward strand.
TATTTGGAGACGGCTGTGTTTTGAAAAGGCTTTATCACATTGATTACATTTGTAGGGTTTCTTTCCAGTATGAATTCTTTCATGCCTGCAAAGATAATTGGTGCATGTGTAAACTTTACCACATTCATTACACTGAAGAATCTCTTTATCTGTATGAATTAATTTTATAATTTGGTATAATTTAAAGAGGAATTGTAAAGAGGAATCACATCTGAAGATTTTATCACTTTGTTTATATTCATACTTTTCTCCATTATGGGTTGTTTTGTGTATTTCTAGATACTTTGATGGTAAGAGCATTTATTACATGTCTCACATTATAGCATCCTTTTTCTATGAGGTTATTCACACATTTAAAGAGAATGGGAAGAACTCAGAGCTTTACCATACTGATTGCACTAATAGTTTCCTATGGTGTAGGTCATATTACATTTGTAAAGTAAACCAGAAGAAAGAGAATTTCTACATTCCTACTACTCATAGGGATTTTCTGAAGTGTGAGTTTGTGATGTATTCCCAATGAAGTTGGAAAACTAAATACTTGTATTAGTTTAATTTATTAGTAGTCCCCCTCTTTGAGTACAGTGTCTGAATGTGGCACAAGTATGCAATTAATTAATTATTATTTACTAATGAATGGATGAAGTATACATTTACAGTGTTGTCACTATCATGATAATGTGCATGTGAACTTCACTTTGGAAGATTGGGCTTTCTTAGATTCTCCCCAGAAGACTCTCTACAAAGATATAATGCTGGAGACCTACAAGAACCTCACTGATATAGGTAAGTATAAAAATTTTCCCTAATTTTAATGAATAATTTAGTTATTAATAATTAATTAAAAAGAAAAATTAATTGTAAACTTGTACCACATTCAGAAAGTCTACTCAAAATGGAGACCACTACACATCTTTTAATTATTCTGGGAGAGAGAGAGGAACATTGCTTCTTTCAGTGTCCCTTTGCTCACATGAATTGTATCAATTTTGGCAAAAGATGTACCTATTAAAATAAGAATAACAAATATAAGATTTCACCATTCACACAGTTTGACTTTTTGTTCCTCATAGACATGTGGTATAGAGATTTAGGTTTCTCCATTAAAAACATTCTTGACTCTCATAATCTGCCCCTCTCACTAAAATCAGTAATGTTACTACAAGTCTATGAGTAATACCAGTTTTGCTATAGAATATTTACTTATTAGAAAGTTTTGGACATATACTTTTCACCTATTCAATTTGTATATCTTTTGCAATATCTGAGTGGTATGAGACTATGATTAGCAATTCCAGAGAGTATCTGTAATGTGGCTATGATTTTAAATTAAAATATGTTTTGTTTATTGGTTCCTTGTCTTCTTTCTTAGAGGAATGCCTTGAAAACAGAAATCAGATACCTGATGTCGGAGTTCATGGATTTGAGAGAATTTACTAATCATCATTATATTGAAAGCAATATATTTAAAGTGTAAAAATCCTCTTTTTACACTGTTGAATTTCTTTAAAATATTCAGAACACATTAAAATTCCTTCAGAGACATATTTATATCAAATTGAACATAAAAATTACCTTCCATGTCTTCTAGAACTTTGAAAATGTTCTTCAATATTATGGTCTTCCCAATTGTAGCCTAAAATATGTACCAAAAATTTATGATATATTATTGGAAATTAGACAAAATTTAAGTTACTCTCTTCAGTGAAACTTAGAACTATGCCTGATTTATTCATCCTATGCTTCCTCATTCTCAAATGAAATTACGAAAGAGCATCAATAACAACAAAACCATTTGTCCCCTTGTTTTAAAAACAGAAGGAAAATTCACTCTCTTACCTATAGCAATGAGGTTCTTGTAGGTCTCCAGCATCACATCTTTGTAGAGACTCTTCTGGGAAGGATCCAGCAAATCCCACTCTTCCCGAGTAAAGTTCACATGCACATCATCAAACGTCATTGCATCCTAAAATATCCCATACATGTGCATAACAGAAAGTATGATGGTGACAACACTGTAAATGTTCATCGACAATATATGCATATAATTCGGGTTCTTTCACTCTTACATCCTAACACAGAAGTTCTAATGTAACCGCCAAGTCATTTTACAAGGAAACTAAATGATGAGGTTCATCTCTGTCATTTCTGCGTCCTTTGAATAGGATATAGGCTTAGAAGAGAATTGCAAAAAAACAGAGAGAGAGAGAGAGAGAGAGAGAAACGAAGAGACAAACAGTACATTGCATACATCAGAGAAAATTTAAGAATAATTACTACAAAAAAAAAATGGGTAAGCTGGGTGTATGGGCTCATGCCTTAAATCTTAGCACTCAGGAGGCAGAGGCAGGTATTTCTCACTTAGTTGGATGCCACCCTTGTCTATTCCCAGATAACGAATCTAGAATGGTTCGTCCTACAAAAGCTTCCTTAAGCTCCACAAAGAAAGCCACAAAAAGAGACAAGTATTCAACAACATCATCCTATCTGGGAGCATTTTGATTCAACCAACTACAGTCTGACCCTGGTCACTATAGGTTCATGGACACCCCATGAGGAAAATGCATTCAGTTTCACTTCAATGACCCTAATAATCTGCAACTGCTAGTACACTGTTTAAATGTACAAATGTTCTGACAAGGCAATCTCTTAACTGCCACATTTTACAAAATCAGAAAACAAGTTATAACTTCCCAACATACAATGACACAGAATACCCCTTCCCATTTCAATAGCTAGGAATGTGTACATAGTGAGGGCAGATTGGACCAAGGAAAGAAAACCAGCAAGGCAAAAAAGAAATCCTATAGTTCTGTCTCAGACACACGGGACTTCAGTTTCAAAAGGCTTAGATGGCCCTCTCCCTGTAACTTCTCATACATCTCTCAGCTTGATTACATCCACTCCCTGTGTGCAGCTCTCCATGGCAGGTATATCGTAGCTGAGGCATCTCAACATCTTATCGTCACAAAATACAACTCATCCTCACAGCCTCATGAAATGCATTCTAAGGATCGTCACTGGGGCTCAGACTCTGCCAAACACAGATGGCTGGAATACTGCTGAACTGAAACCACAAAGGAATTATCAATGACCTTCAATTTGGCATATTTCTTCTTTTCAGAACCAGCACAACATAAGTGATCTTGCCAAGTTTGGCTTCTGCATTGGGATGGACCCTGTCACACTTGGACCTCAGTTGCAGCACATTTTGTATGAAGCTCCTTCCTGGCACTAGGAATCACTTTGCCTACTCCTTCCATAAATTGAAGGCTTATCAGGAGGGATGTTCCTCTTTGGGTAAATTGTCAGGCTTTGAATCAAGAACAAGGAACTACTCGTTAATGGTCACAATCTCCTGGAAAATCCCTGCTTCTGTTTCATCACTTGAGTGCCATCTGAAACTACTCAGTGCTGTTTTTCTCTACATACTTTCCATTTATTTCTCCCACATTTACAGACTCAATATTCCATCTGAGAAATCATCCCATTATTTTTTAAATTGCGCTTTACACAATTTCAGAGCATGTGCAGATTAAGAAAGATTTTGGGCCAAAAATATCACACAAATGCCCTCTAGTTAAATTCTTTATGGAGTCTATTTCCCACTGAAATCCTAAGACCCCGACTTCACTTGTCTGCATTACTGTCGACACTCTGATTTTCCAGGTCCTACAAGAACAGCTATGTAAGCTCTGTGTACTGCTTTTTATGCCTTTTGGCATCTAATGTCCTGATATTTTCGACATTCCTCCAAAATCGAGCATTCTGAAGTTCTGTCTAGCAGCAAAATCACATTTTTTTCATACTGTTTTTTCTTCACACTTGCTACTCTACTGCTGTGATAGAGTCCTCTAACCAAACACTTCTCAGGTAATGAATGCATTTACTTGTTTGGTCCATAATCTTGGGAGCTTAGGATAGAAACTCAAGTTTCAAGAAAATTAAGGCAAAAACCATGGACAAACATCGTTTCCTGGCTTGCTTCTTGCTTGGTCACTGTCTCATGCTCAGCTAGCTCTCTTATCCAGCCCAGGCCCAATTGCTTAGGAATATTTTCACTCTCACTGGAAGAGCCTTCCCACATCAATCTTCAGTCAAGACAATCTCTCACATATATAGCAACCGCCATTCTGATGAGGGCATACCCTCAATTGTGGCTCGTTTGTATGACTGTAGGCTCTGTAATGTTGACAACTATATCTAATTAGGACACAGAGACAATAATATATTAGAAAGTCTTAAAAGCTCAAAACCAATGTGTTAACTATATCAATCATGTAAGTAGCAAAACCCTAAACATTGACAATTACAACAAAGTAAACACAGATTTGTCACAAAATGAGGAGAAGCAATCCTCAGTTCAAGGAGGAGATCAGTAAGAGAAAACTAAGACTGTTTCTACACACAAAGTCCCCAAACCAACAAAAACTCAAGGAACTCAGAGCATAATATATATAAATTTTCAGAAGACAAATGGCTGAAGGTTTATTATTTTCTAGAGAAACAGCAATATAGTTAGATTATAATTAATAAAATCACACAAAATGGATGGCACCACAAATAAAAGGAGACAGAACGACTAACATATTAAGTCATATAATCACAAACTACAAGATTATAATCAAAATCAAAGTCAAAAAAACACTGGCCAGCTCTCACTGTGCACTCTGTTTCTCTCCTTTGTGAATAATAGAAAATGGCCTGGAAGTATAGGGTTATTCCTCCAAAATTGTAAAGATTCACTTAAAGCTTTCTGATATTTTCAACATTGGAGAAAAACAGATTTCAGTTCTAAAAGTATCTCATCCACTTACGATAGAGAAAAGGATGTCTGTCATGATCATGTTGGAAACATTGTGTTTTCTAAGAGATGAGTCATTTGCCTAAGACTATTACAATTTCTTCAAATACAATTTATTGTCATTATGTAAATTCAAACAAAACACGCCAGTCAGTTTCTTAGCCCCATGTTTACATTTTCATGCAGTATGGCTTATTGGCAGAAAGCTCTTATACCATACAAATAAAGCAACTTTCTGTATTTGCACAGTATACCGTGATAGCACCTTTGCTCCTCTCTATCTTGCTACAGAAAACTAGATATTTAATTTTTCCTCTCGAAATACCAACTAAAATAAAGTTAGAAAAACCCTTTAAGAGTGATTGGTTCAGCTAGCTTCTGTGCTTTCTGCCCTTCATTTTCTTTTGCTACCTGAAGTATAGAAAAGATGGCTGAAGTTCTCACATCCATCTGACAAATAAGAGTGAGTGCACTAAAGATTAAAATCAGATGGGAGAAAGAAATGGATTGACACTGCCTAACCAACACAGCACTGACTGGGAGAGCCCTTTATAAGTGTGTAAATCTTTAGTCATTGCTATTGTCTTCATTCCTTTAGCACCAGGTCCTCCTGAAGCCCCCAGCTTGTCCTCAACTACTGAGCACTGAGGTTATTTCATATTTAAGACACCATGAATATAATTGCAATGAACATTAGAATTGGGATACATCTCAATCTTAATATCAAATGCACAGAAAATATACTGAGAAGATTGTTGGGATCCATAGCAATTCTGTCATTTTATGAGAACTCCGTATAACGGGGTTGCTTGGTATTATATAGGGTTATAGGTAGTATGACCCAATCTCTCAGAATGCATACAGTAAACATGTGCAGCTTTACATCAAGTATAACAACACAACATGGTTTTAATTCATTTTAGTTGAAATCTGTGGAAAATCCCAACCCACTGCTATTAGAATTTATTTTGCATGCTAATACAGAATTCCGTGTCATATTCAGATTCATTGCTCAACTCTGTAGCATGTTTTATTTTCATTCTTTTTTGTCTTCTCAATTAAATCATACTTAGTGGGATAGCTTTTGAGACCATAACAATGTATTCTGTATCGCTAAACTGCATACTAAATCCTCTTTCTATAGCTTTGTGCACTATTTCACATCAGTTTCACTTTAGAGCACATACTGGTTTTGCTAAATGAATGATTATTAAATCATACCTTTTACTCTTTTATACAACTGTAATCAACACCATTAAAATGATGTATTTTCAAAAATGTATTGGTTTTGTTTATTTTGCACCATAAATTCAGACCTTCAGTTTCATAATCTGTCTTTGCAGTGAAAATCAAAAACTGTACCTGTGTATGCACACTGGACAGTGATATTATTATAAGTGATGATGATGATGATGATGATGATGATGATTATAAGCACCACAGCTTCCTATGGCCAGAGCTGTAGAACCTTCCCTTTACCAGGGAATCCATACTAAATGAGGCTAACAGGCCTCTGCCCAGGTCATCATACACATGAACAGAACTACAGTCTGGCTCACAATCTACCCCAGTCCTAGCATATTGGACTCTGATATTTCAGGAGGCCTGCTCTTCCTGGTCTGGGGACAATGACCCCCACATTCACCATGGCAAGGACTGTGATCTCACCCAGCTCACTACAGCAGAACCAGACCAGAATCCTCGAAAGAATCTTTAACTCCCACCTAACCTCCTTCCTGATTGTGAATCCTCCCAGAGACCATTATTAGCTTGGACCAGCCATCTGCACCTCAGGACAATAGCAGCTCCTCTAATGGATAATTAGAGATCAAATGACTCAGACAGCACAGGCCTTCCCAGCTCTGCCCTTCCACCCTAGAGGCAGACAGATCCAGAGTCTGCTAAAGTTGTATTTTAGTAAAATCTTCCACTCTCCCAGGGCACATGTTCATTTTGCAAGGCTCTTACGATGTTCAAATTATGAGGCTATGAATTTGAAAGTAAGGGATGGTAAATGGGAGGTGAAACAAAAGAAATAAAAAGGAAAAAAACCAGGACTGCTCCTAGGTATGGTGGAGTAGAAAGTTTACTACAGATACAAGAGATGACATACCCACAGGCAGGGACATCTGAGAGAGCCCAGAGTGTATAGGACCCTGAGCCATGTGAGGAGAGGGAGTAGAGAAGAGAGAAGAGCCAGACCAAGAGCCCAGGACAGAAAATGATAAATAAAAAAGAACAGGTAACCAAACTGGTTGGATTACACAAGGAAGTGGAGCTGGAAGAAAGGCAGCACAACCCCTGGGCTAGAGGGCGGGGAATGCCAACCCTTGCCCTGTAACACGTAGGGACAGAGGGATGCTGGGAGAATGAGGCAGCCAGGTCTACTTTGATTTGATATGCATTTCAGCCATTTATTCTTAACATTAGGAATGAATGAGAGGGTTCAAATGATTTAATTATAACATCGAAATAATTTTTACAAATTGTAAATGGTTCTGTGGTCCAAAATCTACAGGATCTAGACATATATATTAGAGCACACCAAGTATTATTCACACCTTTTCTCTCAGAGAAAGAATTACTCACACTCTTTTCTGCTCACACCACTTTCAGACAGGAAAAACAATATTTCTGTTAGGCACAGCTACAGCAGTTTGGCAAGATCTTTTGTGTTGGTTGAACTAGTGTAACTACAGTAAATTGGTTTCTAGAAATAAGTTCAGTTCCTTATCCAGATTCTTCATTGCCGTGGTCTGTGAATCCAAACAATTTCCAGTTTGGACTTTTATTGATCATCTAAAATTGAATACCTGGCTATTCCTTGCTAATCCCACAACAGTCAATGCAGGAAAGCTATCTCTTTCCTTCCTCCCCATTCTTTCCTGTGCTATGAATGCACCAGCTTCAAAGTTGGTCACTGAACTCAATTCTTACACAGGTCCCTCTTCATTCTTAATTCCCCCCAAAAAGCCAGGTCAAAGTTCACTCATTCACTGGCCTTTTTTCCTTCTTATTGACCAGTCAGGGTCCAGTCTGGAAGAGCTATAGGACTGCCTGCCTTACAAGGACTGGGCAGCAGAGGCAGGATTAGGTATTCAAAACAATTCTAATTTGCAAACCCTGAAGCAAGACTGAGCTACATAAAATATTGCTCTAAACAGAAACAAATAATCACAGCACTTGAGGAAAAGGAATGAAATTCTTTTTTTGAAACAGGGTTTCTCTGTTTAATAGCCCTGGCTGTACTGGACTTGCTTTGTAGACCAGGCTGGCCTTGAACTTGAACACACAGAGATCCTCCTGCCTCTGCATCCCAACTGCTGGGATTAAAGGTGTGTGCCACCACACCCAGCCCAGGAATGAAATTCTTAATGACTCAAAACATTAGAAAATATTAACAAATACAACATGCATCATTAAATGGAGAGAAACAAAGCATTTCCTCTAAACTCAGGGACAAGACAAGGATGCCCACTTTCAACATAGTATCTCTTCAACATAGTACTTGAAGTTCTTGCTAGAGCAATGAGACAGCCAAAGGAGATCAAGGGGATACAAATTGGAAACAAAGAAGTCATATTATCCCTGTTTGCAGACAATATGATAGTATACATAAGCAACCCCAAAAATTCCACCAGAGAACTCTTACAGCTAATAAAACATGTTCAGCAAGGTAGCTGGATACAAAATTAATTCAACAAAAATCAGAAGCCCTTCTTTATACAAAAAAATTAATGGGCTGAGAAAGAAATTAGGGAAACAACACCCTTCACAATAGACACAAACAATATAAAATACCTGAGGGTAACTCTAACCAAGCAAGTGAAGACCTGTATGACAAGAACTTCAAGTCCTTGAAGAAAGAAATAGAAGAGGCCATCAGAAGATGGAAAGATCTCCCATGCTCATGAATAGGTAGGATCAACATAATAAAAATGGCCATCCTGCCAAAAGCAATCTACAGATTCAATGCAATTCCTATCAAAATACCACAATTCTTTATAGACCCGGAAAAAGCAATTCTCAACTTCATATGGAATAACAAAAAACCCAGAATAGCTAAATCAATCCTGTAAAATAAAAAACATCTAGAGGTATCACCATCCCAGATTTCAAGCTGTACTACAGAGCAATAGTAATAAAAACAGCATGTTACTGGTATAGAAACAGACCAGTGGATCAATGGAATCAAACTGAAGACCCAGAAATGAACCCACACACCTATGGTGTCTTAATTTTTGACAAAGAAGCAAAAACCATACAATAGAAAAAGGACAGCATCTTCAACAAATGGTGCTGGTCCAACTGGATGTAGACATGTAAAAGAACGAAATTAGACCCATACTTATCACCTTGTACAAAACTTAAGTCCAAGTGGATCAAAGGCCTTAACATAAGGCTGGACTCACTAAATCCATTAGAAGAGAAAGTGGGGAAAACCCTAGAACTCATCGGCACAGGTGACAACTCCCTGAACAGAACACCAATAGCTCAGGCTCTAAGACCAACAATCAATAGATGGGACCTCATGAAACTGAAAAGCTTCTGTAAGGCAAAAGACACTGTCATTCGAACAAAACGGCAACCTGCAGATTGGGAAAAAAAATCTTCACCAACCCCACATCTGACAGAGGGTTAATATCCAAAATTTACAAAGAGCTCAAGAAATTAAATGCCAAGAAACCAAATAATCCAATAAAAAAATAGGGAACAGAGCTAAACCAAGAATTCACAAAGGAAGAATCCCTAATGGCTGAGAGACACTTGAGGAAATGCTCAGCATCCTTAATCATCAGAGAAATGCAACTCAAGATGACTCTGAGATTCCATCTCACACCTGTCAGAATGGCTAAGATCAAAAGCTAAAATGACAGCACATGCTAGCGAGGCTGTGGAGAAAGGGGAACACTCCTCTATTGCTGGTGCGAGTCCAGACTTGTGCAACCACTATGGAAATCAGTCTGGAGATATCTTAGAGAACTTGGAATAGCTCTACCTCAAGACCCAGCCATACCACTTCTGGGTATACATCCAAATGATTCCTCACAAAATCACAAGGAAGTTTTCTCATCTATGGTCACAGCAGCCTTATTTGTAATAGATAGAAACTGGAAACAACCCAGATGTCCCTCAACCGAAAAATGGATTAAAAAACTGTAATACAGCTACACAATGGAATACTACTCAGCTATCAGAAACAACAAAATCATGCAATTTGGAGCTAAATGGATGGAACTAGAGAACCTCATCCTGAGTGAGCTAACCCAGACTCAGAAGGATGCACATGGCATCTATTCACTTATAGTCAGATTTTAGCCATATAGTACAGGATAACTATACTACAACCAGTGCACCAAAGGGAACGTGAACATAGACTTTTTTTTCCTGTCAATGTGACACTTTGCCTTAGTGGTGCTGCCTTGTAGGCCCCCAGTGTATGAGGAGGCTCTTGGCCCTCATATGACTGCTGAACTGGGACGAGAAACTGTTATGTAGGGACACTCCACTCTGGAGGAGTGGGATGGAAGGGATAGGGGGTAGAGTGTGGGAGGGTGGGTCTGGGAGGGATGGAAAGAGGGCACTGTGATAAAGATGTAAGCTGAAGTAATAAATATTTTAAAATATGTATTATATTTTGTAAAGAACTAGAAAAGATGAGTTCAAGGTTCCCTACCTGAACAAAACAAACAACATTGAAAGAAATGGAAATATCAATACCTCTACTTGATCATTACATATTTTATTCATGAATTAAAAGTTAGCACACTGTGTCCCATGTATATGGATGAATGTTATATATCCATCCAAAATGGTATTTCAAAAAATAAAAAACCTGAATGTTAAAAAGACATGCATTAAAGAAAATGAAAGCATAAAAGAAATGCCAACAATTGACTTTTTAAAAAGGTAATATAATTGAAAAAACACTTAGGTATATTAACTTTGAAAGAGCAGGCCCTTCCCTGGTAGAGGGAGTGGCATTCATGAGGTACTGTTTGCTCCTACGTGCAATGTTAGCTGCTGAGAACTGTAGCTTTACACACACAGCTACAGCCAAGGGCCTGTGCCTCCAATTCCTCAGCGGACTTAACAATGTTAAAGAGGTTTGTCCATATCTCCACAGGACAGTCCCTTAATTGGTTATTGAATATTCACTGCCTCAACCTAACCTCACCAAATGGTACATCCACTAATCGGGTCTTTTTTCATTCATATGCATGAATTTAAACATGATGGGAAATTACAAAATCACTCAGCCTGCCTCAATCAGGTCTTTCTTCATAATGGTGACACCAGCAGCTGTCTATCTCCAACTTTAGTCTGTGATCTGGCTATTGCCCACCCTGTTTAACTCTGCAGTGTACACAGTAAACAGTTCCTCCTGTTCTGGTCTGAAAACAGAAGCGATGCTCCGCATGCAAATCCTTTCTGTATTACTGCAATGGAGAATTCATTGCATGACTCATCTGAGAAATTTAAAAATTATGTTGGGGCACAGTCCTCTAACTTAAGAATTTAGGAAGTTTAATCAAGAGGAAAGCAGAGCAGTAGACTGGGATCAACAGAACCTGAGTCAACATAGCTTGTCTCAGAAATATTTTTCTAAAAGGCTGAAGATGCAGATGTTCTAGAACTAATTTGCCTTCCCAGAGAGAAATCAACCTACACACAATTAAAAGATTAATTAAGAAAAATCCCGGCAGGGTGTGGTGGTCCACGCCCTTAACCCCAGCACTCAGAAGGCAGAGACAGGTGGATCTCTTGTGAGTTCAGGGCCAGCTTGGTCTTCAAAGGAAGTCCAGGAGAGCCAGAGATACACAGAGAAGCCTTGTATCAAAAAAAAAAACAAAAAACAAAAAAGAAAAGAAAAATCCCTTTAAGAGTAGCACGCATCCAGCCTTGATTAGTGCTTAAAGAGGAGCCAGCCTAGAACAGATTTTACATTCCATATATGCTATAATCCTTAAGTCTCTTTTAGGTTCAGGACCCAGGTTATATTTTGAATAATTTCAATATGAACTAGAGATTTCAAGTCTAGTCAGTAAGGCAGATGGGAGATTTACACAGCAAAGATATTCCAAGAATTATTTCTTAATGAACACCAGAGACCTAAAATAGCAGTTCATTCTTCAGTGATAGTGTCCTTAGTGAAAGGTCCCAGAGGATGCAAATGATAGAAAATGTAGAAGGTAGAAAATATTAGAGCTGGGTAGGGAAGGTCTTGCACAAGATATGTTTCAAGCCAAGTAAGCTTCTTTAGAACAACAGTATTTGTTTACTACTTCCAGTGTGGAATGGGAGACATCTATGAAATCAGCATAAACTATCATACAATAGGATAAACTCAGAGGAGTCTAATAAAAGAATGTTGCACAAGGGGAGCACAGGGTATCTGAAGAACATTATTTATCAAGACTAGAGTGGGCCTGAAACTGATAACTGTAGCTCCATGGGGTGGGAAGAGTTGGGTTCTCAGAATCTGAACCAACCCTCTCCAAAAGCCCTGGCCCCTGACCATTATCAGCTCTGCCAAGCACATTCCTGGTTTTAGACAAGGAGGTCTGTTTCATTCCTTATACCTCTGAACCTTGGGGAAAGCTCCCAATGCCTAGGCCCCAGACTGTTACTGATTCTGCCAAGAATGTTCCTGAGTTTGGGAAAGAGTTATGTCATTCCCTCTACATGAAGACCTCAGAGAAAGCTTTGCTTGATAAGGTCTGCCCTCAACACAACAGTTTTTCTTTATCAAATAGTTGTCGCCAGATGTCTAGCCCATGTGACAAAATTATGTTTTTCTCAAGAAGAATTCTGGACCTTTTTGGAAAAACCAGGCCTTGATGATAATTGGGATCCTGAAATGCTCCATTTAAAACCCTATCTAGTCTGTCAGAGAAACGGGGCCAAACGGCTAAAGATTGATGCTGTAATGTATGGAGAGAAAATGGGAATTGTCCATGCAGCCACTGGTATGTCATTTCTTAGTTTTGGAAGCTGGAGGCCCTGCACTTCCTATATAATCAGATATATTTATCCCTCTCAGGTCTCTGAGGTGGTTGAAGAATAGATAGCTAGAGTCTCATAGTTAAATTTTGAGTTGTTTAGGAATCAAGAGGGTGTTCTGTATCTAAGAAGATATTTTTAAAATTGTGAGGCAAGTTAGTATGAAAACTGAGTTAGATATAGAACTTTAAACTCATGGAGATGGTTAGATAGTAGAATGTTAAAGTCAGGTGCCAAATACATATGGACTGGACATTGGGAATGTATGCTATGCCATATAACTCTCATAATTGTGGCCTATTTATATCTGTTGTTTTGTATTGTATTTATAGTTATAAGAGAAAGAACCATTTGTTGGACTGAAAGGGAGAGCTGTTGGGAGGAAAAAGAAATACCTTAAACTAAAAAAAAAAAAAGGAAGGGGATGGGTGGGTTGAGGGGGAGGAGGGTGGAAGGGTGGGACTGGAGGGGGGGAGTAGGGAGGGGATTGTGATTGAGATGTAACTTGAAGAAATTAAAAAAATTATTAAAAAAAAAGAAAAGCCCATCTAACAGTTTGTTAGAGGGCTATTCTTTGATATGGAGATGCGCCTAATGGTCGGCTGTGAATCAGGGTTGTCTCCTTGGTTATGGGGTGGAGCCAAATTTATAGACAATTCTGGTGAACAAACATGTGTATCCTAGAATTCTAATTTCTAACAGGCCTGGTTAGCATGCTAATCATCTGTGGGTGTTTTAGAGGCAGCCCTCATTCAGCTAAGTTGTACTTGGTGTGACTTCCTATCTCCATAGCATTGGTAAATCCTTTGCATCATCAATTCTACTTTTACATCACAGCTTAATATTGGAGTGATGCTCAACACATGAGATGCCCTTTAAACAGCCATAAAATGAACCCCAAATGAATCTTACATCTGAATGTTAAGGGCGTGGTAGCGCACGCCTTTAATCCCAGCACTCGGGAGGCAGAGGCAAGTGGATCTCTGTGAGTTCAAGGTCAGCCTGTCTACAAAGTGAGTCCTGTTCAGCCAGGGCTACACAGAGAAACCCTGTCTCGAAAAACCAAAAAGCCCAGGGAAGAACTTGCAGAAGATACTAGAAAAGCTAAGCCTCTCCAAGTTTGGCATCAAACAAAGAGTGTTTCTATATTCAAGCCCCTGCTGCAAATGCTTTGTGAAAATTCAGCACCCATAGTGAATTTACTCGGATGCCACCGCACGCTTCATGAAAAGGCTAGGATGTGGCTGTATCTGGCTACCAGTTCCTACCCAGCCTCAGGAAGGGAAAACCACATCAGATCCTGCTGCTCAGCAGCTTGCTCCATGAGGTTGGAGACAGCGACCACACACTTTGGAACTCCCTGAACTCAGATCACAGCACACCAACTATTCACACCTGCGCAGCAACAGGGTGGTTGCAGCACAGCTCCAGAAAGAGCCCTCCTCTTCCTTTGATTGGAGGGTTAGCCTGGAGGTCCTTATTGGTCAGTGAGTCTTGAGTGACATAAGAACCCCCGTTAGGGTTAACAAGTACTGAAGAGACAAAGCGTAGTGGTTCCTGGCTCAAGGCTTTCATTCGAGGGCCAGACCTTTTCCAGATCTGCAGACATTTGTGTTTCAATAGCACTTGTGTCTGTCCTCCACTAGTCTACCCTTCTGTCTTCTGGCACTCAGTAGGCACGTCCCCTTCTTCCTCCTGAAATCAAAGTGGATAGCCTTCACATCCAATTATTCAAATTTCAGTGGAGTGAAAAAATCAATCCAGCACACAGGTGGAGGGTGTGGTGGCACACGCCTTTAATCCGAGCACTTGGGAGTCAGGCAGGTGCATCTCTGTGAGTTCCGGGCCAGACTGGCCTACACAGCAGGACAGCCAGGGCTCTGTTTACACAGAAAAACCCTATCTCGATAAACAAAACAAGACAACAACAACAACAAAAAAGAGAGAATTTAATATACAAAGTAGGATTTTTGTTCTGTGATTTCACACTGGGGTCGGGTAAACTTCAACTACTTTTCAACTGGTATGTATGAGACCACAGACAACAAACACTATGGAGCACTACTGTTAACCAGCACATCTTCCTCAGTCGGAAGTGAAAAAAAAAACCCACAGCTGAATTAGTAAAGATTCTCTAGATGAACAAAACTGATAGAAAGAATCTGTCTATGTATGTAGCATGTGGATTTATAAGAATGGCTCACAGGCTGTGGTCCAAATAGTCCAACAATGTCTGTCTACCAATGGAAAGTCGAAGAATCCAGCAGCTGTTCAGACAATATCCCTGGATATCTCAGCTGGTGTTCAGTATACATCAGAATTCCAAAGAAGTAAGCTCAAATGGCAGAAAAACAAACTAACAAAAACACAAAACAAAACTTGCTAGCCAGAGCTAGCAGAAAAAGAGAAAGAGCTACTATCTGCAATGTCCTTTATATATGTAGGCTGCCACCAGAGATGTGACTTAGATCCAAGATGAATCTTATTGCCTCAAAAGATCCACATTACAGTAGAGTTTCCCCACTTCAAAAGCTAGTTAAGAGTACCAAACACGGTACACACCTGTTTGGGTTTTAGCTAATTGAATTAGTGTAACTACAGTAAGTTGGCGTCACACTAAGTTCAGTTTTTATCTAGATTCTTGATTGCTGGACTTTAGACTGTAGAAATGGCCAATCAGGACATTTATTGACCATCTAAAATTGACTACCTCACTACACATCACTAATGTCAGCTACTGTCAACGTAGTAAAGCTTTCTCCCTCCTTCTCCATCCCTTTCTGTGCTGTGAGTACAAAAACTTCAATGTTGGTCTGTGAACTCACTTCTTACACAGGTCTCTCTTTATTTGTAGGTCTCCAATAAAAGATAGAAAATTTGGAAAACACTCATTCACAGGTCTACTTTCCCTTCCCACTGACAAGTCAAGGTCCAGCCTGAAAGGAGTCACAGAATTGTCTTCCCAGCACTGGGCAGCAGAGGCAGGATTGGGTGGTCAAAGCAATTCTCAATTACATAGCATGAGACAAGCTTGGGCTTCAGGAGACATTGCTCTAAATAAAAATAAATAATCAACAGCACTTGAGAAAAATAGAAAAATAACTTTTTTGTTTTTTGTTTTGTTTTTATTTTTGTTTCTGTCTTTGTTTTTGGTTGTTTGTTTGTTTGTTTTTTGAGATAGGGTTTCTCTGTGTAATCCTGGCTATCCTGGAACTTACTCTGTAGACCAGGTTGGCCTTGAACTCTCAGAGATCAGCCTGCCTCTGCCTCCCGAGTGCTGGGATTAAAGGCGTGAGCCATCACACCCGGTGGAAAGAAATTCTTAATCACCAGGAAACATTGACAAAAAACCCAACCAAACAACAAGCAAATAAGAAATTGGTGCTGTTAAGCATTTACAGAAAATTAAATATATAGGTGTATATGTACAAAAATGTCATATCAAACATTTTGTGTAAGTTATGCCAAAAAAGGTTAAATGAATAAAATAATACCTTAAAACAAACTGTTCATAAAATATGGGAGAAAATAATAAACTAACCAAAGTTCAAAAAGCTATAGCAATAAGGTAAATAGCATACTCTCTATTCCAAAAGATATTGTGGCTGGGCAAGTATCTGTACTACTGTATAGCTAATGTGTGAAACTGACTTATCAAACTCATGAAGAGCTTTTCCTAACCCCTGAGGAACCTTTTTAAAATGTGGTACTTGTTTCTTAAGATATGCTGCATCATATCTTAAACTCTCTTACTATAATTTGATAGAAATGGTGAACTTGACACAAAGAAATTGCTGTGCAATCAATCCTAAATGCCATCATCTTTTGGACCTTCTTTTTCATGTCCTACTATCTGCTCTTTGTAAAGTTCAAAGAGGGTCTCTTAAATGGTAGTACTGCTGACAAAGTCCTAACTGACAGCTCAGGAGAGCCTCTGACAGGGAGACAGAAGGACTGTTATCGGGTAAACAGAAATCAGAACAGCATTCTGCAGAATTTTTTTTCTCTTTTTGGTTTTTTTGTTTTGTTTTTCGAGACAGGGTTTCTCTGTGTATTTTACACAGAGTGTAAAGTGTCCTGGACTCACTTTGTAGACCAGGCTGGCCTTGAACTCACAGAGATCCGTCTGCCTCTGCCTCCCGAGTGCTGGGATTAAAGGCATACACCACCTCCCCCAGCTCTTTTTGGTTTTTTAAGACAGGGTTTCTCTGTGTAACAGCCTTCGCTGTCCTGGAATTCACTCTGTAGACCATTCTGGCCTCAAACTCACAGAGATCCACCTGCCTCTGCCTCCCAAGGACTGAGATTAAAGGCATGCGACAGCATGCCTGGCCGATTACCTCAGAACTTTTTGGAATGGATTTCTGTTGGTTCAGAAATGTTATTCTAGCCTGTTCTACAAGATTAATTCCCTGTAGAACAGATTGAAAGATTACGTCACTAACATGAAAACCATCCTTGACAATAATAACCTCCCTTGAAAAGCAACAACTAACAAATTGGTCATGATTTTTAAAAGGAATGGTACAAATTAAGTAGGAAATTGGCCTAGTTATAAAAAGTGTTCTGAGAACACTTTTGATCAAATAGTGTTGAAATGAATTATCAAAAAACTAATAGTTTTTTTAATTTAAAAACTTAATAATTAAATGTAAGCATATAGGACAGTGTTTTGTTTTGTGTCAAAATGCCAGACAAAAACTTGTAAGAAAGAAAATGTGTATTTTAGCTAGGAGTTTCCAGGGACAATATCCACAGGAAGGGGAATCATGTTAACATAGCCCCCAATGGCGTAGAATAGCACAGGGAATATCACTCACATAGGAATCTACATGGCTTTCCCTTCTGCTAACTATTCAACTACTGAACTTCTGGCAATTTAAAATCAGTGCTTGAATCAAGCTTCATGTTCAGTCCCATGCAAATAATACAAGTTTTTCTACATTTAAAAACTAATGTTTGGCCGGGCGTGGTGGTGCACGCCTTTAATCCCAGCACTCGGGAGGCAGAGGCAGGTGGATCTCTGTGAGTTCAAGGCCAACCTGGTCTACAAAGTGAGTCCAGGACAGCCAAGGATACAGAGAGAAACCCTGTCTCAAAAAAAAAAAAAAACTTCTAATGTTTAACTTATTATGGGCAGTCCTATTCAAAAATATTCCATTATATATTCATGTATAAAAGCACAGAAGCAAAACAATCCTGAGTTATTTGCATGGGAAATAGGGAAATAATTTTCAGAGGGTTTCTTTCTAAGAATTATGTATTTCCTGTCTTGTGCAAGACGGGGCATACATAAAATTAGGAGCATCCTGGGAAGAATCACATGTGATGAGAGCTGTTCACTTAACCTGACCTTCTCAATCAAAAAGACACTTAGCAGTGATATTCAACTTGGAAAGTGAGTTATTTTGCTACTATTGCTGTGTTATATGACTGATGAAAAGCAACTTATAGAGGAAAAGATTCACTTCATGTTAAATTTCCAGGTAGCAATCAA
This sequence comes from Lophiomys imhausi, assembly GCA_907164525.1. Taxonomy (NCBI): domain Eukaryota; kingdom Metazoa; phylum Chordata; class Mammalia; order Rodentia; family Muridae; genus Lophiomys; species Lophiomys imhausi. The sequence goes on from CAJQZJ010032807.1 coordinate 5,502,017, forward strand.
TTACAGAGAAAGGGCAGGGCAGGAACTAAAGTAGGGCAGGAACCTGGAGGCAAGAACTGAAGCTGAAGCTATGTAAGAGTGCTGTTAACTGGCTTGTACCTCATAATCTTCTTAACCTGTTTTCTTATGTAACGTAGGACAAATAGCTCAGAGGTGGCATCTTCCTAGCTATTTGTGTCCAAAAAATTCAGTTGTTAATCAAGACAATATCCCACAGACTTCCCTACATGACAGGCCAATCTTGTTAGGCATTTACTCAATTACCATTCCCTCCTCTCAGTTATTTCTAGTATTCAATACTCCTGGAAACAACATCTTAAGTCTTAGTTATTTCCTATTGCATTGGTATAATACCATGACCAAGGCAACTTATAGGACTAAGTGTTTATTTGGACCTTAGAGATCTAGAGTATTTAGTGTACTCCACATATGGCTGCAGGCAGGCAGGGGAGCTAAAAGAGGGAGGCGAGGGCTGAGATTTCTTGGACATCAAATATCAAGCAAAGACAGTGCACTGGAAATGGATCATGACTTTTGAACCCCTAAGTTCCAACCAATGGCATACATCCTCCAGGAAGGCCAAACCAAAATTCAGAACTGTTGTCAAGAACAGGGTTTCAAGTATTGTGTAGGGACCCTGGAAATGGAGGCTTATGAGAAATGCCTCAATGAAAGTAACTTGTGGGAGATATCTAAGATGGTACAGACTTGAAGATGCTGGGGAGGAGTTGAAGCCCAATCATGGGTAGAGCTGATTGGATGAGCAAGACTTCTATACACGTGACCAGTGCATGATCATCATGTTACCAGGTTTGTGATATGTGGTGTTATAGGATGACTTTTAATATGATATTGGCCCATGTAGCCTCATGTGGAAACACCCATTTGGTTCTGTATGTAACCTAGGGGGCGAAATAGTAAAAAACAGGAAATGCTTAGACATCACCCCTGTCTTGTCTTCAGAGTGAAGGCTGAAGGTTTGGATGGGCAGGGCACTCACCTTTCCCTGAGAACCCCCTTATGTGGTGATCACCCTATACAGTCCCCGTGGCAGTATTGAGATGCCTGAATTAAGAGGGCTATTCCATTCAAATCTCAACTAGTCTCCTCCTCCCAGTGATCTCCATAAAAGAAAAACCCAAAGAATAATTAAGATACTTCTAAAGTCAATAATTCAATTCACTCATAGTTCTTCCTTCCAGCATATCAGCTCTGAAGGTGTAGCACTAACTAAGCACATGAAAGACCTATCTGATAAGAACTTCAAGTCCCTGAAGAAAGAAATTGAAGAAGATATCAGAAAATGGAAAGATCTCCCATGTCATGAATTGGTAGGATTAACATAGTAAAAATGATCCTCTTACCAAAAGCAATCTACAGATTCAATTCAATCCCCATCAAAATTCTGACACAATTCTTTACAGACGTTGAAAGAACAGTTCTCAAGTTTCTATGGAAAAATAAAAAACCCAGGTTAGCGAAAACAGTCTTGTACAATAAAAGAACTTCTGGAAAAGCCACCACCCCTGACTTTAAGCTGTACCACAAATTAATAGCAATAAAATTGCATGTTATTGGCATAAAAACAGACAGGTTGACCAATGGAATTGAATAAAAGACCCAGAAATAAACCTAAATACCTATGGACACTTGATTTTTGACAAAGATGTCAAAACCATACAATGGAAAAAGGAAAGCATCTTTAACAAATGGTGCTGTTCTAACTGGATGTCTATATGTAGAAGAAAGCAAATATACCCATGTTTATCACCCTGCACAAAACTCAGGTCTGGTGGATCAAAGACCTCAACATAAAACTGCATACACTAAATCTAATAGGAGAGAAAATGGGGGAAAGCCTTGAACTGATTATCACAGGAGACAACTTCCTGAACAGAACATCAATTGAGCAGGCACTAAGACCAACAATTAATAAATGGGACCTTATTAAACTGTAAAGCTTCTGTAAGGCTAAGACACTGTCAATCAAACAAAACAGCAGCCCACAGATTGGGAAAGGATCTCACTAACCCCACATCAGACAGAGTGCTCGTATCCAAAATATATAGGTACTCAAGAAATTAAATACCAACAAACCAAATAATCCAATTAAAAAATGGGATATAGCTCTGTTTAAAGATGGCAAGAAAGGAACCTCAGAAACAGAAGCAGGAGCCGCTGGGCAGCGACTCTGAAGATGTTAACTGTCTGGCCTATACTGAAACCATTATGGATCAACAAGACCTAATTCAGCAAAAGATTGCTGTGCAGAATCCTCTGATGTCAGAGGCTGGAACTCTCAGTCCTGTACAAGGAGTATGCTGAGGATGACAACATCTACCAACAGAAAGATCAAGGACTTCCACAAATACTCCTATATCCAGAAGACCAGGCTTGATGGCAACTGCTTCTATCGAGCATTCAGCTTCTCCCAGTTGGAGGCACTGCTAGTTGACAGCAAGGAACTACAGCGGTTCAAGGCTGTGTCTACCAAGAGTAAAGAGGACCTGGTGTCCCAGGGCTTCACTGAGTTCACAATCGAAGACTTCCACAACATGTTCATGGACCTTATTTGAGCAGGTAGAGAAGCAGACCTCAGTAGCTGACCTGCAGGCTTCCTTCAATGGCCCAATTTTCTCAGAAAGCAACAGATTGATTTCCTAAGTGGTTGTATAAGTTTGCACTCCCACCAGCAATGGAGGAGTGTTCCCCTTTCTTCACATCCTCACCAGCATGTGTAGACACTTGAGTTTTTGATCTTTGTCATTCTGACAGGTGTGAGATAGAACCCCAGAGTCATTTTGATTTGCATTTCCCTCATGACTAAGGATATTGATCATTTCTTTAAGTGCTTTTCAGCCATTAGATTCCTCTGTAGTGAATCCTTGGCTTACCACTATACCCCTTTTTTTTTACTACCAGGATCCCCTTTAATAAAGCATAGAAGGTTGTGTGACAGGAAAAGGAAGGAGTGAAATATGACCATTTACAACCACAAAAAAAGAAAGAAGGAAGAAAGGAAGGAAAGAAAGAAAGAAAGAAAACCCTCTGTAAATGTGTAAATGTCTAGCGCCTAGCAGCGGAAGGCCTGCTGGTCCAATTTGTAGAGGATATCATAGTGTCCAGGTTGGTAGAGAAGGTAGACCTTGGGCTTGCAGCCCTCAGGGAAGGTGTGTGGGTTGGTGGTGTGGCCCTCACTGTGGTCCAGGTACTCCACTTGGATGGACATGCTGAGGACCTGGGCCAGTGCAATGATGTGGATATGGTCACTCTGCTTGCACATGGGTTCCACCTCCTGCTGACAGAACTCCTTATCAGTACAGCCACCCTCTATGAAGTGCTTGAAGAACTTTCCTTCCCATTGCAGGTAGCCTGAGGTAAGCAGCCGCAGGTAGACCACAGGGTAGTCTGAGGTGCTGCGAGCCCAAGGTCTACCTTCTCTACCAACCTGGACACTATGATATCCTCTACAAATTGGACCAGCAGGCCTTCTGCTGCTAGGCGCTAGACATTTACACATTTACAGAGGGTTTTCTTTCTGTCTTTCTTTCTTTCTTTCTTTCTTTCTTTCTTTCTTTCTTTCTTTCTTTCTTTCTTTC
>CAJQZJ010032807.1:5505625-5554000 GCA_907164525.1 Lophiomys imhausi
TTCTTTCTTTCTTTCTTTCTTTCTTTCTTTCTTTCTTTCTTTCTTTCCTTCTTTCCTTCCTTTCTTCCTTCTTTCTTTTTTTGTGGTTGTAAATGGTCATATTTCACTCCTCCCTTTTCCTGTCACACAACCTTCTATGTTTTATTAAAGGGGATCCTGGTAGTAAAAAAATGGGGTATAGTGGTAAGCCAAGGATTCACTACAGAGGAATCTAATGGCTGAAAAGCACTTAAAGAAATGATCAATATCCTTAGTCATGAGGGAAATGCAAATAAAAATGACTCTGGGGTTCTATCTCACACCTGTCAGAATGACAAAGATCAAAAACTCAAGTGTCTACACATGCTGGTGAGGATGTGAAGAAAGGGGAACACTCCTCCATTGCTGGTGGGAGTGCAAACTTGTACAACCACTTAGGAAATCAATCTGTTGCTTTCTGAGAAAATTGGGGATGGTTCTACCTCAAGACACAGCTATACCACTCCTGGGCATATACCCCAAATATGCATCACCAAATCACAAGGACATTTCCTCAACTATGTTAATTGCAGCTTTATTAGTAATACCTAGAAATTGGAAACAATCCAGATGTCCCTCAACTGAGGAATGGATAAAGAAATTGTGGTACATCTACACAATGGAGTACTACTCCACAATCAGAAACAAGGACATCATGTAATTTGCAGACAAACGGATGGAATCAGAAAAGATCATCCTGAGTGAGGTAACACAGACCCAAAAACACACCCATGGCATTTACTCACTCATAAGCGGATATTAGTCATTAAATACAGGACAACCAAGCTAAAATTCACAGACTCAAAGAAACTAAGTAACAAGAAGGGTACAAGGAATGATCCTTAAATACCTCCAAGTAGGGGAAATAAAATGGACCTCGGAAGTGGATGAAGAGAAGGATCCAGACAGGAACCCAAAATTACTGCCATCCAAGAAGTTTTATCCAGTATAAAATAGAAACAGATGCAGAGACCCACAGTCAAACATTGGCTGAAAATAAGGGATTCTTGAGGAAGAGTCAGGGGAAGGTTTGAGGGAGCTGGAGAGATCAAGGATACCATAAGGAGACCCCCATAGCCAAGTAACTGGGACACAAGGGGGCTCATAGAGACTGAACAGAAAACCAAAGAACATGCATGGACTGGTCCTACACATAATACACATATGAAGTGGATGGGCTACTTGGTCCTCAAGTGAATTCCCTAACAATTGGAACAGGCCCTATCTCTGACTTGGACAAGGTTGCCTCCCTCTAGGTCCTATTTTCCTAGCAGAGTTGTCTTGTCTTGCCTCAGTGGAAGGGGAGACAATTAGTTCTGATGCAATGTGATATTCCAGTGTCAGTTGGTACCAGATTGGGGAGGGGGGATTTGGGGAAAGTAAGTGGGAGAGTGGGACCAGGAGGAGGAAGGGGAATGGCAATTGGAATGTAAAATAAATTAATTAATTAAAAAATATATTTTTAGTGAAAAAAATCACAATTGTATATGCCTTATTATATTATTAGATTTTCCTAAATCTCTTCACATATTTTCTGACACTCTATATGTACAAAGAGTTGTTTTGCATATAGAAACTGCTGAATTTGTATCTGATAACTCAGAATTAACTTTGTTATTTATGCAACTGCAACAGGTCATCAGAAGTATAAACAGTCCATTATATATAATTCATATTCTGTCTCATACAGGTTTGTCATATCCATTGGCACAAGGAAATGAGGTGACTGAACACTAATGAATAGGAGATATGTTAGAAAGCCTCAACATTTCATGAGAAACATCATATTAACAGCACAGGTTTAAAGAAAATTCTCTATCACTTGGAACAAGCCAAATAATTTTTTTTAAAAAAAAAGGTCCTATGTGTTCTTTGTATAACAAAACTTCATTACCTGCTGGAAGTAACCCTAAGGGCACTAAAAAGAATGAAATCTGGCAAATGGATGTGTTTCACTTTGCAGAATTTGGAAAACAAAGTTATGTACATCATACCATTGACACATACTTAGGGTTCTGATGGGCAACTTCTTTAAGTTTTGAAAAGGATGATTGTACAATTACACATTTATTGGAAATAATGGCAATCATGTGGATACCTGCACAAATTAAGACTGATAATGTTCCTGTATATGTATCCAATAAAATGAGTTAATTATTTGCATATTATAATATAAAGCATATTATTGGTACACAACACAAACCTACAGAACAAACAATTGTAGAAAGAACTAATTGTACCTTAAAAGAGATGCTTATTAAACAAAAAGGGAGATTAAAGACTCCCAGGGACAGATTACATAATACTTTGCTAACATTGAATTTTCTAAATGTTGTTGGAAAAGGAACGACAGCAGCTGAGAGACCCTGGGTTATAGAAAAAAACCGAGGAACTAAATCAACCAATATACTATAAGGATGCAATGACATTAGAATGGAAACCTGCAAGTTTTGAGATGGGGACATGGTTATACTTATGGATCTACAGGAAATGAAACCTATGGTTACCAACAAAACTTATAAAGATTAGATCTGACCAGGGAAATCCTATTAGCTGAGACATGAATTTTTTACATAACAAGTGTATCTTATTGACTATCTGGTACTCATTACATTCCATTCGTTCATCCAACATGGATGGAGATTTATATCACACTTCAAATGGACTTATAAACTTGATAGATACCTTTCTGCTCAAACTTAGAGCAGAAAATTATTTTCAGAAGAAAAGAGTGGGTAACAATAAAGACAAAGCAAGTAGCTCAGGTGATTTGGCCAGATTGCCTCAGACAGTATTTTTCTCAAAAATTTACATGCAAATCAATTTCAAAAGGGTTACCCCAAAATGATCGATCCCACAGAGACTGGACAATGAAGGTTATAGCTAGCCTTCCTGGGAATTGGCCAATATCCCAATTTTTTTATAGGGTACCCAAAAATGTTTATGCCTCCATTTCCAAGATATGGAGTGGAAGTTTTTGTTGTTTGATGTGTTATTACTATTTGTTGTTATCTACTGTGGTTGGTTATAAGTTGTTATTGGTTTAGATCAGGGAAGAAATAAAATAAGGGTTGGATTCAGGGATCTCTATCTTTCTCCCCCCCTATTCTTTTTCTCTTTCTTTTTTTTCTAATAAAAATGATGATAATGATAGAAATTTAAAGTTATTTTTTTAATCTTGCTTTATTGATAGAAATGTAAGGTTATTTTTGCCTAAATCTCGCTTGAATGAATATTGATATAAATTTGAGGTTATAAGCCAGGCGTGGTGGCGCATGCCTTTCATCCCAGCACTCAGGAGGCAGAAGCAGGAAAATCTCTGTGAGGTTGAGGCCAGCCTGGTCTAGAACATGAGTCCAGAGAGCCAGAGATACACAAAGAAGCCCTGTCTTGAAAAACCAAAAAAAGAAAAGAAAAGAAATTTAGGGTTATTTTGTTTAAATCTTGCTTTAATCTATATTGATAGAAATTTACGGTTATTTTGTTTGTGTATTACAGATAAGCAGTTCATTTACATTGCATATGTAATTCTTACCGGATGATTTTTATAATTGTTCTTATTGTGTAAACATTATTAATGTTAGAGGAAAAAGGCAATTTTTAAATTTTTTAACAAGAAGTGGGATAAGTGGTGGAAGTTTGGATTTCTTTAGAAACAGGGTTGTGTTGAATGAATATGCATTTTGTTTTGATCTCAAGTGTGGGATGTGGGGGTCCTTAGTCCACTGCTGAAAAATAGACTTGGGAAGGGGGCATACAAGGCTATATCCTATTAAAGGGTACAGAAATGACAGAAGTACACCTCATTAATCAGTTTTCTGTGTCCTTCTAAAATGACTTCATGATTACGTGAGAATTTCTGTGTCAGGAAATAAGCTGGGGAAGCACCAGAGTTATATGAATATATCATCAACGAAATATACACTTACAATATTGACAGTATTATGATTTCTGTTATACACATGTATGGGATATTTTAGGATGCAATGACCTATGATGATGTGCATGTGAACTTCACTCAGGAAGAGTGGGCTTTGCTGGATCCTTCCAAGAAGATGCTCTACAAAGATGTGATGCTGGAGACCTACAAGAACCTCACTGGTATAAGTAAGACTGTGGATTTTCTTTTAATTTGTAAAAAAAAAAGGGGGGACAATACTTTTTGTTGTTGTTGTTGTTGTTATTGATGATCTTTTGTAATTTCAGTTGTGAATGAGCAAGAATAAAGTTAATAAATCAGGCATGGTACTAAGGTTCACTGATGCTAGTAACTTAAATTTTGCCTCATTTCCCACAAAATATCATATATTTTCTGGTACATATTTAAGGCTACAATTGGGAGAATCATAATATTGAAGAACATTGTCAAAGTTCTAAAAGACATAGAAGGTAATTTTGAGTGTGAACTGATACACATATGGTTCTGAGAAAATTTTAATATTTCCCCGAAGTTTTAAAGAAAAGCAACAGTTTAAAAGAAAGCACTGCTGTAACGGTATTGATGATTTTTAAATTCTCACAAATCCATGTACCTCAATGTCAAGTATCTAATTTGCATTTGCAAGGCATTGCTCCAAGAAAGAAGACAAGGACACAATACCTTAACAGATATTTCCGTGAGAATCATAGCCAGCCAATGTGTTTAGTCTTATACCACACAGATATTGCAAAAAGTATGCACACTAAATAAGTGATAAGGATATGTCCAAAACCTTATAATAAGGAAATATTCCATAGCATAGCTAGTGTTATATATTGTGGAAAATAATAATTATTGTCAATATTTATATTATAGTTAATTGGTCGGTGGTATTAATCTTTAACTGGCCATTATAATAAATAATCACACACAGACACCTGATGGATTTTACCAAGCCTTAGCCTAGATTGTGCCCATCTAAACTAGTTTATAATTCTATCCTGATACCCCAATATATGCATATCCCCTCTTGGGTTGTTATTCTCTACACTATGTCAATGTTCCAGGCCATGTAGAATGATGCTCTACTATCTAACCCATAGCATGTATTCTCTCCTTCCTCCCTCTCCTCCTGACCTCCCCTTATACCAACCTCTCTGCTCCCAAAGCCCGCCAACCTTTCCCCAGCCTAACTCCCTTCTACCCAATCCAAGATGCAGCATTTATTCAACCAATCAGAGCAGTTTTGGGGAGGCAAGTGTTACAAATGTCATTTGGGGGGGGGGGTACATGACTGGCAACTCACAGTAAGGATGGCAGGCTACAACCAATTAACAATTGAGTACAAGCAGTTCACTCCATCAGTTATACACTTGTAGTAACATTGCTAAGTTTACTGAGAGGGGCAGTTTATGAGTGTTAAAAATGTTGTAGAGAAACCTTAATCCATATCCCACATGTCTATGAGGAACAAGAAGTCAAACTGTGTGAAAACAATGTGGAACCCTTTCCCTTGTTATTCTTCTTTTAATAAGTACATCAGGTGTCACAATGGATACAGGCCATATAGGGATATTAAAGAAGCAATGTACCTCCTTCTCTCTCAGAACAATTAGGAGATTTGTAGTAGTCCTCACTTTGAGTAGACTTTCTGAAAATGATAGAAGTTTACAATTAATTTATTAATAACTAATAGGTAAGATTTAATTATTAATAATTATATTATTAGCTAAAACTAAAGGAAAATTCACTTTCTTATCTATGGCAGTGAGGTTCTTGTAGATATCTAGAGTCACATCTTTGTAGAGACTCTTCTGGGAAGGATCCAGAGAAGTCTACTCTTCCCGAGTGAAGTTCACATGCACATCATCATAGGTCACTGCATGCTAAAATATCCCATACATGTGTATAACAGAAAGTATGATGGTGACAACACTGTAAATGTATACTTCATTAACTTATCAATTAATTATTAATAATAAATTAATTGCAAACTTGTATCACATTCAGAAAGTCTACTCAAAGTGGGGAACTACTAATAAATTAAACTAATAACAATTAATTAGTTTTTCAACTTCACTGGGAATGTATGCACTAACATTCACTGCAGAAAATCCCAATGAGTACTAGGAATATGGAAATTCTTCTGTGTCTCCTGGTTCAGTTTGCAAATGTAGTATGACTCACACTCTACGAAAATTTATTAATGCCATCAGTGCGGTAAAGCTGAGTTCTTCCAGTTCTCTTCAAATATGTGTAAAATCTCATTTGGATAAAGGATGCAGGGCTGGAGAGATGGCTCAGCAGTTAAGAGCACTGACCTGCTCTCCCAAATGACCCAGATTCAAATCCCAGCACCCACATGGCAGTTCACAACTGTCTGTAATTGCTGGGCGTGGTGGCAAAGGCCTTTAATCTCAGCACTTGGAAGTCAGAGGCAGGTGGATCTCTGTGAGTTCAAGGCCAGCCTGGTAAACAAAGTGAGTCCAGGACAGTCAAGGATACACAGAGAAACCCTGTCTTGAAAATCCTTAAAAAAAGAAAGACAGACAGACAGACAGGCAGACAGACAGACAGACAGACAGGAAGAAAGAAAGAAAGAAAGAAAGAAAGAAAGAAAGAAAGAAAGAAAGAAAGAAAGAAAGAAAGAAAGAAAGAAAGAAAGAAGGATGCTACAATATGAGCAATGTAAAACATGCTCTTACTGCTCACAGGTATCTTCAATGATGTAAAACACCAAAAAAGAAGTGGAATACCAGGAATGTAAACAGAATGATAAAATCTTAAGATCTGATTCCTCTTTATAATTACACAAAATTGTAAAATTAATTCATTCACATACATATTCATCAGTGTAATGAATGTGATAAAGCTTACACATGTACCAATTGTATTTGTAGACATGAAAGAACACATACTGGAGATTACTACATGGATTACTACAAATGTAATCAATGTGCTAAAGCCTTTGCACTTCACATTGATCTTCAATGGCATGAAAGAATTCATACTGGAAAGAAATTCTACAACTGCAGTCAATGCAATAAAGTCTTTTCACAACTTAGTAATCTCCAAACACATACCAGAGAGAACACTATGAATGTAACCAATGTGCTAAGGTCTTTGCACATCACATTGATGGTCAAAGGCATGAAAGAATTAATACTGGATAGAAACCCTATGAATGTAATCAATGTGATGAAGCCTTTTCACAAAATATTAATCTCTGAAAACATAAAACAACACATACTGGAGAGAAACCCTATGAATGTAATCAATGTGGCAAAGCCTTTGCATGCCAAAGTAGTCTCTAAAAACATAAAAGAACATACACTGGAGAGAAACTATGAATTTAATCAATGTGGTAAAAGCCTTTGCATGTCACAGTAGTCTCTAAAAACAAAAGAACACAAAATGGAGAGAAAGCCTATGACTGTAACCAGTGTAGTAAAAACATTTCTACCTCACAGTAATCTCCAAATATCTAAAAGAACACATACTGGAGATGAACCCTAGAAATGTAATCATTGTGATAAAGTCTTTTCACAACACAGTCAGCTGACCAATGTGGTAAAATTTTTTCAGAACACAATAGTCTACAAATACATTAAACAGCACATACTGGAGAGAAATCTTGTTAAATGCAAGCACCTTGGTAAAGCCTTTGCACATCACAGTGATCTTCAAAGGCATGAAAAAAACACACTGGAGAGAAACCCTATGAATGTATGTAATATGATGAAGCCTTTGTACATTTCTGTAGTCTTCATTTTCATGGAGACTTCATACTATACAGAAACTATTTAATCTTCATTGCTATCAGAGACTTGAGAAGGAAATAAACATTACCTAAATATATAGGAAGTCAGGCAAGCAGCTTCCAAACCTGAAGAGCTGACAGAGAGCAGGCTGCCTGGATAGCTACCCACAATATCGCTATAACATTGGAGCAATTTCTTCAGCCTTCTGGCTAAGTTTATCTGACAGACATATTTGTGAGACAGGAATTATGGAGGGCTTGCTTACCCTGTCTTGGCAGAGTTTAGCAGTCAACTTAGTTTACAACCAAGTTTTATCCATTTTGGAAAGGATAGTGTCTGCAGAGGAATTAGGACATTTCCTTTTACCCAGTGGAAGGCAGTAAATTTTTTTTTGATGCTCATCTTCTTTTACCAAGTCAAATGAATGCTGCCAGGAGCTCACATGTCTTGAGTAAAGAAAGCCTTAAATTAATAAAACATCTTTAAATGCCATATTCTGTAGGTTTCTGAGTTGTTTGATGACCATCTATCTGTCTGTCTGTCTGTCTGTCTGCCTGCCTGCCTATCTGTCAGTGAATATTAATATTCATCACCAATAAATATTCATATTATTAATAAAGCTTAGTTACTCCTTAGTCAATATTTTCTCCCAGATAACCACACATGGAGAATATGATTTATTCAAAGCTAAGCACAGAGTTGAGCATAAACTCTAGTCTACTACCATACTATCAATATCTTCTACCCATCCAGAGTCTCTAACCCTTGCTGTTATTATCTTCTCTTCAATACATCCTTTCTCCCTGCTTCCTTCCTTCCTTAATTCCTTCCTTCCTTCTTTCCTTTTTTCCTTCCTTCCTTCCACTCTCTTTCCTCTTGCTTCTCTGCTGTCTCCTAAAAGCCACGCCATTTGATCTGCCTACCCTTCCCTGTTCAGCACAGTGGCAGCAATTTATTATTTTTTCTTTTTTTTTTGTTTTTTTTCGAGACAGGTTTTCTCTGTGTATCCTTGGCTGTCCTGGACTCGCTTTGTAGACCAGGCTGGCCTTGAACTCACAGAGATCCGTCTGCCTCTGCCTCCCAAGTGCTGGGATTAAAGGCGTGCGCCACCACCAACCGGCTCTTATTTTCTAATCTGGGAATTTTTTTGAGAGGGAAGAGTTATAAATGCCATTTGGGTACATGAGTATCAGCTCATACCTTAAGAAAGACAGGGGAAAAGAAATTAACATTTGAAGACAAGCAACATAAGAGGACCATGTCAATTCCCCCTTCTTGTCTAAATTAATAGTTTCTTTCTCTTACAAAATAAACCTCATACAGTAAGAACAAATATGAAACAATCATGGAAACTTCCATGGACCAGTTGCCTCTACAATGTCCACTCCATTGTATCTGGCAAACTTGAAGAAACTCTTCTATTATTTATCCTATCATGATGAGTTCAAAGTTTTCAATTATTTTCTATTATAACTTGTATTTAATAACCTAAAAATGCCAGGTGGTGGTGGCGCACGCCTTTAATCCCAGCACTTGGGAGGCAGAGGCAGGTGGATCTTTGTGAGTTTGAGGTCAGCCTGGTCTACAAAGTGAGTCCAAGACAGCCAGGGCTATACAGAGAAACCCTGTCTCAAAAAACAAAACAAAAAACTAAAAATATCTTCTAGATCTAAAATAATCTTCCAGAATCCTAAACAACTTAAGCTTAATTGTAAGACTATAACTATTAAGTCTTTAACCCCACCAGAGACTTGAGAAGGGATAAAATTAACTGACCACGTAGAAAGTGCAGACAAGCAGCTTCCAAAATTATAGAGATGACAAAGACAGTCTACTGCCTCACCAGTCCTAAATATCTCTCGGTACTACTGGAACATCACCTTCAGCCCTCTGGCCAAGTATGTCAGACCAACTTAATTGCAAAACAGGAAATATGAGGACTTGGTTACCCTGTTTTGGTAGAGCTAGGCTGTCGACTTGCCTGCATTCAAGTCTGGTTGATTTTTGGACAGCATATTCTCTGTTGAGAGAGCAGGGGATCCTTGCCCTGTAGAAGCCATCTCCTGATGGAGATTTTTTGATGCTCATCATCTTTCAACGGAATGGGGAGCTGTCAGGAGCTGACATGTCTAAATCAACAAAGCCTTAAATGAAATAAAACATCTTAAATGCCATATTCTGTGGGTCTGAGTTTTTTCAACATATCTATTTATCTATCTACACTAAATTTAAAGAGGAAAATGTTGCTTGTTTCTAGTTATTTACTATCTTTTTAACCTAGAAAACATACTTCTTTGATAAACTATACGCGTGTCTGATGTGAGTATGGGTTTGATTGGTTAACCATTAACTTGTATTACTTAACATCCTAAATACAATGTAATAGTGGCTTATAAAGGGACTGGAAGTAAACTTTGTATTTATAAATGTGCTGTAAAGGCACAATACCTATACAAGAGTTGAAGCATATGTACATATGGGTATAAAAATAACCTTATATTTGTATCAATATACAATAATCTATACTGATGTATCAAAATAACCTTATTTCTGTATCAATATACAAAATTCTATACCAAATACACCAAAAATAATCTTATTTTGAGAATAACAATAGTTCTAAATTGAAGAGGTTAACCTATAATCTAGCTTTTTATCTTATTATTTCTATATTATATTCCTATGTTCCCCCTATTTTCTTTTCAAACTGAATTTACATTTCTAAACCTTGTTTGTTTCTTTTTTTAATAAGACCATTAATAATTTATAACCATCCTGTGTATAACGACAAGCATCCATTAACCAAGAGACAAGATGTCTTCCCCTATGAAATCTGATTTATATCAATTTGGATGGAACCCATAGTTTTTCTTCTCCTCTAGAAACAAATGCATAACCTCTTCCCAGTGTAGAATATTTCTTGTCTTCCATTCTGAAGTCAGGGCATCCTTAATATAAACAGGTTTATTTAGTTCAACAGTTTTTTCCATAATCCAGTGTCTCTCAGCTGATGTTTTTTTTTTTGTTCATTAGCATTCAACAAATTTAAAGTTAGCTGGGCATGATGGTGCACGCCTTTATTTCCAACATTCTGGAGGCAAAGGCAGGCAGATATCTGTGAGCTCAAGGCTAGCCCAGTCTACAGAGTGAGTCCACAACAGTCAATGATACACAGAGAAACCCTGTCTCAAAAAAAAGGTAATAAAAAAACTATGTAGTCCATCTCTGAGTGTCTTTGTCATCCCTTTCTGTTTGTTGAGCATCTCTTTTAAAGTATGATTGGATCTTTCAACAACTGGTTGTCCTATAGGAATATGTGGCATACCTGTAGTAGGTTTTACATTATAATATGCAAAAAATTGTTTTACTTTATTAGGGACATATGCTGGAGCATTGTCAGTTTTAATTTGTATAGGTTTACCCATAATTCCTATAACTGCAAACAAATGTGTAATTACTGAATCAGCCTTTTCAGAACTTAAAGCAATTGCCCATTGAAGTCCTGAATATGTGTCTATAGTATGGAGCACATGTTTCAGTTTACCAAACTCTGGAATTGTAGCACACCCATTTGCCAAATTCCATTTCTCTGGGTACCTTTAGGGTTATGTCCTGCAGTTAATGGAGTTTGGTTGTACAAAGAACAAGTATGACATTTTCTTTTTTCTTTTCTTTTCTTTTTTTTGTGTTTTTTTTTTGTTTTCTTTTCTTTTGCTTTTTTTCAAGACAGGGTTTTTCTGTGTATCCTTGGCTGTCCTGGACTCACTTTGTAGATCAGGCTAGCATTTAACTCACAGAGATCCACCTGCCTCTGCTTCCTGAGAAGATTAAAGCCCTGTGCCACCATTCCTGGCATGACATTTTCTTATAATTTCCTTGGCTTGTTGCCAAGTGATAGAAAATTCCTTCTTTAAACCTTTGTGGTTAACATGATGTTTTTTACGAAATTCACAATTTCATAAAATCCACACTTCCTATCAAAACCTGATCAATTTCATCATTACCTTGTGCTAGAGGACGTGATAGACCCATATAGGATCTGATATGTGCAATATACAATGGATGATTTCTATCCCTGACTACTTGGTGTATTTGAATAAACAGTGAAGTTAATTCAGAATCCTCCCAAATAAATTCAGCAGTTTCTATATGTTTAACCACTCTTTCTGCATATTGAGAGTCAGTTACTGTATTGAGAGGTTCTTGAAAATCTGATAACACCAAGATAAGTGTATATGTCTCTGATTGTGAACTGAATCATATGGACGCTTAACCACCTTACTTATTTCTTCTGTTTCATACCCTGCCTTTCCTGATACACTTGCATCAGTGTAAAATGTAGTGACTCCAGAAATTTGAGTTCCCTTTATTATACAAGGAAGAATTCACTTAGTTCTAAACCGAAGTCACTTGTTTTGGATATTTGTTGTTAATTTCTCCAAAAAAAAAATTACTGAGATCCCTTTGCCAATGTTCATTTTCTGCCCATAATGATGCAATCTCAGAATTAGTAAAAGGTGCCACAATCTCAGCTGTATCTATCCCAGCTAATTGACAAAGTCTCATTTTTTCCCTTTAGAATTAATTCAGAAACCTTTTCTACATAGGTTTTTAGAAATTTTTTTAATCCTGTTTGTGTGCTAAAAATATCCATTTCAAGATATAATCTTCCAATTCTATAAGAATTCCAGTGGGAGAGTGAGCAGAAGGCAAAATAACTAAAATACAGGACATCTTTGGGTCTAGACAGTCTACATATGCACCTTGTAGTTTCCTTTCAATCCAGAGCCAATTCCTTTTCAGCCTCAGCTCATAATTTTCTTGGACAATTTAAGTCTCTATCACTTTGTAAGGTTTGAAATATATTACTTAGCTCTTGAGTAGTTAAACCAATTGTAGGCCACAGCCATTTAATATCTCTCAGTACTTTTTGAAAATTATAAAATGTCCTTAATTAATCTCTCCTGATTTGTACTTTCTATGGTCTAACCTTTTGACAATTTATTTTATATCCTAGATAATTAATAGAATCTCCTCTTTATATTTTTCAGGACCAATTTGCAATCTCCAACAAGGCAAGGTCTTTACTTCATCAAATATTCTTTCTAATGTACTTGTATCTGAATCAGCCAATAATATATTGTCCATATATTGGTAAATTGTGGATTGAGGAAATTGCTTATGAATTGTCTCCAATGGCTGTTGCATAAAATATTGACATAAGGTAGGACTGTTTAACATATCTTGTGGTAAAACCTTACAACAGTACCTCTTGACTGGACAATTTCTATTAAAAGTAAGTATTGAGAAAGCAAATTTTCCCCTCTCGTGTTCATGTAAAGAAACTGTGAAAAAACAATCTTTTAAATCAGTCACTATAATAGGCCATTCCATAGGTAACAAGGAAGGTAATGGGATTCCAGTCTGTAGAAATCCTATTAGCTGAATAATATTATTATTTGCTCCATTTGCCAGATTTCTTTTTGATGACAAATACAGGAGAATTCTATGAGCTGATGGACTCTTCTATATGTTGAGCATACAGTTGCTCTTTCACTAGCTGTTCTAGTGCCTGTAATTTTTATTTACTCATAGATAATTGCTCAATCCAAATAGCTTGGTCTGTCAGCCATCTTGGTGGTAAGGCTGTATATGTTCTATCAAGAGTGGCTCCCTAATATAAAGCTGAAGAATCATCTCCTGCTGTATCTTGTTTATGGACAGTCTGTAACTGACCCTGATAGTTATTATTAAATTATTAATAATAATTATTAATTCAATAATTTAAATTTTTCATCAGGATTATCACCTGTTTTTTGGATTTCCTCTAAAATTTGAGGGATATTAATCTGTGCCTTCCATTGTTGTAACATCTCTTCCCCTATATCAATGACATAAGTTTATGGCTATATCAGTGACATATGGCCTTAATTTTCCTATTTGGCCTTCAGGCCCTATACATTTAAGCTATCTGATATTTTGTTTTGTCTGAGATAAAGTTCTATCTCCTTGAAATTGAATATATACCTCTTAAAGTGGCCAGTCTTCAGATCAGGATTTTGGAGTGATAATGGTGACATTCACTCCACTATCTACCATACCTTCAAGCTCAATATTATATATAATTATCTTTAGTTTTAGCTTCTGATCATCCATACATGTCTGCCCAAATATGTGGGTTTTGGCCCCTCTTGGGTTTTCTGTTCTGTCTATAGAACTTGCTCTGACCTTGATGTTTTGATTTTTAACATCTGTTTTCATAGCAGTGGTGGTTAACTGTTTTGTGGAAGACTATCTTTCCTGTTTTGTATTGAGGCCTGTGAGAGCCCTGTACAGGGTGTTGTTTTATAATGGCTTACCCCAATTTTTCTGTTATTGAATTAGGTTCACTACTCCAGTGTTGGTCTTTGCCACATATTCTGCATATTCTAGGAGGCATAGGCTCCTGTTTGAAACTAGCTTGGTTTTCCTCGTATTTCCTTTTGCAGAAATCTTGTCTAGAATAATTAAGACATCTGGGTGTTTGAACTGTCTCAAAGTCTTGAGTGGCAGCTTCTCCTATTAAGGTCATATTTGGCAAGTGAGGTCTGATGTCACTTTTATTGCTAATTCTTTCACCTATAGAGTCTGATCTTTTAATGGCCTTATCATCGCTTTGTATTCAGTGTTAACATTTTCAAAAGCTAAAGCTTCTATTAGTGCCTTTCTAGCCAATGAATCTGATATACTTCTATCTACATCTGAGGTCAACCTTTGCAAAAAGTCAGTGAACATTTCTTTTGGACACTGTATGACCTGAGAGAATGGCTCAAGTTTTTTTCCAGTTTCTTCAATCCTACCCCAGGCACTTAAGGCTGCTCTGTAACAAAATGCTAAGGCTTCTTCATTATATATGACATTATGTATTTCTTCAGCATATTGACCATGACTAAGCAGCTGATCCTTAGAAATATTGATGCCTCTCCTCTATTTTTTCATGCTATCTCTTTAGCCTCTTCTTTCCACCATGTAAGCCATTGTAAATATGGCCTGGTTTCTAAAATTGCCTTTGCCATATCCTCCCAGTCTTTTGGGATTACTCTACTTTTAATTGACCAAGAAGTCAGCATTTATTTTACAAATGGTGAATGCATTCCAAATTTTATAACATTTTCCTTAAATTTTCTCAAATCTAACACTTCACAGGTTGCTATTCAGTCTCTCGATAATCCCATGAATGATCACAGTCTGCTATTCTTTGTTGCAATTTAAACTAGAAAAGTTAATGTTTGTTTTCAGTGTTTGAGCTCATGGTTGTGCCAACCATGTCTATTTTCTCCCCTCGCTGAATTATGATCTTTTAGGGTGAATTAGATGAACCCTGTTGGGTACCATTTGTTGATGAATGCTAATAATTAATATTCATTCATGTTTTAATAATGCTTAGTTACTCCTTAATTGACAATTTCCCCAAATAGCCCCACAGGGAGACTATGATTTATTCAAGGCTTAACACAGAGCTGAGCATAAAATGTGGTCTACTACCATACTATCAATATCTTCCTCCCATCCAAAATTACCAATACTTGCTGTCCTTATCTTCTCTTGAATATGTCCTTTCTCCTTCCTTCTTCTCTCCCTCTTCATGCTTCTCTGTTCTCTCTCCAAAAAGCCACATCCTTCACTTTGCCTATCCGTCCCTGCTCTGCACATTGTCAGCAATTTATTCCCCAATCAGGGAATTTTGGGGGAGGCAAGAGTTACAAACACCATTTTGGGTATGTGAATGTCAACTCCAAATTTAAGGAAGACAGGAGAAAAGCATTAACACTTGAATACAAGCAGTAGAAGACAAAACATGGCTCTATCTATCTATCTTCTATCTATCTATCTTCTATCTATCTATCTATCTGTTTATATATAGACAAACATTGTTTGTAGCTTTTTATTATCTGTTTAATCTAGGATGTAATTTTCATGATAATCTAGATTAGTATCTAACATGACCATGAGTTTGATTGACTATTAACTTGTAATGCTTAATTATGCTAAACAGTTTGTAATAGTAGTATATAAAAGGACTGGAAGTAAATGTATTTTTAAATGGATTGCATATGCACAATACTTTATACAAGAGTTTATACAAAACCTCATGTGCATTAAAAATAACCTTATTTCTGTATTAATATACAAAATTCTATACCAATATATCAAAATAACCTTATGTTTGTATCAATATACAAAATATATTCCATACAAATATATTGTTTGAGAATAACAATAGCTCTAAGTTGAAGAGTAGATTTAATAATTTACCCTTATACTATTCTTATATTATTCCTATATTCCCTCCTCTTTCTTCTCCTTACCTAAGAAAGAAGGAGAGATTGAGACAAGAAAAGGAAAGAGAGAAATTCCTGAGTCTAAGTCCCTCAACCTTGTTTGTTCCCAGATCAAGACTATTTAATAATGTGTAACCAATTCTCCTAAATGACAACAAATATCCATAGTCCAATGGAACAACCAAAACCCACCCACCCCAACCTAAGGGATTGGAACATCGTTCTTTAAATTTGATTCCTGATAATTTGGGACATAGGATTCCTTTTTAGAGGGCCCAAATAAAAATGGGAGAAAATGGCAAATTAAGCTAGCGTTAACATTTGTTGTCCAGTCTGTAAATGTAGTAAGAATGTAGGCTTCAACAAAGTCCTGTTTGGAATAGTCTGTGATCCTGGAAGATTTGAAGTTGTTGCTTTGAAGTTGTTCTGGATGTAGATTATGAAAACATAACTACTGAGGCAGTCTGTGAAATGGTTTAAGGATGCTGGAACAAACACGTCAGTCTCTCAACACCCTTCAGGATGAGGTTTTTCAGGATCATCTCCATTCCATCACTGTTTGATCCTTTGGTTTTGTAAACATATAAACTCTCATAAGTAATAAATAGTTTTATATAAAAAAAACATTTGTATGGAATGTTGTTAAGTGTGCACAGATTATTTAAAGATAATTCTTTGCCTGTCCCTAAGGCATTGCACATGTGGCTGCTGTGTTGCATGTGCATCATTAGGTGGCAGAGAGGCTATGTCTACATTCAGTGTTCTGACCTATGAACATCTGAATGAATAGTAGCTTAACATTCCTAGAAAAACGCCAGCTGGAGACCAACACTACTTTGGCACCATGGGGCCCAGACAGGGAGCTAGCCTGTAATGACCACCAGTCCAGCATCAGGCAAGCACCAGATGGGCTTCCAAAAAAAGCAAGCCAGAAACTAGAAAAACCTTGCCTGACTCTGGATGTGGGGTTGTGGGTGAGCCAGCACTGAGGAGTGAGTGTGCCAGAGTCAGCCCTGGCTTTTGTCTGCTTTGCAGTGGTGTTGTCAAGGAAGAAATCCCCTGCACTCCCTTTTACCCTCACTACCAGTGGTGGGCAGGAAATCTGGCCCTGATGGTGTCAGGAGAAAAGGAAAGCTGTTCCTGCCACTACATGCTGCAGCACTGTGAGAGTAGGCCCTGCACCTCAACTGGGCAGCACAGTACAGCTGGCTCTGGATATGGGGGTTGTGGGTGAGCTGGCACCTAGGGTGTGAGTGTGGGAGAGCCAACACTGCTTTTTGTCTGTTTTCAATGGTGTTGGTGAGGGAGAGCTCCCCTTCCCTTCCTTTTGGCCTCACCACCAGTGGCAGACAAGAGATCTGGGTTTTATGGGGTCACAAGAGCAGGACAGCAGGTCCTGCACCTTGCTTGGACAGCACAGTACAGCTGGACCTGGATGTCGGGTATGTGGTGAGCCAGCACCAAGGGAGTAAGTGTGAGAGAGCCAGCCTTGCCATTTGTCTGCTTTTCAGTGGTGTTGGTGAAGGAGAGATCCCCTCCACTCTCTGATGCCCTCCCCACAGGTATCTTAAGGTGTACTTTTAAACTATTTATTTGCTGTACTCTTAAATTTTCTACCTGCCTTTCAACCCACCAACTCAAAGTATGGGAGAAATGCTATTAGTAGAGCAGAAGATGTAAAACTCTGTATTCATAGATCCTTAGGGCAATTCTTCAGGATTCCTGCAGACCAGCCAAACAGCACACATAGGAACAGGTACCAGCAGCAACTGGAATACAACAAACCAGGAAACCAGCAGCAGTTTTTGGGGAGCACCAGCCGGGACAGTCAAACAAGCAGCAGCTCTCACATGCCCGTTTGGGGCTGTGATCAATTCAGCCCAACCCAGACCACAATCTTCAACTGCAAAGGCAGCAGTAAGATTTGGCAGTGTTGTATAGAATATTTCAAAGCGAAGCAGCAATGAGAAGCCATGAGAAGCGATGCCAAAAAAAAGCTCCCCCCCCCGCTTTTTTCTGAGGTTTGTATTTATACCCCCTCAAAACCCACACAAGGGTGTTTTCTATTTGGCCAACTTCATACCCTCCACATGAGGCGCTTTCTGTTGACCAAGATCACAAGCTCTCCAAGGAGTCAGTCCATCAAAGGATTCTCCCCACACGTGACAGTTTCCAGGCGGCAAAACATCATGTACATTTCCATCAGGATGTTTTGCATACCCCTCTCATGAGTTTGTTTTTTAGTGGTGGACTAAGCACCCCCATATCCTATACTTGAGACCAAAACAAACAAAAAAAAATATTCATGCAACACAACTGTGTTTCTAAAGAAATCAAAACTTCCACCACAGGTAGCAGGCTGTCGCTGATGGAGTAATGAGAGTAGGAAAGCTGACCCAGCCCCTTACCTGCTGTAGCACTCAGGCAAACAGGCCCTGCCCCTTACCTGGGTAGCACAGTAGAACTAGCCCTGGATGTGGGGGTTGCAGGCCCAGTGCAAGGGCTTCGGGTTGGCCTACCCCAACATATGCACCATGGATGAACAATTATTAAAAGTAGGTATTGAGAAAGTAAACCTTTCCTATCATGCTAATGTAAAGGGATAATGAAAAAGCAATCTTTTAAATTAATTACTGTAATAGTCCATTCCTTAGGTATCAAGGACAGCAATGGGATTCCAGGCTGCAAGGAAACCATTGACTGATTAATTTTATTAATAGCTCTGAAATCTGTCAGTATCCTCCATTTTCCAGATGTCTTTTTAATGACGAACACAGGAGAATTCCAAGGGCTGGTGGATTCTTCTACATGTTGGTGATCCAGCTGTCCTTGGATTAGCTGTTCTAGTTCCTGCAATTTTTCTTTCTTTTTTTTAAGATTTTATTTATTTTTTTTATTATGTATACAATGTTCTGTCTGCAGGTATACCTGCAGGCCAGAAGAGGGCACCAGATTTCATTATGGATGGTTGTGAGCCACCATGTGGTTGCTGGGAATTAAACTCTGGAAGAGCAGTCGGTGCTCTTAACCTTTGAGCCATCTCTCCAGCCCGTCCTGTAATTTTTCTTTAATGATAGACAATTGCTCAATCCAAATAGCTTGGTCTGTCAACCATCTTGGGGATAAGGCTGTATGTAGGTGTTTTATCAGCATATACACCCCAAGGTAAAGTTGAAGCATTGACCTCTGATGTATCTTGCTTATGGACAGCCTAGACAGTCTGGAACAGAATTTGATATAATTTTTTAATTAATTTTTTATCAGAAACATCACCTGTGTGGCTTGCTTCTGAAATTGGTGGGATGTTAATCTGTGTTTTCCACTGTCATTACAGATCTGTTCCCCATAGATTTATGGCTGTCAGCCACATATGGCCTTAATTTCCTATTTGACCTTCCCGCCCAGTACATTTAAGCCACCTGATATTTTGCTTTATCTGGGATAAGGTCCCAACTCCTTGAAATTGGATATCTTAAGTCGCCAATCTTGAGGCCAAGATTTTGGAGAGAGAATGATTACATCAGCTCCAGTATCCACCATTCCTTCAATTTCAATATTATTTACAAATACTTTTACTTTTGGCATTTGATCTATAGCAGTTTGCCAAAATATTTGTTTCTTGGCTCCTTCTAGGTTTTTTGATTTGTCTACAGAATGTTCTCTGGCCTTGATATCTGGTCTTTTAATATCAGTTTTCAGAGTAGTTGTGTTTAATTGTTCCGTGGAAGAGCATGTTCACATGCTTGATATTGAGGCCTGCAAAAGGCCCTGGGGGTGTTTTTTGATGAGAGGTTCCCCATTTGTCCCATTGGTGATTTACATTCACCAATCCAATGTCGGTCTTTGCCATATCTTTGCATATCCCAGAAGGCATAGGCTCCTTTTTGGAATTAGTTTGGTTCTCTTTGAAACTACCCTGCTCACTACAGTTAAGTCATTTGAAAGTTTGGATTGACTCAGAGTTAGTGCTGGCATGTCCTAGTAAGGCCATTTTAAGTAAATGAGGTCTAATATCAACCATATTTCTAATCCATTCATCTATTGATTCTGGTCTTTTCCTTAATGGCCTGATTAAATCTTTGCATTCAGTGTTAGAATTTTCAAAAGCTAAAGATTCAATTAGTGTCTTTCTAGCTAGTGGATCTGATATACTTCTATCTACAGCTGCAGCCAAATCTTGCAAAAAGTCAGTGAATGTTTCTTTTGAACCTTGCACAACCTAAGAAAATGGCTCAAATCTTTTTCCTGTCTCTTCAACCTTGCCCAGGCACTTAAGGCTTGCTGTGCAACATAGTGTCAAAGTTTCCTCATTATATGGAGTTTGTATACCTACCTCAGTATATTGACCATCACCACGCAGCTGATCCTTACAAATATTGCTACCTCTGACTCTATTTCTCTGTGCTATCTCCTTAGCCTCTCCTTTCCAACATGAAAGCCACTGTAAACATGGCCCAGGTTCTAATACTGTTTGTGCCAGATCTCTCTACTCTTGGGGGATCATTCTATCTTTAATTCCCCAAGAAGTCAAGATTTGTTTTACAAAACGTGAATGTATCCCAAAACTAGTGACATTTTCTTTAAATGTTCTCAAATCTAATACATTCATAGGTTGCCTTTCAAACTCTTAACAATCTCATGGATGATTATTCTCAGATGCTCTTTGTTTTGTACTAACTGGATAAGCTAAGGTTTGTTTTCTAACAGTCTTTGGTTGGCTTTATTTTCATCTCATCTTTACCTGCATATTTCCTTAATTAATAATTTAAAGTCTCTTTTAATGTCTGTGTCCATATTTCATACCTCTCTAGTACCTGTATCTCTGCCATCCTAACATTTTGTTCAACATGATTTATAGCTTTTTGTAACTTCTCTAAGTTTTGTATGAATATTTCATTTTTCTGTGTTGTTCACTTTGCTGTGTAAGTTCTTGGATCTTTTTTTTTTTTTTTTTTGGTTTTTCGAGACAAGGTTTCTCTGTTTAACAGCTCTGGCTGTCCTGGACTCGCTTTGTAGACCAGGCTGGCCTCGAACTCGCAAAGATCCGCCTGCCTCTGCCTCCCAAGTGCTGGGATTAAAGGCGTGTGCCACCACCGCCTGGCTTTGTTCTTGGATCTTTTAAGTCTTGCTTCCATATTTTATATTTTTCCTTGTGTTGTAATTCTGATATTTTAGTATCCTCTTTATTTTGGCTGATTAACTTTAGCAAGGTCTACTCTAA
Source organism: Lophiomys imhausi (assembly GCA_907164525.1). NCBI lineage: Eukaryota > Metazoa > Chordata > Mammalia > Rodentia > Muridae > Lophiomys > Lophiomys imhausi. The sequence continues at coordinate 5,526,866 of CAJQZJ010032807.1, forward strand.
GTCCTGTCTCCATATTTCAGTTTTTTCTCTCTGTTGTTCAGTTTGATCTATAAGGTATTGAATTTTCTGTTCTAATGTTTCCTCTAAGCCTTGCCTCCAGATTTTTTTTTGTTCATTTTGTTGTACAAACTCTTGTATCTTTTGTTCTAAACCTTGCTTCTATAGTTTATTCTTTTCCTTGTATTGTAATTCTGATAGTTTAACATCTATTTTATTCTGATTTATTAATCTTTGTAAGGTGTCCTCTAAGATTTGTCTGCATTTTTTTTCATTTTTCTCTCTGCTGTTCTATAAAATTTAATACCTTCTGTTCTAATGTCTCCTCTAAGTCTTGTCTCTGTATTTTATTTTTTTCTCTCTGTTGTTCATGCTGATCTATAGAACTTAGTAACTTCTGTTCTAATGTCTCCTCCAAGCCTTCTCTCAGCATTTTATCTTATCTCTGCTGTTCTTTGTGTTTTATCTTTTTTTTTTCATCTTTTGTTCTAATGTCTTCCTTGAAAGACATTTCTCTATGGTCTTATGTCTTCAGAAAGACATAAACGGCTAATCTGATTATTAAGAAAAAATTGAGGATGTCATAATTTCTGATCTCTTTTTTATTTCTATCTTAGAAGCATATAAAAGAGCATCAGACAAGGTCCAAGAAGTCTGTGCTGTCTCTCTTTCTCTCTCTTTTTTTTTGGTTTTTCGAGTCAAGGTTTCTCTGTGTAACAGCCCTGGCTGTCCTGGACTCACTTTGTAGACCAGGCTGGCCTTGAACTCACAGAGATCCACCTGCCTCTGATTCCCGATCGTTGAGACTAAAGGTGTGCGCCACCACGCCCAGCTGTCTCTCCCATTTTTATTAGTCTTATTCCTTTAAAATTATCCATTTAAATGTATTTAATACCTTATTGAAAGCTTTGTTGTCTCTGTCTCTGCCCCCCCCCTTTCAGCTCACAGATGTCTGTTTTTGCCTTCCACCTGTAACTTGGAATTACCTCAATTGTTCCTGCCTCTTCCCCTAGTCTGGGAAGTTATAGGGAGTTGGCTCCTGAGATCAGAAAGTGCCTGACCAAGAAGAGTTTTGTTAGAGTCTAGCAATTTTGCTTTTAGGTATGATTTCGTCCTGACAGCAATTAAAGCACCCTTTTGCCTAGCTAGGTTTCAGTAAAAGAGCTGGGGTTTTTTGTTTGTTTGTTTAGCTAAGTCTCCTTGGGGTTTTGTTCTTCTGAGTGGTCTGCTCTGTTAGCATAGAGCAACTGGCCTTTGAAAGAATGGTTTTTAAGTAACCATTGCTATGCACAGCAGCAATTTCCCTAGCAGTCAGCATTTGACTCTTCTTTCCACAGAAGTGTGTAGGCCATTTTTAAAAATTTCTTCCAAATGAACGAATCACCTAGTTTTCTAGCTCATAGGGAGAGTCTCATCCTGCTACCTGATTCTGACCTAATTGAGTTGCCCTGAATTACCATGGTTCACCTGCATATAAGTGCAAAACACACTGTGCCACAACTCACCAGGACATGTCAAGTCTCCAATTTGAGGCCCAAGAGCCCCCCCCCAGCCCTGTAATTTGTCACATAGGTCAAGTCTCAAAGGGCTAAGCCTCCTGTAATGACCTACTGGACAGAAAGGGGCACTCTCCTATTCCTTTAGGGTTCTTTGGCTATAAGTGTCCTTCCCAGCCACTGAACTGCTTTTGGTACTAGGGAGTGTTAGTTTGATTCTTTCCCTCTGAAAATTCTTTAATATCTTGTTTCTTTGAAGAGAAAGAAGTGCTCTTAGAGACTGGAAGAATTTCTACAAATTTCCCTGAGTAGGGTCCTGTCTGCCCGTAGGTTGGAAGTGCAGAAATGGAAAGACCTGTGTTGTCTGAGTCATTTGATCTCTGCTGTTACTGACCCAAGGCAGAGATGGGTGGCTTTTGCTAATGATGAACTCTAGGAAGGCCTAGCAATCAGGAGCACCAATAAGAGACAGCCTGTGAGTCTTTCAAAGAATTTTCTCTGATGCAGCTGTAGGGAGCTGTGGAGACTTCAAGCCATAACATGGTGAGTTTGGTAGTCACTGTCTCCAGTCCAGGAAGAGCAGGTTGGATGAGATATCAGAGTCAGATATGCTAAGATTGGAATGGACTATCACCCAAACTATAGTTCTATTGGTCCATGTGGTGAACTGGCAGAATTCTTTGACTTCTGAGCCTTCCTGAGTGTTGATGGCCTGGGAAGGGGAGGCTCCGCACATCTCGCAACAGGAAGTTGAGGTGCCTGTAATAACGCTGTCCATTGTGCACACAGAGACGTTGCTTTTGATGTGCAGTGGGAAGACAGTTTGAAAAAAATGAAGCTCTGGTTTCTAGAAGTTCTGAATGTCACATTCAACATTCAGTTTTATGTGATAAACTTTACAAAAAGTTTAGAAACTTGTATAACTGAGATGATGGAGATCAACCTTAAGCAATATGTAATTAGAATCCTTTTACTTTTCCACTACCACCAGGGGCAGTGGCGTGATTTCAGGAAATTAAGTTTCAGGGTATAAAAGGAGTTTCTGAGTTGCAGAGGTTTCTCAAATATGCATTGTGTTATGCAGGTGGATAGGGCAGCTGGCACACCTGTGCCATAATCCACATGGCAGGAAGAAAACATTAAAGTACTGTACCACATAAGTTTTGTATGAGGACTTCAGTGGGGCTGGGTTTGCCTGAAATCTCAAGGGGACATGAGGGACTGCAGAGCCATAGCCCACCTTTCTGATCACCTACATTTACAGGCAGAGCTCTAGAGCACGGGACCTCTCTGTTTGGGGAAGTGATCAGTAGTAGCCAGAGAGTTGGAATATAACAGATTAGGAGTCACTTTGAATGTTTTTTGTGGGAGTTGTGAAGTCTGTGTTTATTTCACTTCTATACATTTACAATAATATATAACATTAGTCAAGTTCACATTTTTCCTGGCTGAATTTCTTAGGTCTTTAAAGAAAACTTTAATATATTTTGGGGCTTATATTTTTTCTTTTGACTGCATCCCCTTATTCTTCATTAATATTATACACCTTTTGATTGTTGTATTTCTGTTGTAAGTACAGAAGTCACATTGTGCAAATGTGTATACTATTTCTTCATAATCATATTGACCACTGTAAATTTTTCATATGGCACATAACTTTGTCATCTGCTTTCCTGCTATAAATGATTAGGAATTTTCTTTGGAATGTTTTGAATTCATACTGCAAAACGAACATACCCCTCATCTTTTTTTTTCTTTTGAAAATACATTATGTTAATGGTGTTGTTTAGAGTTGTATGAAACAGTAAAAGATATTATTCTATGATCATTCATTTACCAAAAACAGTATGTGTGTGAAACTGAAACTGGTGTGAAATAATGTACAAAGCCATAGAAGGAGGGCTTTAGGATAGAGTTTAATGACACAGAATACACTGTCATGGTCACATAAAAGACACACCACTAAGTATGATTTAATTGAGGAAAAAAAAGTGAAAATAAAACATGCTCCAGAATTGAACAATGAATGTTAACGTGAAATGGGATTGTGTATTGGCATGCAAAATAAACCATCAGTAGGTTGGGATTTTCCACAGATATCAACTACAATTAGTTAAAACAGCATTCTGTTGTTTTAAATGATGCAAAATTGAACATGTTTACTATATGTATTTGGAGATATTTGAATATAATACCTACACACAAGCAACCCCATTATATAGAGTTCTCATAACATGACAGAATTCCTATGGGTTCAAATATTGTTTTCAATATATTTTCCATGCACTTGAAATTATGATTGGGAAGTATCAGAGTTCTCATGTTCATGGCAGATATAATCATGGTGGTCTACATCTAAAATTAACCTCAATTCTCATTTAGATGAAAATCTGCTTGCCTCAGGAGAACATTCTGGTAAAGGAATGAAGACAATATCAATGGTTAAAGGATTATACATTTATAAAGGATTCTCATAGTCAGTGCTATACTGATTAGGAAATAGGATATAATGGCAGCTTAAGCAGTGTCAACATATTTTTTCTCCCATCTGATTTTAATGTTAGTACACTTTTATCTGTCAGATGGATGTGAGAGCTTCAGTCATCTTGTCTACACTGCAGGTAGCAACAGAAAATGAAGGGGAAAATACAGAAAAGCTAGTGGTGGCTCACACCTTTAATCCCAGCTTTCGGGAGGCAGAGGCAGGTGGATCTCTGTGAGTTCAAGGCCAGCCTGGTCTACAAAGTGAGTCCAGGAGAGCCAGGGTTACACAGACAAACCCTGTCTCAAGAAAAAAAAAAAACAGAAATCACCTTCAAAAGGTTTTTCTAAAGTTTTTTTAGTTGGTATGTGGAGAGAAAGAGTAAATACCATGCTTTGTTTAGCAAGAGTTGTTATAGATATGAGAAGCAACTATGCTATTATAATATACTGTAAAATTGCAGAAATTGCTTTACTTGAATATTATGAAAGCTTTCAGACAGGTCTGTCTTCAGTCCAGCAATTTCCTTTTCTCTCCTTACAGCAGGCATAAACCCCAGCAGCAGTGCACCTGACACGTCTTTGTAGGCTCCTATTACTGACTCTTTGCCACATGTGAGATAAACTCAGTCTGTGGCTTTGGTCAAGTGATCAACCACTTTTAAAGACTTGTATTGTCAGTTTCTCTCCTGATCATTTTTTGGACACTTCCCTAATATTGTGGCGATTTGGGCTGAGAAACTTCTGTAATTAGTTTCTGATGCTATCAGTCTTGTATCTTCTAGGTCATCAGGACTGAGTTAAAGATGAACATAGTATCAGCCATTAACATCTTATTGCTACTAATAACATGTTCCTGGGGCTGAATAGATGGCTCAGCCGCTAAGAGCACTGGCTACTCATTCATAGCTTTGATTCTCAGTATCCAGACAGTTCACATCTGTCTCTAATTCTAAAAACATAGATCAGATACTCCTCTGGGCTCATTTAAAAATGTTTGAGCTGTGTTTGTGTGTACGCACCTGTGTCATGGAATGTAGATGGCAGTGAGAGGACACCTTATCACTGTCTGTTATCTACTTCCCCCATGTGAGTTCTAGACATGAAACCCAGGGAGTTGTTTGGTTCAAGTGACCTCACTGACCCTTATTTGTGTTTAAAAATTATTTATGTATGTTTTGGTGTGTGAGTGTGCATATGAGTGGGCATACACAGCCCATGTGTAGAAATAAGAGAAAACTATGTAGAAATAATACGAAACTCCCAGAGACTGAACTCAGGTTATCAGGCTTAGCAGTAACCAACTTTGCCCACTCAGACAATCCTCTGGCATTCATTTGTGATTCTGAGAAGTTTTATGAACAAGTGTGTACTCCTAAGAATAAACTAACACATTCCAAAAATATATATAGCAAAATAACATTTCCATTTACAAATAGGATTTATTATTCAAATCACCCTGTTTTTCTGTATTCCTAGATGACAATATAGTTACAATCTGAAAAGAAAACAATATTTTACTGACGTAATGTTTCAACTAATCTTATTTCAACATCAGTGAGATGGCTCAGTGGAAAATGGCTGTGGTGCGCAAAGCTTGCAATCTGACCTTGATCACCAGACAGAGGGCCAAAGTAGACCCGACAAAGTTGTCTTCCAGTATCCACATACCTGTTATGACCTAAAAGCCCATAATCACATCACACACACAAACACACACACCAGAAATTATTATTTTAATAAATGTCATTGCTGTTAAATTATCTTGCATCTCTACATAACTCCCTTAGAAGGCATTACTTCAAGATGAAGTGCCAAATGGATAACTAATGGGAACATGAAGAATCATGGAACATCAAAGAATACACACATCTCCATAATGCCTCAAGCTATGTTGTGATACATACAGTTGATTGATGATTATACAACTTCATTACATCTCTACCAGAAAGATGAATACACAGAGGCTTCATTTACCACATTAAATACATTCATAGGATTTATTTCCAGTATGAATGCTTTCATGATAATGAAAACTACAAATGTACAAAAACTTCACCATATTAAATACATTCATAGGGTTTCTCTCCAATATGTGTTCTTTTATGTACTCGGAGACTATTGGGTTGTGCAAAGGCCTTATCACATTGATTGCATTCATAGGGTTTCTCTCCAGTATGTGTTCTTTTATGTGTTTGGAGATTACTGTACTGTGCAAAGGCCTTATCACATTGATTACATTCATAAGGTTTTTTCTCCAGTATGTATTCTTTTATGTATTTGCAGATTACTGTATTGTGAAAAGGCTTTGTCACATTGTTTACATTCATAGGGTTTTTCTCCAGTATGTGTTCTTTTATGTATTCTGAGACAAATGTGATATGCAAAGGTCTTACCACATTGATTACATTCATAGGGTTTCTCTCCAGTATGTGTCCTATTATGTGTTTGGAGACTGGTGTATTGTGAAAAGGCTTTACCACATTGACTACATTCATAGGGTTTCTCTCCAGTATGTGTCCTTTTATGTTTTTGGAGACAAATGTGATATGCAAAGGTCTTACCACACTGATTACATTCATAGGGTTTCTCTCCCGTGTGTGTTCTTATATGTTTTTGGAGACTACTAGGATAGGCAAAGGCTTTACCACACTGATTACATTCATAGGGTTTCTCTCCAGTATGTATTAGTTTATGTGTTTGGAGATTACTGTGTTTTGAAAAGGCTTTATCACATTGATTACATTTGTAGGGTTTCTCTCCAGTATGTGTTCTTTTATGTATTTGGAGATTACTGTATTGTGAAAAGGCTTTGTCACATTGCTTACATTCATAGGGTTTTTTCTCCAGTATGTGTTCTTTTATGTATTCGGAGACAAATGTGATATGCAAAGGTCTTACCACATTGATCACATTCATAGGGTTTCTCTCCAGTATGCGTCCTTTTATGTGATTGGAGACTAGTGTATTGTGAAAAAGCTTTACCACATTGATTACATTCATAGGGTTTCTCTCCAGTATGTGTCCTTTTATGTTTTTGGAGACAAATGTGATATGTAAAGGTCTTACCACACTGATTACATTCATAGGATTTTTCTCCAGTATGTGTTCTTATATGATTCTGGAGACTACTGGGATAGGCAAAGGCTCTACCACATTGATTACATTTGTAGGGTTTCTCTCCAGTATGTGTTCTTATATGTCTTTGGAGATGACTGGGTTTTGAAAAGGCTTTATCACATTGATTACATTGATAGGGTTTCTCTCCAGTATGTGTTCTTTTATGTACTAGGAGAAGCCCGTGACATGCAAAGGCTTTACCACAATGATTACATTTGTAGATTTTCTCTCCAGTATGTATTCTTTTATGTCTTTGGAGATGACAGGGTTTTGAAAAGGCTTTATCACACTGATTACATTTGCAGGGTTTCTCTCCAGTATGTATTCTTTCATGCCTGCAAAGGTAATTGGTACATGTGTAAGTTTTACCACATTCATTACAATGATACTGATGAATATTTTTATCTGTGTGAATTAAAATTTTACCATTTAGTCTAATTATAAAGAGGAATCCAATCTTCAGGTCTTATCACTTTTTTTTACAGTCAGTATTCCCCTCCATTATGGGTTCTTTTGCATCTTTGAAGGAACTGTGATAGTAATGTTTATTACGTGTCTCACATTATAGAATCTTCCTTCAATAGGTTTATCACATATGTGAACAGAACAAGAACTTAGAGCATTACCATACTGATTAATTTATTGTTAATAATTAATTAAGTAAGCAAGTAAGTATACCTTTACTGTGTTGTCACCATCATGCTTTCTGTTGGACATATGTATGGGATATTTTAGGATGCAGTGATCTATGATGATGTGCATGTGAACTTCATGTGGGAAAAGGGGTATATCATTGATCTGTTCCAAGCAGAGTCTCTACAAAGATGTGATTCTGGAGACCCAAAAGTACCTCACTGCTATAGGTAAGACAGTGAATTTTCTTTTACTTTTTAATTAATAATTTAATCATTTAAAAATAATTAATAGTAATACACTAATTACAAACTTATATCACATTCAGAAAGTCTACTTAAAGTGGGGACTACTACATATCTCCTATATGTTCTGGGAGAGAGAGAGGTACCTTGCTTCTTTCAATATCCCTATGCTCACATGGCTTGTATCCATTGTGACATATGATATACCTATTAAAAGAATAACAAATGAAAGACTTCCACATTCATACAATTTGACTTTTTGTTAATCATAGACATGTGATATAGGGATTAAGGTTTCTCTACAACATTTTTGACTCACATAAACTGCCTCTCTCACTAAACTTAGTAATGTTACTACAAGTATATAAGTAAAACAAGCTTTTCTATGGAATATTTGCTTATCATTATTAAAATTATTATTGCTTTGGACATATACTTATCACCTATTCCGTGTGTATACCTTTTGCAATATACAAATGGTATGAGACGAAAAAGATTGGCAGTTCTACAGAGTATAAAGTGGCTATGATTCATATGTAATATCTGTTATGGTACTGTTTTCTTGTCTTCTTTCTTAGAGGAATACCTTGCAAACACAACTCAGATAGCTGACATTGAGGTATATGGATTTATGAGAATTTAATAATCATCAATTTACTTAAAGCAGTGCTTTCTTAAAACTTGCCTTTCTTTTTTTTAATTTTCAAGCTTGGCACCCACCTTTAATTCCAGAACTGGGGAGGCAGACACAGGCAGATCTCTGTGAGTTTGAGGCCAGCCTGATCTACAAAATGAGTCCAGAACAGCCAAAGTTACACAGAGAGACTCTGTCTTGAAAAAACAAAACAAAACAAAAACCAAAACCATAAAAATAAAATAAAGTTTCTGGGACACATTAAAATTTCTTCAGAGGCATATATATCAGTTTGCTAATAAAAATTACCTTCCATGTCTTCTAGAACTTTGACAATGTTTTTCAGTATTAGGTTCTTCCCAATTGCAGCCTAAAATATGTACCAGAAAAAGTATGATATATTATTGGCAATTAGGCAAAATTTAAGGAACTATCTCCAGTGAACCTTAGAACTATGCCCAATTTATTCAACTCATTATTGCTCATTATCAATTTAAATTACAGAAGATAACAACAACAGTTACAAATACAGTTGTCCCCTTGTTTGAAAAAGTGAAAGTAAATTCAGTGTCTCACCTATAGCAATGAGGTTCTTGTAGGTCTCCAGCATCACATCTTTGTAGAGTCTCTTCTGGGAAAGATCCAGCAAATCCCACTCTTCCTGAGTGAAGTTGACATGCACATCATCATAGGTCACTATGTCCTAAAATATTCCATAAATGTGCATGACAGAAAGCATGATAGTGACAACATTGACTTCATTGACAATATATTAATATAATTCTGGTGCTTCCCAGACATATTTCCTGACACATAAGTTCTAATGTAGTCATCAAGTCATTTTAGATGGAAAGTGAATAATGAGGTACTGTTCTGTCATTTCTGTACCCTCTAAATAGGGTATAGCCTTGCAAGAGAAATGCGAATTAACAGAGAGAGAGAGAGAGAGAAAACCAAACAATACTGAGCACATATCAAAGACTGTATATGAAGAATTATTAACTACAAAAAATGATGGGCAAGCTGTGTATATTGGCTCAGGCCTTTAATTGCAGCACACAGTAGGCAAAGGCAGGTGTACAAAAATCAATCAAACAAACAAGATAGAACTCAGAGATTTTAATTGAAGTTCCTACAAAGAATTAAATATTTACTCCAGTTTTGTGTTCATCTCCCAGAAACTTGAAGTACAGCAGTTTAAACTGTACCATTAATAAGATCTTACTAAACATGAACACATGTTTAAACAGTTACAAATAGACAGATGAAAGCAATAACAATGTAAATGTTGCTCCTAAATAAGCAACACAGGGCAGGAGAGATGGCTCAGCAGTGAAGAGCTCCTGCTGGTCTTGCAAATGATTGTGCTCAACTGCCAGTGCTTACATGGGACTCACAACTATTTACTACCCAAGTTCAGGAGTTCTGAGACCAGCTTCTGACTACTGTGATGACCAGGCACACATGAAGTGCATATTCATGCATACAGGCAAAATACTCACATTCATTCATTCATTCATTCAAAAAAATCAAAACAAATGCAACATAGAGGAAGAATGTCATGCACCTGCAATCCAATGACTCAGAAGGCTCAGGCACTACTAATGTCATGAATACAAGCCTTCTTGAAAAACAGAATATACTGTCTGCCAAATTTCAAAATTCAAATGTGGACGTGGATGAAGTTCAGCACAACAGCATATGCTTGACATGTACAAAAACCTACATTTCAGGCCCATCAGCCAACATATAAAAACAAAAAAAGCCAGTCATGTTGGCCCACATTTAATCTAAAGCCAGAGTCAGTGGACCTCTAAATTCAAGTCTTCCCTGGTCTACCTACTTTCAGGACAGCCAGGGCTACAAAGAGATATTTTATCTTCAAAAACAACACTAAAACCAACAAAATTAAAAATATAAAAGCATCAGGCTAGCAAAATAGCTTAGCATTGAATAGCAATTGTTTCCACTGTATCTTATGTGGTTTTGTGATAGAGTCTACAATGGTGAAGACATGACAGCATGAGAAGGAAGTTGACTGATCAGTTTCAACCACAACACAGTAGACACAAAGAACAGGAAATGGGTTGAGTTGAGTCCACAGACACTGAAATCCCATCCCCAGTGTGGAATCCAGAAAGGCCACTCCTACAAAAGCTCCCATAAGCTCCACAAAGAAGAGACAAGTGTTCAAAGACATAATCCTATCTGGGAGCTTTTTGATCCAATCAACTATGTTTTGAGCCTCGTCACTGTAGGCTCATTGCCATGATGAAACTACATTTAATCTAACTTCAATGATCCTCATAGTCTGCAACAGCTTGTACAATGCTCAAATGTCCAGTCTCTTTCTTCTGACACTGAAGGTGATTCTTGACTACCATATTTTATAAAATCAGAAAACAAGTTCTATCTTTCCAACATACAATGACACAGCATACCCCTACCAATTTCAGTAGATAGTAATGTGTATATACTGAGAGTAGATTGGATCAAGGTAAGAAATCCAGCAGAGCAAATAACAAATCCTGTTCTTCTGACTCAGACACACGAGGATTCAGTTTCAAAGGGCTTAGATGACCCTATGCCTGCAACTTCTCATACATCCCTCAGTTTGGCTCCCTATATGGAGCTCTCTGTAACGGGTGTCTCATAGCTTAGGCATCTCAACATCTTGTGATCTCACAATCCAACTCAGCTTCAGCCTCACAGCTTCATCATGCATTCTCAAGTATCCTCACTGGGGCTCTGACTCTGTCAAATATAGATGACTAAAACAATGCTGAATTGAAACCACAGAGGAAGAATCCATGCCCTCCCTAAAAGTTTGCATCTTTCTTGTTTCCAGAGCCAGCACAACATAAGTGATTCTCCCAAATATGCCTTCTAAACTGGGACGGACCCTGCTATGCTTGTACTAGTTGTAGCAGGTTTTATGAGAAGTTCTTTCCTGGGACTAGGAATCACTTTGCCCGCTCCTCCCATTAATTGAAGGCTTATTAGCAGAAGGAAGTGTTACTCTTTGGGCACCTACTTAGGATCGAATTTAATGGTGATAATATCCTTGAGAATTCCTTCCTCTGTTTCAGCACTTGACTCTCATCTGCAACTACCCAGCTCTGTTTTTCTCTACAAACCACAGACTTTGCATTTATTTCTCCCCCACTTGTTGCTTTTTTCTACTGTAGTCATGATCGAGTCACTAGTAACAGACATCCAACAGATTCAATATTCCAAGAAATCAGCCCATTATTTTTTAATTCTCCCTTACCCAATTTTTCAGGGTATGGGCAGGATAGAAGATTTTGGGCCAAAATATCATACAACTGACCTCTAGCTAAATTTTCATGGAGTCTGTTTTCCACTGAAATCCTATGACCTCAATTTCCTCTGTCTGCATTACTCTCAACACTCCAATTTTCCAGGTCCTACAAAAAAAAAAAAGCCCATTAAGTCTGTGTACAGATTTCTATGCCTTTTGCCATCTAAAGTCCTGATATTTTCCATATTCCTCGAAAAGAAAACATTCTTACATTCGTCCAGAAGCAAAATCACTTTTTGGGTACCATTTTTTGTCCTAACTTGCTACTCTGCTTCTGTGATTAAATTCTCTAACCAGAAGCATATCAGATAATGAATGGGTTTACTGATTTGGCAGTCAGATCACAGCCCATCATCTTGGAAGCTTAGGATAGAAACTCAAGCTTCAAGAAAATTAAGGCAAAAATCATGAGCCAACATTGTTTCCTGGCTTACTCTCTTGCTTGGCCACTGTCTCATGGTCAGCTAGCTCTCTTATCCAGCCCAGGCTCACTTGATTAGGGATATCCCCTGGATAGAAGTAGCAGATGTTCAGCCAACAATACACAGAGAAACTCGGTCTCGAAAAAACAAAAAAAAAACAAAACAAAAAAAAAGAAGTAGCAGATGTTATGAGCCTCCAGGCACAGGAGAGGGTATCTGAACTCAGGTTATCCCCAAGAACAATACTTCTTGAGTAACCTGCCCAGCCCACATAGTACTCTTTTTTTTTTTTATCACAAATGAAAAGTCTTTCACAGGTTAACAACTACAAAAACCTAAGTAAATCAATCAATCAATCAGTCAGTCAGTCAGTCAATCTATCAATCTTGGGAACCTGATGCCTCAGTATTTAGTAGGGTAGGATGGCTGTGGACCTTCCCCACACTCTGTTACCTGAGACCAGTTGCCTCTAGTGGTCCATCTTCCTCTTTCGTGTCCCTGCATGCTGTAGATACCACACACCTTCCTCACTCGCCTTTTTCTTCCTGACTCATCTCTAAGCTACAGTACACAACACAGATCAAACACAGGTCACGTCAACCAGTGGACTGGGTGGTTTGGCCAAAGATGTAACCCACTATCTATTACCCCAGATGCAATTTTCACAGTTGTCCTTAGCACTGGACTGTAATACCAGGGGCAGTTTCCTCTCCCCCGTCCATATCTCCTGTCACACCATGGACGATCTGCACCTGAACTTTCTTTCCCACCTTATCTCTGTCTTCCAGACCCAACTCTGGCAGACACCTCTGCTCAACCAACCACATGCCACCCCTGCCAGAAGACCAGGTAAACTGTCTACAGATCTACGACACTATCTCTTACCCAAACCTAATTTTCACTGTTGCTGCTAGCACTGGAATAGAACACCAGAGGTACCTTCTCCTTCCCTCTGTCCAAATCTTCTGTGGATCTCTAAAGTCATATCTCCCTGACCTCCTCTTCCCCCAGCCTCCAACACGAGCAAGCATCCTCAGTGAACACACCAGTCAAGGAGCCCAGTAAAAAAGGCCAAGACACTTTCTGAAGCTCCAGAGTACAAACAAAAATCCGGTAAAAACTCCCAACTAACCAAGCCAAATCCAGAAATCAGCACCTAGATATGTAATCACCCCAACCTCAGATCCCTAGACACCAGCACAGGCACATATCAATAACAGTCAAGGAAATACATCACCAACAGAGCCAAGCTGTCCTACCACAGCAGGTCCTGAACACCATACCCAATACACAAGTAAAAGACCTTAAAACCAACTATATCAAAATGATAGAATTCTTTAAAGAGGATGTGAATATAAATCCCTTAAGGAAAACACAAACAACTGGAGGAAAGAAATGAATCCCTCAAAGAGCGCCAGGAAAACACACACAAATAATTAGAGGAAACCAATAAATTCCTTAAATAAAGCCAAAAAACAAACAAACAAAACAGTTGGAGGAAATGAACAAAATGGTTCAAGACCTGAAAATAGAAATAGAAGCAATAAAGAAAACACAAACTGAGGGAATCCTGGAGATGAAAATTTTAGGACTGTAAAGAGAAACTACAAAGGTAAGGTTCACCCACAGCATACAGATGGAAGACAGAATTACAGGCATTGAAGATTGATAGAAGAAATGGATATATCAGTCAAAGAACATGTTAAATCTAAAAATGTCCTGGCACAAAACATCTACAAAATTACACCTGACTTCTCAATGGAGACACTAAAAGCCAGAAGAACTTGGACTCCTGTGATGCAGATCTAAGAAACCACAGATGCTAGCCCAGATTACTATACCTAGAATACTCTCAATCACCACAAATGGAGAAAATAAAATATTCTACAATAATGTTAAATTTAAACAATATCTATCTTCAAATATAGCTCTTCAGAAGGTGTTGAATGACAACTCCAACCCTGTGTTTCTGTCAAAACACAGAAAATAATCATACATTACCAGAAAATGCAAAGTAAGGGGAGCACACACATACACAACCACCATCACCACCATTACCACCAAACAATCAGGAATTAACAATCACTGTTCACTGATACCTCTCAATATCAATGGACCCAATTCCCCAATAAAAAGATGCAGGCTAACACAATGAATATGAAAACAGGATCCATCCTTCTACTGCATACAAGAAATACAGTTCAACATCAAGGATAGACATTGCTTCAAAGTAAAGGGTTGGAAAAAGATATTTCAAGCAAATGGACCTGAGTAGCAACCTGATGAAGCTATTTTCATATCCAACAACATAGACTGCAAACAAAAATTAATCAAAAGATATGGGATGAACACCACAAATTCATAAAAAAAAAAAAACCTAAGGAAACCTTTCAATCCTTCCATCTATGTCCCAAATATAAGAGTACCCACAGGTATAAATAAAATACTTCTTTTTTGTTTTGTTTTTTTCCAGACAGGGTTTCTCTGTGTAGCCCTGGCTGTCCTGGACTCACTTTGTAGACCAGGCTGGCCTCAAACTCCCAGAGATCTGCCTGCCTCTACCTCCCAAGTGCTGGGATTAAAGGCATGCGCCACCACCCCCTGGTGATAAATGAAATACTTCTAGACCTTAAATCACACATTAACCGTCATGCACTGAGAGTGGGAGATTTCAATATCTCATTCTCATCAATGGACAGGTTCTCCAGACAAAAACTAAACAGAGGAATGATGGAGCTAACTGACATTAAAAATCAAATGAACCTTACTGATATTTACAGAGTATTCTACCCAAATACAAAGGACTATATCTTATTCTCAGCATCTCATGGAACTTACTACAAATTGATGAAATACTTGAACACAATGCAAGCCTCATTAAATTGAAACAATGTGTGGCATCCTACAGACCCATGGATTAGACCTGCACATTATCCACAACAGAAAGCTTACAAACTCATGGAAACTGAACCACTCTTTACTGAATGAAAAGTGGGTCAAGTCAGAAATTTAAAAAATTAAAGGCGGTCTATAATTCAATAAAAATGATTACACAAACCTATGGGACACAATGAAAGTGGTGATAGGAGGAAAGTTCATAGCACTAAGTGCATACTTAAAAAAAATGAAAAAAGTTGGGCGTAGTGGCGCAGGTCTTTAATTCCAGAACTTGGGAGACAAGAGGTAGGCAGATCTCTGTGATT
The DNA here is from genome assembly GCA_907164525.1 of Lophiomys imhausi. Classification (NCBI taxonomy): domain Eukaryota; kingdom Metazoa; phylum Chordata; class Mammalia; order Rodentia; family Muridae; genus Lophiomys; species Lophiomys imhausi. The sequence continues at coordinate 5,542,419 of CAJQZJ010032807.1, forward strand.
TTGAGGCCAGTCTGATCTACAAAGAGTGCCGGACAGTCAAGGCTCTGTTACACAGAGAAAACCTGTCTCAAAAATCAACAACAAAAGCAAACAAAAAAATTGGAGAGATCTTTGTCAGCTTAATAACACACCTGAAAGCTCTAGAACAAAAAGAAGTAAGCATACCCAAAAGGAGTAGACAGCAAGAAACTACTGAATTGAGGGCTGAAATCAATAAAATAAAATCAATGAAACCAATTCAAAGAATCAATAAAACACAGAGTTGTTTCTTTGAGAAAAATCAACAAAATTGACAAACACTTATCCAAACTAGCTAAAAGACACAGAAAGAATACCCAAATTAATAAAATCAGAAACAGAAGAGGAACAAAATTAACAGAAAATTAGAAATCCTGAGAATGAGGACACATCTTAGAAACCTATTTTCTAAGGAGACCAAATTGGAAAATCTACATAAAAGGATAATTTTCTCTGTATGTATCACTCATAAGTGGTACACAAGTTAAATCAAGATAATACAGACAATTTGAATAGACCTATAAACCCTAGTGAAACAGAAGAAGTCATTATGAGACTTTGAACCAAAAAAGGCCAGGACTGGATGGTTTCAATGCAAAATTCAAACAGATTTTCAAAGAATACTTAACATCAACACTGCTCAAAGTATTCTACAAAATAGAAACAGAAGGAACATTACCCATTCATAGTTACCCTGATACACAAGGCACATAAATATTCAAAAAAGGAAGTGTATAACAGACCAAAGATGCAAAGAGAATCAATAAAATTCTTGCCATCTAAGAGGCTTTATCCAGAGATAACAGAAACAGATGTAGAGACCTACAGCCAAACATTTAACATTTAAAAAATGAACAGTTGCCAGGTGTGGTGGTGCACACCTTTAATCTCAGTACTCAGGAGGCAGAGACAGGCAGATCTCTGTGAGTTCAAGGCCATCCGGGTCTACAGAGTGAGTTCCGGACAGCCAAGGCTGTTTGTTATACAGAGAAACCCTATCTCAAAAACCTTTTTTTAAAAAAATGAACAGTTATGATTGGTGTGGTAGTTCATGCCTTTAATCCCAGCACTTGGTAGGTAGAGGCAGATGGATCTCTGTGAGTACAATGCCAACCTAGGTGTACAAAGCACGTCCAGGACAGCCAGGGCTCTGTTAAAAAGAGAAACCCTATTTCAGAAAAAAAAAAAGTCTATCCCTAGTAGTTGGGATAGAATTGTTAAGGGGAAAGATAACAGTGATACAGTTTGAAAAAATCATTATGAATATTATTCCTTTATTTCATAATTTATAAGACATGTAACTGTATGTGCCTATATAAACATAAACATAGTTTTTTAAAAGTTATGACATATGGGCTGCCAATGCTCCCTTCAGAGGTCATAGATTATTATGTAATAAAATAACCAGTACTATGCATGAAAAAGAAAATGTTTTCTCTTTCTACTGAGGAGAGTCAAAGAGACCATTTGGTTGCTGCTATTGCCCTTAGTTGTAATGCAGGGATTGAGGGCAAGCCTTCATTGCAGAAGCCAATGTGTACTTCAGAAATAGGACTCAGAGAATTCAAGCTGGATCTGACCTGAAAGTATCCTACATAAAGACTAGCTTTCATAACACTGGATGGTTTTCTGCAGGCTTATACTGTTTGGAAGCAATCAATAGTGTCTACACAGCTGTACCTATAAACAACAGTAACTAGTATGGCAAGATATCTCTAAGGATTCCACAGTGGCTGTCAGATCTGGGTGGTAACTATCACCTGTTTAATTGAACGTAAGGACCAATCAACAAAACAGAAAATATGTCTGGTACAAGAAACCTATCCAAGTAAGCCAGTTTAGTGAGTTCATGGATCTTAGAGGAGAACCTACTATATTAACTTTAATAAACTACCATAATTCTTTTCTTTTGGTTTTTTGAGACAGGGTTTCTCTATGTAACAGCATTGGCTGTCTTAAAGGTCGCTTTGTAGACCAAGCTGGCCTCAAACTCATAGAGATCCGCCTGCCCCTCATCCCGAATGCTGGGATTAAAGGCATAAACCACCATGCCCAGCCAAACCACCGTAATTCTTAACATTCTGATTTATATATTTCTATAAACAGGTAAGTATAGCTCTTGCCCTCTTCATAGAAGCTCATCAAAACATGACAATTGGTCAAAATACAGTAACAACTTATTATGCAGTAACCAGGCCCAATGCATCGATCTATCACACAATTTCTATACCTAAGACTCAGGGAACATTATGGAAAGAGGCTAGAAACATGGAAAGAAACTGAGAAAGAAGTATACTATGGTATTGTGTGTCCTAGAAAAGGCAAAGACATTTCATCGTTGATTCTTCAAAAATATAGATGCCTAAACCATATAATATCAATAGACATCCTAAAATGAAATGGGAGAAATCACACAGGGTTCCCCTGAGATAAAGAAATAAAGGCAACTAAGGAAGGCTGAGTGAGGAAGTATTAGTCTCTTCTAGGGAGGAGCCCTGAAGTTGATTACTCAATTCAAGGGGCCGTCTCTGATCTTATATACATAAAAGCAACAGTAAATAGACTCAGCAGGTTGTACTTATAAATTTATGCACTTATGTAATAACAAGAAAAAAAGAATTAGGAATTTGGGAGTCTGGGAGGATGGGGTAAATGGAAGGTATGAAAAGAAGAAAGGAAACAAAAATGGTTTAACATATATATATATATAATATACATATATGTGTATATATAATTATATGGCATAATTATATCAGATACATAATTATAAAAATTATAATTCTATCCCATGGAAGGTATGGCAACCAAGTGAAATATTAGGATCAAGGGCCATGAATATTATGACTATTTTAAACAGTTTGATGACAGTGGATTTCAAAGCAATTTTCACTGATATACTGTAGAAAGATGAGTACAGGTATAGAAAGCAACCTATAATAGTATTAATAAGAATTAAATACTTAGTGCACAAACTAGTATTTAACAGAATGTGTACACTGAGTAGAATGATGATGGTTTCCTGGATTATATATGAACGTATAAATGAAGAATAATGTGAAGCTCACAGGCTTCGGGCCTATATTTTTATGAGGAGTTGGAAGTCATGGAGGGGTCCTAGAGAGCAGCTGAATCTTAGGACTCTGAGAACCTAGGACAGACCATTGATGAGCTTGCAGCCTCAGTATAAGCAGAAGACCAAGTGTTGCAGGGAACATGGAGATAGGTTAATGATTAGCATCATGTTAGAGTCCCTGAAGAGACCCCAGAAGAGGCTATTAGTGACAGTGCAGCCCAGTTTAAAAGAAACCTTAGCATTTGTGATATGCCATTGCCAGGTGATCTGTAGGAAGTGAAGTCACTGTGCAGCAAGAGAAGCTGTGTATATCACCAAAGAGTGATAGGGAAAGGGACTGGAAACCTGGGAAATGGTGCCATGAAAATCAAGAGATTGTGATTACCCAAGGCCAACACTGAACCTCTGCACAGTTGGAATTTGGTTTGCTTTGATCTGATGGTTTGGGGAGGATTGTGGAAGGAGTTTGGATGCTTGGACGGTAAAAACTACAAAGTACGCGGCACTGAACAAGCAGTTGTGTGAACTTAGAAGATAATGGAGACTAGATTTGTGATGTATCAAATGGAAGTAAAGATCGAAGAGTGACATCTGTGCAGTATTTGATAGTAAGAAGCTGTGGTTCTAGTCAGCTGAGGCTGAAGAAATGGTGGTAACAAGAAACTGACCCCACTGGAGAAAATCATTTCTTTTCTGGCAAAATGCCTTACGATTAGCTGAAACTGACAAATTAGCAATTAAGAAGAGACCATCATTATTGAGTACAAAGTCTGAGAAATGTTTTCTCAGTGCCAGCACACAATAAGCAATAGTCAAGGGGGCTCCAGTCTGTATAATTTGTGCAGGCAGCTGAATTTGATGTTATTGCTGGCTTTGAAGTCATAGAAGGCTCTTGGTGAAGAGCTGAGGCTTGACTCCTGCATCAAGGCTGGGATACCTGAAGAGAGTTCAAGTGGAGGGATTGATGAGAGTGTAGCCTCAATAACAAGGGAGAAACCAGTATATTAGAGAAACCACTATCATGAGGAGACCACCAATGACAGCAAAGGGTAGCTGACCTAGAGGGTTTCTGCATATTGACCATAAATTTGTTTCAGGCCTAATTTAATGCAGTTTATGTGCCTGACTCTCAGGTTAGACAGAGTTCTTAGCAGATTCTTACTAATTAGCAGGAAGGCTAAAAACTACTTGAATAACTTCAGGAATTATCAGGAATAATAAAAACAACTTTACCTGAAGAAAGGAAAAAAAATAAAACTTTACAAGATCCCATGGGAAGTCTGCTCAGAGAAAGAGCACCTAACGGAGCAATAGGCAATGAGGGATTTTCTATTTCATGTAAGATATTTGAGACAAGCATGGGAAAGTAAAGCAGCCATAAGCAGTATAGCAGAAAAATCCCTGTGGCCTTGCCTAAACCAGGGTTACAATCATTACAACCATTCATCAGCCGTGCAAAAATGAATGGACTGCCTTCACAAAGCTTATTTGCTTGCTTCAGGTCTTTTCTGCATGTCTTGTCTCTGACATCTGTCCCTTTCTAATTAGTTAAATGAAGGTATAAATTTATCTATGGGTAGATAGTATAGCAGATTTAGAGTTTGAAGATGAAAACATTAATTCATCTGAGCAGCAGCACATCTTCATAAATATCCTGTACTAAGTGTCTTCAACCAGAATGGGTAAACACTCAGAAAGTGAGGGATTCACACCATGTCAGATTTCTGAGAGATATAGCTGCACACACAAAAAAGTAGGGGGTATCAGAGGCTAGAAACAATTCAGGACATAGTCTCTGACAAATTCAGATTAATTTCAGTGCAATCCTTGCAAGACACTGTATTAACAGTCCAGAAAAGCTCACATGCCTTACTGAATTCCCCTCTTTTTCTGAAAGACTTCTAACAATGAATGAAAATGTTTGGCTCCTGGTAGCTTCTGACAAAGTGTTACAGTTTATGGTTTAGTAATAGATATTTTTGTTTCAAATGGACACAGAATCAATTTTGCTGTTTTGCTTTGTTTGTAAAGAATGAATCATTTCCTTTGGGATATGATGTTAGGGATACATCACTGTCCTATATAGAAGTGGCCAATTATATTCAATTACCACCATTGATTTATGGAACAGATCAAAGAGATTTTAACAAATAATGTGGAGAAATAATATGAGTTCCTTAGAATAGGCATTACAAGTTACAACTTGTAATGTCCTACTTGCTTGTAAAGTTAATACAAAGTTATACATGTCTAGTAAGAAGAAAATTCAACTGGGAAAAAATGCCTGTATTACATTGGCCTATAGGCAAGTCTGGAAGCATATATTGATTGTTGATTAATATGGGTTTGGCCTGATAACTGTAGTGGTGCCAATCCTAGGTTGGTAGTCCTGAGATTTATAAAAATGCAGGCTGAACAAGCCATCAAGGGCATAACAGGAAGAAGTATTCTCCATGGCCCCTCATCAGTTCCTGCGTCAAGGTTCCTCCCTTGATTTTGCTTTCTGCTGGACTGCCACAGTGATCCAAAATAAAGCCTTTAATCCACAAGTGGTTTTTGCACATAAGTGTTTTATCACAATAGAAACCTAGTAAAACAAACATGAAGATGCAGAGATAGTTTTACCATTTGAATTTGCTCATTAAGTCTAATACTCAAATGCATGAGTACTATAAAAGAAAAGAGATTTTCAAAATCTCAAATTAGGTATAAACTATAGAAAATTATTCAAACAGTTATAGATTATGGTATAGAAACTTTTATAATTTTGAATAGAATCTTATATGACTATGAGATATATCTATTTTTTAAAAAATATGCTTTAGAAAGAATGAATCATTTCCTTTGGGATATGATGTTAGGGATACATCACTGTCCTATATAAAAGTGGCCAATTATATTCAATTACCACCATTGATTTATAGAACAGATCAAAGAGATTTTAATAAATAATGTGGAGAAATAATATGAGTTTCTTAGAACAGCCATTACAAGTTACAAGCCATTACAAGTGTTATATTATTACGAGCTGGGCGTGGTGGTGCATGCCTTTAATCCCAGCACTCGGGAGGCAGAAGCAGGCGGATCTCTGTGAATTCAAGGCCAGCCTGGTCTACAGAGTCCAGGACAGCCAGGGATACACAGAGAAACCCTGTCTTGAAAAACAAAACAAGTGTTATATTATTTCCCTTCAATGTTGCAATGTGTAAGTTTTTTGGCTATTATACATTTGGTGTTTGAGGCAAATTATATTGCTCATTCTTAAGAAAAAATACCATTATGTAACAATTGTAAATACTGTATTTAAAGAATGTACTTCAAATTGTGTAAGGAAAAGTTCCTAAAATTCTGGTATGGACAAGAAAGAATATGTTGCTTTCTCTTTTACATTTAACATATATTTGTGAAGCCTATTTCTTGATTTGAGGTTTTCTTTCTGTACAACTATGCCCTTGTATACAAGATCTATTACTGTAAATTTTCCAATGCCAACAGCTCTACAGAATGTGTCTTGTACTTTTACACTACAGGAGAGAATAGCACACCATCTTTGTGCAAACCTTTGCATTATTTACCCATTTGAAATAATCAATTTATTTCCCCCAAAACTGTATCTAGTTCAATCCTTTTGAAATAAGTTTTCATTGCATTTATCATTGTTAGTAACAAGTCCATTATTCAGTGACTCTGTGTTACATGGTTGTATAGGTTTGTTCTTCCAGAAGCAACATGGACTTCTCTATGTACATATTATGCAGATTTCAGACTTAAGTTGTGTCCATCCTGTCTAAATCACAATCACACAAGATACCTTAGGTTACATCAGTGCCAACATCCTCACTCAGGAGGACTGTTTCTAGCTCTAGCCATTCACCTGCAAATTTCCTGACTTTACTTTTCTCAATAGATGATTAATATTGGAAAGTGTATTGTGCCACATTTTCATTACCTGTTCATCAGATGATATACATCAAGCTGTTCTAACTTCTGGGAATTATAAGCAGATGATAGAATAAGTGACTTTCCCTCTAATTAATTTCCCTATGCTTTCTTGCTTTAAATGACTGTGCTGTATACATTAGATTACATAGATTGAAATAAGAATGTGTATGAAGTTCCATCTTAAGGGCTAGGATCTCTGAGTAGAAAGTAGAAAGCAACCTAAACAAAAAGCTCATCTGTGATTAACTACTGTGTAGTTTGCCCTGAACTTGAAGCTCCCACTGTCAGCACTTTCTCACTCAATGGGATGTAACCTCAAACATGAGGGAAAAAAAAAAACCCAAAAAACGTTAGTATCCTTACTTGCTCAGGCCAGGTATTTTATAGCAACAATAATAAATGGAAATAATACAGGAGTCATGGTGATGATAATAGGACAATTATTACTTGGCTCAACATATGTAACAATAGTAATGTATCAAAGAGTCTATCAGTGTGAGAGGGTGTGCCATGGATGGACTGGAGGGAGTAAAGGGGCAAAGTGATATATTTCTATTTTCAATAAAAAGTAAGAATGATAATTTAGAGCATGTATGAATGAGGATTCAGAAGTGACCAAGGAATAATAAATGTAGAAATCATGAGTTTCTTTACTGGAGATTTTCTCTAAGAGTTCCTTCTCTCAAATTTTATTATATACACTTTCTGGAAACACAAACCACGAATAAACATTCTCCATGTTGAGATGAAGATCTTAGTTTTTGAAGAAAGATACAACAATTATGCACCGAAATAATGTGTTTGTGAGTATAACTGATGCATGTGTGTGTAAATATTTATGATATATATTAATGAATGTGTAGGGAGACTGTGTTTGTGTATATTTGTGTGTGTGTGCATGTGTGCATATGCGTGTGTGCACGTGCATGTGTCTGGGAACACATGTAAAGGTTTGAGTTAATTTACATCAGAGAACAGCATCAGGTGTTGGACTTTGCTTCCCCTCTTATTTGAAACAAGGGTCTCCTTTGTTCACTAGTGAACAACATGACAGGACTGTCTGGACAAAAAGCTTCTGCTGGTTCTCCTGTCTCCAACTCCCATCTCCAGGTAGAAGCTTCCGGTTTAGAAATGCTTGTGCTACAATGTCCAGTTCTGTTTTGTGTTTCAATGTAAATCTTGATGCTCTGAACTCAAGTCACAAACCTTGTATCTTAATTGATTTAGACACTGAACTATCTTTTCAGGCCCCTGTGTATATTCTTGGAATTTTATTCCACTTCTAATTTCATTGTGTGTTATGATTAATTTTGATAGCTAATGGAATTTTATCTGGAATCATCTATCAAATCTGATTATAGGCACAACTTGGAGGGATTTTATTTAAATTACATTAGCTTCTGTTCATACTTTGAAGGAATTCTTTAGATTAGGTCAGAGAGGTGGAAGACTGAAACCAGAATTGGGCTGTGTTATTCCTTAAGCATGATTCCTGAAACCCATATAAAGGAGAAATCTCGCTGAGTATAAGCACTCATTGTCACATGCTTCATAAGTAGGCAAGCACCCTGATTAGATGGAAGCTCCTGACATCAAAACTGCCTTACAGTGATGCCCTGAGCTCTCAAACATGGAGAAGAAAATCACCACCACCAAGAACAACAACAACAAAAAAAAAAACCAAAACAACCAAAAACCCAAAAGTCAACACTTTTGTTACAATCTGCTATTGTATCCTTTCACAGTAATAGAAGAAACTAAAAAAAAAAAAAAAGTGTTGCTACAGTGTCCAGGAAAAAGACTATTTTTATGCTACATCCAAGAAGTTGGTTCTTAGTCACTGGGACTCTTATGTTGCTATACTCTGGAAGGATTTGATCAGAAGCTTCCCTATGTTTCACTTATTAAGAAGAATTTTTTTTTTTTTGGTTTTTCGAGACAGGGTTTCTCTGAATATCTCTGGCTGTCCTGGACTCGCTTTGTAGACCAGGCTGGCCTCGAACTCACAAAGATCCGCCTGCCTCTGCCTCCCAAGTGCTGGGATTAAAGGCGTGCGCCACCACCGCCCGGCTTATTAAGAAGAATTTAATAGTCCATTCTGATGGATGTTTGGAAGAAAAGATTTTAAAAGCTATCCCAGTGGATCCACCAAATGACTACAGGTCCCTGAGTAACCCAAGTAGTAGAAAAAATAGCCAAATGGCATTCTCCAAATACTATAGAGAATCATAAACAAGACACATTGGAGCTTAAGAAATTGGATTATAGAATGATATTTATTATAACAATAAATAATGTAAACTATAGAACATAAATTCTAATGGATAAAATAAGTAAAAAAGAAAAAAACTAATTGTGGGCTGGAGATATGGCTCAAAGGTTAAGAGTGCTTCTGCTGGCTGCTCTTCCAGAGGTCCTGAGTTCAATTCCCAGCAACCACATAGTGGCATATAACCATCTATAATGAGATCTGGTGCCCTCTGCTGGCATGCATGCAGGCAGAACACTGTACACATAATTAAAAAAAAAATGATTTGTAATTACTATAATTTGGTAAAAGGGAAAAACATGTGTTTTGTAATAAGTTTTTCTTTTTGAACTATAAATGAGTAGGAGGGTGAAGGAAACACTCAAACAGAATGAGCTGGGATCAGAGAAGTACTGGCTCAAGGCCATAATCTGAAAGAATCAGCTTGGGGACTCTATTGGTTAACAGTGACATGTTCATTATCTGTTTGAGGACCTTTATTTCTGGACAAAGCCAGAAGATTTAAATTCTACCATATGCTGTAAGTGGTCTGCAGAAATAGATTTTGGTGGAATAATCAGGAAAGGGAAGGATGAATAGAAGCCAAATGTAGCTCTGGGGATTCAAGTCTCCAGTTACTGAGAAAACCTCCTTTGGGAAGATAGCTGGGTAAATCAGATGCTGACTCAGTCATCATCCTCCAGTTGTTGGTTCTGTAGAAATCTATGAGTTTAATAGTATTAGCTGAGGAGGTTTTCCCATTTTTCTTGTTGAATGAAACATAAAAGTCATCTTGATGCAATCTCATATTTCCCTCAGTTCAGAGTTTTTTTGTATATTTCCTCAAATCAATGAGACAAATATTATCAAACTAAGTCAACTATGAACCTCATTTCCACTCTGCACACTGAATTACCTGCATTCACTCTACACCCAACCCTGAATGCTGCTAACCTTTGGCTTGGTGACATCTAGCCTTATTAACATTCTTGACATATTCATTGTAGTAGACAGTGGGTTATTTACTAAATATTGACATCAATGGTAAGCATTTAATAAGATTTATCTGTCATTATTGTTGTTGTACAAATATAACAAAGTTCATTGACAGTCACACAAGCCTCTGTCCTCCAGAATATGTGATTGATATTAAATCAAGTCACTGTTGTTAAAGGATCTTTTCAAAAATAATAAATTCAGTAACTGATATATCCTATTTGGTTCATGGACTAGTGGAATAAAGGTGAGAAATATAGCAGGCAATCTTCTGGGATTTTGGAGGAGTAAAGTACAGGCACATCTGTCATGTATACATACATGTAAATATGTACATTTGTAAGTGTAGATAATTTCTAAGTCTATATCAATATTTATGCATATGTGGGAACATATTTATATGTAATTCAATTAAAGTGTCATTTAAAACAACCCCATGCTCTAATATCATGATGTGTCCCAATGTAGCTGTGATGTTATTTATACTTTTCTGAAATCAGAGAACATCATTCTGTTCATTTGATGACTATGTAAACATTTTCCTTACCTATAAGACCTTCCTCCTGAGGAGGAGCAGATGGACTCTTGACTACTTCATCATTAGTCTTAGGACAGGCCCTTTCGATGTGACAGCCACTGTTGTCTTTACTGGCATTCTTTATCTCATCACACTCTGAAACATTAGTCAGGGAACCTGGACCTTTCTCTATGTCATTATGAAACTTTGTGCTATGACCATATAATTCAGTGACATCTTCTTCAAATATCTCCAGAATGTTCTCAAGGAGAATTTCTACAATGGAAATCTGTAACAGCACGGGCAAAAAACAGGATGATCTGTCATTTTACATAGTATAGAGTCATATTTTATATCAGTCTTATAATGAAGAAAAATGGTAAATTTAGAATCATGAGAAAATAGCAGCTGCTATAAAGATATGAACCCATGAAATGACTAAGAGTATTATGGCCATGTGTTCAATTATATTATCAGAACAATACATTAATAAATAGGAAATGTTCATATTTGTATTGCAGTAATTAATGTGATTAACATTTTATGTATTTTATGTTTACTTTTTAATGATGTATGCAAGTCTACAGGTGTTTCCACTAGCCTGACTTCAGGGGTCCTTCAGGGTCCTAATTGCTTTCATCATCACCTACTGACAGGCACATCAGGTGTGATGGGATAAAAGCCCTTGCCCACCTCTGTGTCTCTCTTAGTCTCTCTCTCTCCATCTGCCTCCATTCTCCATTCTCTCTCTCTCTCTCTCTCTCTCTCTCTCTCTCTCTCTCTCTCTC
>CAJQZJ010032807.1:5554010-5572455 GCA_907164525.1 Lophiomys imhausi
TCTCTCTCTCTCTCTCTCTCTCTCTCTCTCTCTCTCTCTCTCTCTCCCTCTTTCCCTATGTTCCATTTTCCTCCATGGCTCTTGCCCTCCCAACTCCCAACCCCTCACCCCCTGCTCCCCTGCCCTTAAGTCCCTTAATCCTTTAAACCCCTTAACTCTTAACAACTTCCCTTACACCAGACCTGTTGCTTGGCATGATTTCTCAGGGAGTACACCTTGACATGGGCCCACCATGGTGTACCACACTGTCGCCCTATTGTACAAAAATGTGTGTGTGTGTGTGTATGTGTTTAAGTAAGTAGGTATATGCCCATGTGAGTGCTTGTTACCATGGAAACTAGAAAAAGTGGTAAGATGCTTAGAACTGTGATTTGAGGCAGTTGTGGACCACCATGCTTGGGTTATAGGGATCCAACTCAAACTCTTTTTTTTCTTAATTTTCCAATTTTTTTCAACAATTATTTATTCAAGTTACATCTCAATCACAGCTCTCTCCTTTTGCACTGGTGCCTAACATGGCAGCCTAGCTAGAGTAAGGTATTCCAGTAACAGGCACCCTCCAAGATTCCTATTTATACCTGAAACCTTCTGGCAAATGTTTTATTGTTAGTCTGATCAAATGATGATTTCACTAGGATACATGCTTAAATACACATATAAAGAGAGATAGATAGATAGATAGATAGATAGAGAGAGAGAGAGAGAGAGAGAGAGATTTTCTGTGAGTCTTTCTATACAGGCCTAAATGAGAAAGTAAGACTTCCTGAATTTGTTCACACAAGTCACTGATGCATGTCTCAGACTGAGTAAAAAGAATAAATAATGCTGAAAGCAGCTAAGCACTGGCTATCATTTTTTTTTTTTGCGTCATGAATACTGCTATTATAAGAAGTCTGACTTGAATCTAGATTTTAAGTTTTTCCTTTTTACTAAAATAGTTTGCTAAAATTGGAGACATATTGCAAATAAAGAAACTATTAAGAACCAAAATGAAGCCGGGCGGTGGTGGCGCACGCCTTTAATCCCAGCACTTGGGAGGCAGAGGCAGGCGGATCTCTGTGAGTTCGAGGCCAGCCTAGTCTACAAAGCGAGTCCAGGACAGCCAGAGCTGTTATACAGAGAAACCCTGTCTCGAAAAACCAAAAAAAAAAAAAAGAACCAAAATGATATTTCAGAGCTGATATGCTGGTACAAAGAACTGTGAGTGAATTGGTGACTGTATAAAAATCTTGATTATTTCTGGGGTTTTCCTTTTATAGAGATCACTGGGAGAAGGAGACTAGTTGTGGTGGTTTAAATGGAATAGTCCTCTTCAGGCAAGCATCTCAGTACTTGATACCATGTTCCTGACAACATTTCTGTACTTTAAGTGGTTTAGCCTTCCTGAAGGATATATGTCATTGATTGGAATTTAGGCTCTCAAAAGCCATGATCCATTTCCAATGCACTCTCTTTGCTTCATATTTGATGTCCAGGAACCCTCAGCTCTCACCTCCCTGTTTTAGTTGCCCTCCCTGCCTGCCTGCAGCCATGCTCCTCCATTATGATTGTGAAGGATGCTAAAACCTCTAGATATCTAAGCTCCAAATGAACGCTTGCTCCTCTAAGTTGCCTTGGTCATATTATACCAAAGCAACAGGAAAATAATTAAGACAGATGAAGTTGGTTTCAGGATTAGTGAATCATAGAAATATCTAAGAAGAGGGAATCTTAATTGAGAAAATGTCTAATAAGATTGGCCTGTAATATAGGGAGTCTGTGGGATACTGTCTTGATTAACAGATGAAATTTTAGGACACAGATGACTAGGATGACGCCATCTTTGAGCTGTTTGTCCTGGGCTGTAGAAAAAAGCAGCCTGAGAAGATTATGAGGTGAAAGCCAGTAAGCAGCACTCCACAGAGCTTCTGCTTCAGTTCTTGCCTCCAGGTTCCTGCCCTACTTTAGTTCCTGCCCTGACCTTTCTCTGTAATTGACTGCTACCTGGAAATTTAACATGAAGTGAATCTTTTCCTCTATAAGTTGCTTTTCATCAGTCATATATCACAGCAAGAACAGCAAACTAATTCACATCCAAGTTGAATATCCCTGTTAAGTGTCTTTTTGATTGAGAAGGTCAGGTTAAGTGAACAGCTCTCATCACATGTGTTTCTTCCCAGGATGCTCCTAATTTTATGTATGCCCAGTCTTGCACAAATAGGAAATACATAATCCTCTGAAAGAAACTCTCTGAAAATTATTTCCCTATTCCACATGCAAATAACTCAGGATTGTTTTGTTTCCATGGTTTTATACATGAACATATAATGGAATATATTTGAACAGAACTGTCCATAACGAGTGCATTGAAAGTAGTTTTTAAGAGTGGAAAAACTGATTTTGTTGCTCACATAGGACTGAACATGCAATTTGATGCAGGCATTGCTTTTAGATTCCCAGAACCTTGGTAGATGAATAATTAAAAGAAAGGTGTGTGCAAAAGACAAGCTAAGTAGATTCTGAGGTGAGTAAGCTATTCCCTGTGCTATGCTTCCCCACTGTGAGTTACATTAACATGTCTTCCCTTTCTGTGGACATTATTCCTGGAAACTCCTGGATAAAATACAGATTTACTTTCTTAAAAGGTTTTTGTCTGGCATATTGACACAAAATAAAGCAGTGCCCTATACATTTTCATTTAATTATTAAGTTTTTAAATTAAAAAAAAAACTGTATTAGTTTTTTTGAGGATTTATTCCAACATGATTTCATCACTACCAGCCCTCTGAACTCTTTCTATAACTAGACCCATTTCCTACTTAATTTGTACCATTCCTTTTTAAACCCATCATGGCCAATTTGTTAGTTACTACTTTTCAAGGAAGGTTATTATGTTATTGACTTAAATCTTTCAGTCTGTTCTTTCAGATCTTGGACACCTGCTCTTTTATGAAAGAAACAGAGGGGGAGAGTATCTGAGGGAAAAGGATGGTTAAGGGGACTGGCAAAAGACAGGAGACTTGTGGCTTTTCCATTAACATAAGACTGTGGTGCCTCTTAGCATGACAAGGTTGATACTAGCCTCCAGCTTCCCCAGTCTCTTCTCAGAAGTTATACCTCAGCTTACAGGCACCCTTCCTTCCAAGGTGAGGCAGGATAAACAAGACTGGATACTACAATGAAACCCTGTTTTAACAACAAAACAAATATGCAAATTAATTATATTTCAACCGTACTCTGTTGACCACAATATATTGCCTGCTTTATTATCTCTCCTAAGACCATCCAATAAATATAATTGTGTCTGTGCTACTATAAAGCATGATTTTTTTAAACAAAGAAAACTGCTTCAGTTTTCACTAGACTAAAAATATTTATGAGTCAAAACAATATATCACAAGATATTGCCATGATCCCTATGGCATATACCTATTTTCCCAAATTTATATTTTCTCCAGGTTTGGTTATACACCAAGTTAAAAAAAACACAATCAGAAATAAAGGCAATGTAATCCCTTTCAAACAAAAGTGGGCCAGAGCAGGGTTGGAACTATACAACTCTGGGGAGAGACAATCATAGCATCACATAATCTGAACTTGATCAGGGTCACGTTCATATGGGTCATATGGGAACTGGAACTATGGGTCATGGCCTTGGGCCAGGTATTTCTTCTTTTGTTAATGAAAAGAGAAACTAGGAGTCCAGTAAACTTCATAATTAGCTTCCAGTATTTTTTTCTCAGTTTTCTGTATGTTAAAATTATGAAAAAGCAAATGATGAATATAAAGCAACAGGAAGTCTGGGGAGTCTCTGGAGGTGCTCATCTCAGGTCTTAAGACCAACGTGTACACACCATCTCTTTTTGCAAAACTGGCAATGACTTCGTCGGGTAGAACTAGGAACCTAGAATAGAATATTCCTGTCCTAAGGTGTCACTACCAAGACAAAAAAATCTCCTGAAGAAGCTTTTCCAATCATGGTTACCCCAGATGTTTCTTTCTTTTTTTTTTTTTTTTTTTTGGTTTTTCGAGACAGGGTTTCTCTGAATATCTCTGGCCGTCCTGGACTCGCTTTGTAGACCAGGCTGGCCTCGAACTCACAAAGATCCGCCTGCCTCTGCCTCCCAAGTGCTGGGATTAAAGGCGTGCGCCACCACCGCCCGGCACCCCAGATGTTTCTAATGGAATCATGCAAAGCTGGTTTGCTCCTTCTGGCATGACAGTAGTCTCTGAAGCTCATTCTCATAGTTCCTCTAAAATGAAGTTTATTAAACAAGCCTAATGTAATTATAAGAAATTTACATGCTACAATTGTCAGTATAATGTACGCAAAAAGCCAAAAGCTCTCCTTCATCCAGTGGAATAAGTTCCACATGGGGAAGCAAGTATAATCATATCTAAATATCTTAGTTATTACTTCGCATGGAGAATATCTTTAAGCTTGATAACTTCATGGATATAGGCAATCATGCCCACTGTGAGTAGAGCTGATTAAATATAAATAATGGATTCTGTCCATCTGTTCCCCTAGAGTCTTAATATCCCTAGTAATCCCATAAACTATTGACTGTAATTGTGGCATTTTAGAAGAGAGAACAATAAAGACTCCATTGCTAAGTTCTGTGGGATGGTTTCCCAAGACCAAAGAGGTCAGTAATGATATTTGGAGCTCACTGGACAGAGGGTGGGTGGCCACAACAGTATTGGCCCAAAGAGAGATCCTCTGCATTAGGCCAACTTGTCTGTAGGAAAGAAACTGTGGGTATAACGAATCCATCTCCAAGTTTTCTAGGCAACAGATCTGAGTGATAAGCTGGTACTGTATTGTCCATAGACAATAAGTGTAAATGTATTTTGGAGAATCCATGCTCATACCAAGAGGTTTGCCTTGAGTCCAATACAGTCATGTAGACTCACATTTATATTCCAAATCCTGTAGAAAAGAACTGAGGCAGGTATGTTTCTACTCTCTGAAAAGCAAGTCTTGGGGCTGGAGAGATGGCTCAGCGGTTAAGAGCACTGGCTGTTCTTCCAAAGGACCCAGGTTCAAATCCCAGCACCCACATGACAATTCACAGCTGTCTGTAATTGCCAGGCATGGTGGCACACTTTAATCCCAGCACTTGGGAGGTAGAGGCAGGCATATCTCTGTGAGTTCAAGGCCAGCCTGGGCTACACAGAGAAACCCTGTCTCGAAAAAAAAAAAAAAGAAAGAAAGAAAGAAAGAAAAAAAAGCAAGTCTTTCGTGGATATGTTCTAGCAAATAATTTTAAGAGATCTGCTTGGCTACAGCTAGACTCTCCAAATTGTGCACCTATATATTCATTATTATCTTCCAATGATTGTTTTAATAAATTTAGCTCCAGATGAAGGCCTGTAATCAGTTTGTGAGTAGTAGCTAGTCCATCAGACAAGGTGCTAATAGCCAATGTTTGTTCTTCAGTATGATGTATGGCATATCTGCATTGAGGTACAAAAGAATAGAAGATTCTATGCCAGATCCAAGGAAAGACACAATCAACATTTTTCCAAAAACTATCAATTACAAGGGTTTTCTTGCTACAAACCTGTTTCCTGAGAAGTAAAAGAAGACTGCTTTCCTCCTAAATTCAGGCTCAGAGCACCTGATGGGAAGGTGGAAGTCATGATTTCAAGCTGAAAGTGAGACCTTCTGGTTCCTCTGTGCAATTATAAGTCTTGCAGATAGGCTAAGGTAATGCACAATCACAGTTGTTCTGGTTGCCATTGTAGATGACAAATTCTGCCTTGTAGTGGACTGTCAAGAATTTGTTATTCTCATTCCATCCTCCTCAATGAATGATGCAAGATGTTAGGCTGCCTTCACTGACTCCACAGAATTTCCATATTATGGGTAAGACATCTGCCTCATCAAATTGAGATCTTTGTGCAGAGTTCCTCATTGTGATATACTGAATATGGGACTATGGGCCACAAAGTCTCCAATGCCCCATTCCTGTGGCCGTGATAGTGGAAGATTCATATAGAAATAATATATGGAAGTCCTAGGTGTATATGCTTTCAAGGTACCAGCTAGGAAAGATCCATACGTGCAGTTTTCCACCCACGAAATACAGTCACACGTTTAGACTATTCAATTGTGGCTATAGTCCAAAAAGTGAATTTGACCACTGGAATCCATATTCTGGTGGTATTGTATTTCAAGAGAGAAAATGCTTCCATGGTGTTTCCCATCAGTGTTTGGGTTAAAGGCATAGTTCTGCCAAATCAGAGGCTCACAATGGTTTGTTGTGGTTGATGTTGGTGTGTCCTCATTCAAGTAAGCTGGCTCCTCATTCTGGTGCCAATCCACATAGGTGTACACATCTTCATTTGCAATCCCGGTAGTTTTACTGTACTGGTAGCCAAAGAGAGGGTTCACCTGCCATATGTATGGGGCTAAAAATGCTGAGAAGAATTTTGTGTTTGCTGCTATTTTACAGACAAGCATGGAGTCTTCCATATATGGCAACTCAAATCTTATTCTGCCCTTGTTCTTGTTAGGTGGAAGGATGAGTTAAGAGATATCTGATGCTACTGTGATACTTCTCTAAATCTCTGTTAAGTGGGGTTTTGTTTGTTTTTTGGTTGTTTTGGCTTGGTTTTACTTTTGATTTTTTGAGAAAGGGTTTCCTTGTGTAACAGAGCACTGGCTGCTCTGGACTTACTTTCTATACCAGACTGACCTCAAATTCAGATACCTGCCTGCCTCAGGTTCCCGAGTTCAGGGATTAAAGGTGTGCCACCATGACTGGCTATTAAGTGGTATTTCAATGGGTCTCTTTCCTTAAAATTGGTTTTTTTTCATGTCACTCTTCGTTATTGGTGACTATGGCTCTGAAAATTAGTGCAAACTGGGTGTTAGCGTTTCTATATTCATTATAATAGCTACACTAAAGTGTATTTGCAATAGCTTCACAATGAGCATATTGAACACAGAATGCACTCCTGGTGTAAATGATAGGTTGTATCTTAAAATTGTGAGTCAAACGAATGTTTTTCTCTCACAGCTATTTTAGGTTACATCATTTTATCAGCTTAATAGAATTGAGACTAGACCACTGCCTCCTGTATTGCTAAAAGTTTAGAGAACCTGGACATCAATTTGTGGACATCTACAAGCCCTCCTACTGAAACTTTCAATAGTGATCCTTGACATACAATTTTGAGTCCTCCTGTGTCACTAATGCATAATTTCCTTACTAATAATCTCTTGAAATTTTCAGTTCTGATGCCTGTGACTGTGGCAGTTGGTAAACTGACTGGGGTTTGATCAGACAGAGAGAAAGCCTACAAGTGACAAAACAATAAATAAAAGTTTAGATAAAATATTATTTGGTAAAGATTATGAAATAGAACTTAGTTACAACTTTAGATGAATGGGATTGTAGATATTAGTATTTTCTCAACATGATAATCACTTCAAAATTGTTAATGAGGAAAAACTGGAGCACATTGTAAAATGTTTGAATAAGTAACCAGGAAGTTCAAAAGAAATAAAATATTTTAAGAGTAATTTCTCTTAGAAAATAGCACTGATTCCTGATGTCAAAACGGAAATTATTTCTAATGACACTTTCTTTTCATTTATGTATTTATTTATCGATTTTTTTATTTACTTACTTAGGTTGGAATGAGACACAGGCAGCTACTCATTTTGTTCAACAATGCACTGGAGATCCGTGCCATTGAAACATGCCTCTTTTCCTTTTTTTTTTTTTTTTCAAAAGATCACACAGATGGGTGTACTGTTAACTACTGAAGACAATTTGACCATGATAATTAAAGCAAAAATGTCTTCCTCTTCTTCTCCAAAACATTCTGGCCACCATATGAGGTGAACAAGTACTTAAAGTAATCTAGTTACAAAATCATATCACATTTAGATTGTCTTTCTAAAAGAGAAGAGAAATGCTGGGTGTGGTAGAACACTCCTTTAATCCCAGCACTCAGGAGACAGAGGCAGGAGGAACTCTGTGAGTTCAAAGCTAGTCTGGTCTACAAAGGGAGTAGACAAAGGACAGGCAGGGCTGCTACACAGTGAAACCCTGCCTTGAAAAACCAAAAAAAAAAAAAAAAAAGGAGAGAAAAAGAATGGCTGAGCTGTCACTAACGTAGAGCTTCTTGATCAACTAGCATGGCCTTTCCATTACAAATGAGCCAAGGAAACTAAAAAGAAAGGAATTCCGTGTTGATATTGTAAGTAATCTGTTCCTGAGGTCCATATAACTTGCAGAGGAAGCTCAGTCTTCAGTACCATTCTACTTTAGTGCTCACACTTGGATAGACTAACATTGTCATGAGGTCCTATTTGACATTTATAGGAAGGATTTCCCCATTTTTATATAGCAGTCCTATAACCTGCTTTAGATGAGTGTTAGCATTGGTTCCACACTCATACTAGTAGGAAAAAAGGCAAATGAAGTTATCATGAGCTTAGTATCCATTATAAATTAACTTGGAATTGATTGGCTCACAGAAGTACATGCAAAATGACCTTATAGAACAGCACACACCAGAATGCCCTATGTCCTCATCACTTCCAGAATACAGGAAGCAGATGCTCATCCACTGGTACCACAGTAGGACTCTACCTCATTGTGAAGGTTCACCTCCTTGGTGCAATAGTCACCTTTTTCCTTAAAGTGAGCCAGAGTCTTTTTCACCTTCCCATCCATGGGCCCTGCACTTTCCTGTGGAATAGTGTAGACTGCATCCATTTTGTAGCTTTTCAATTGTTTGCAAAGAAATGTCCTGTCTCCATTATGAGACTCTTTTCTTTAATATATTTTAAAAGCCTTGATTCATAATGTTCATATTTTCTATTATATGAGAACACAGACTTTGTGTTAATCTGAACTGTGTTCTAGGTCATTATCACTGATATTTTGCTCTAGAATTTTTTCTGGATTGAATGGGAAGTAGTCTCCACAGTTCAGGCGTTTGAACCCTGGATCCCAAGTTGGCAATGTTTCATAGTCATGTAGCCTTGACAAAATGGAGCTTCCTATTAGAAATGAATTGCTGTGGAGTACTCAAGTTTTATACCTATTGGAAATTTCTATTTGTTCTTTGATTCATGATCATAGACTCAATTCCCTAGCTAGACATTCCACAAATCTTTCCTACCATAATGGAGTCTTTCCCGTGGAACTATAAGCCATAATATACCTTTCATTTCTTACATCACATATTGTCAGTTATTTTGCTGCTGCAAAGAGGACAGGAACTCAAAATTTTTTCTCATGTTCCTTTTAAGACAGAAGTATATTTCTCTATCACTAATTTTTTAATCTAGATGTCAAGACTCATAGATCAGCCGCTCATTGCTATATTCAGTCAAGTCATTGCTAGATACCAGTTTAAACCAAACTATTTAGCCTTATGGTACCTGTGGGATTGTACTTATAGCCACTTTGGAGCTCTCATGTGGGTTACTAGGAATGGAATCTGGGACTGGACAAAGAGCAGCAAGTGCTCTTATCCTGGACAATCTCTCCAGGCCCTCTAACCTACTTTTAAGTAAGTGAACTAGAATACCATATACAGAAGACTGGATTAAGACGACCATGGGGCGTCTTAGAAATGTACTGAGCTGGCCTAACACAGAGGCTATGGTTGCTACAGCTGACAGAACCTGAAGAGTGGGAATATCTAAGCCCTTTGGAGTCTAAGAAATTCCATCATGACCTCAAGATGTTTGCCCTGATGGATTTCGGTCTTGATTTGGTCTGTTAATTCCTTATAATGCTTTTATTCTTTCATTGGGGAATAGGAATGTTCCTTCT
This sequence comes from Lophiomys imhausi, assembly GCA_907164525.1. Classification (NCBI taxonomy): domain Eukaryota; kingdom Metazoa; phylum Chordata; class Mammalia; order Rodentia; family Muridae; genus Lophiomys; species Lophiomys imhausi. The sequence goes on from CAJQZJ010032807.1 coordinate 5,563,796, forward strand.
GTAGCACTGTATGTTGGAAACATAACGGCCTCAATTAAGGATAAGGTAGAGTATAGTCAGGCAAAAGGTAGTTGTAACTATCTAAAAGCTGAAGAAACATGTGTGATTAAATGAGAATGGCACCATAGAGTCATATGTTTGAGTGCTTGTTTTTCTAGTTGGTGGAACTGTTTTAGAAGAATTAGAAGTGGGGCCTTTCTGAAAGAGGTATGTCATAGGGATGGGCTTTGAGGTCTCAAAAGTCTCTGACAATGCCCAATGTGCTCTCTAACTCCTGCTTGAGGTTCACAGTGCAAGCTCACAGCTTTACCTTCTCTCATATGTTTACTTGGCCAATATAGACTCTAACCCTCTGGAAATGTAAGTTTCTTTTAAAAACCGCCTTGGACAGAGAGAATGTTTTGTCATAGCAATAGAAAGGTCCTGTGGAAGATACAAACACAGAAAAATCTCCTCTTTCAACTGTAGGAACCAGGGAGGAGATTGTTTTTTTTTTTTTTTTTTGGTTTTTCGAGACAGGGTTTCTCTGTTTAACAGCTCTGGCTGTCCTGGACTCGCTTTGTAGACCAGGCTGGCCTCGAACTTGCAAAGATCCGCCTGCCTCTGCCTCCCAAGTGCTGGGTTAAAGGTATGCGCCACCACCGCCCGGCTGGGAGGAGATTGTTTTAACTGTAGCTCTACAGCAGGTGGTATAAGTCTCATGCCTTTGAGGTTAGGAGTGATCTGAAGATTGACAAGTCCAGATTTCCATGAAGAAATAGCACTGTTTAGAGCATTCTTTTTTTTCATAATAATGAACAATATGTATTATGCCTTAGATTATACTTAGTCAACTGATGTCAACTGAGGTTCCAAAGGAGACCCTGTCTCAAACAAAGAAAACAAAACAAAATTATATATCTTTTTAAAAAATGTTAGGTCTTTTTGAGATGGGTCTTATTTTGGAAGGGGCAATGTCAAACAGCATGGCCTCATAGATTCATAGATATCAGCATGTCTTTGCCTCCTAATTGCTGGGATTAATGTCATGTGTGGCAATATTCATTTTTGAAAATGATTGTATGGGCTGGAGTGAGACACAACCTGAAATGACTTTTAAGAGGTATTGTATTGTCCCAACTTTCCAATGCTCCTTTTCCTGTATGTTATTCAGTTTTGGGGTTTTGGGGGGGGTGTTTTGTTTTTTTTGGGTGTGTGTGTGTGTTGGCTATGTAGCACAAGCTTTAAAACTCACAGTGATCTTAATGCCTCTGTGGCCTGAGTTCTGACAGTTATCTATCTATCTTTCTACCTACCTACCTACCTACCTACCTACCTACCTACCTACCTATGTGTCTATCTATCTATCTATCTATCTATCTATCTATCTATCTATCTATCTATCTATCTATCTCTTTTTTCCAAATAGTTCTTTAATCCTTATTCAATGAGTATGGATGTTTTTCTTTTATGCATATCTTGTACCCTCTTTATGCATGGTGGCCAGGGAAGCCAGGAGACTATCAGAACCTCTGAAATTAGAGTTATAGATAGTAGTGAGCTTCCCTATGTTCTGGGAATGAAACCTAAGTAATCTGGAAGAATCATCACTATGCTTAACTGCTAAGGTATTTTTCACCCTATGGTTTCTGTTCTTGATATTTTTTTTCTTGTCCAAGGCAACCTAGTTGGGAGTCAGACACATATTGCTCATTAAAAAGTGAAATTCTCCTGCAACTGAGAGAATTAGCTTCAGGCAGGGATATGCTCCCTAATTGTTTATCCAATACAATGTGGTCAGCCCTGAATCCCTATATATACAATCAATAAAAATGGACTCATCAGATTGTATTCCTACATTCCAGTATACTTATCCATACATACTTAGCAAGGAAGAATGTAGAAAGGAAGTGTTTGAGAAGGAATGGAAAAATGAAAAAATAAAGAGAAAACGATGTACTATCTTTTAATTAGAAGTTGTAAAATAAGTTTTAAAGAAAAAGGAGTGACTACAGAGACAGCTCAGCAATTAAGGGCCCAACAAACAGGAATTAACATTCATTGGTCATGTACATCTCTCAATAACAATGGCCTCAATTTCCCAATAAAAGGACACAGATTAATAGGATCGATACAGGCCATACCTTGTACCAGTGTGTGAGGGCCAATGTGTATTTTAATTTTAAAACTTTTTCTTTTACAAATGTAGGTGACCATGTGTTAGGGGAACAGATGTTGAAAATTGAAATGTCATCTTAGTGTATTTTTTTCCTTTGAGGAATATGTAGTGTCCTTCCTCATTTCTTTTGATTAGCTTATGTTTGAAATAGCTTTGTTAGTTATTAAAGTGGGTACACCAGCTTGGTTCTTAGGTCCATGATGGGGTGATGTTATGAATTGAAAATGTTAATTAATTGGTCCTGCTTGCTGTCTGTTACTTACATTGTCTCTGATTGCTCGAATAAAGGCTGAGGCCTGAGATTGGGCAAAGACAGAGATAGGCAGGACTAAGGTGCGTGGGCTTCTGAAACTGAGAGGTTGATGGGAAAAAGAAGTCAGGAGGAGGAAGGAGACACACAGTGGGGTAGATTAAAGATCATTCCACATGGCCTATAACATCTGCACAATGTGGAGAATAGCAATCCAAAAGGACGTATGTATATATGGGGTCGTATTTAGGAAATAGAATTATGAGCTAGCTTAGATGGGCTAGGATTGCACAATTCAGGCCAAGGCTTGTTAAAATCCATGTGGTGTCTGTCTGCTCTTTTATAATGGTGTGTTAGGGATTAATGCCACCAACCAATTAAATATAATATAAATATGAGTAATAATTTAATTAATTCATTCTACAGGTCCATTTTCTTGTAATATTGTTTTCAATCCCTTTACCTTGGGAAAATGTCTATCCTTGAGGATAACAACAGCAACAGTAGCAGTAACACACTTTCAGAGGAAAATCTAAGATGGACCGATATTACCTACAGATTCTCATCTGACCTAAGTTTATGTTCTGTACCCTTAGCAGCTTAATTTCTGCCATGATAACAGGTTCACTTGGGGGTTACTTTCTTCATTTTCTCTGTTTTAATGTCCTTGAAAATGACAGAGGAAGAACATCAAAGCCTTTTCACAAGGGCTTCCTGTGGCACGCACATAGGTAAAGATGTATTTTCCTGTCATTCCAGGGCCCACTGAGCCAGATGGTGGACTCATGTGAGGCACTGGCCTTACCTTTACCATTATTTTTACCCATGACAGACAAACCTCTCTGTTTCAGGAATAGCTAAGGGAGGGAAGTTCATTAGCTTGTAAAATCAAGCACATTTTACTGAGAATCTGCTATATGAATATGGGATTCACCCATGAAAAACACAGATAGGCACACTCCTCTCATGGAACTTGTTCACACACTATGGGAGACAGGTATCACTGAAATGACTTCATGGGGATTCTGGGGAGATGGTTCCATAGACAAAGTGCTCGTTGTACAAGCAGTGTTTGGATTCACAGTATCCAGGTCATAGATGAGCAGAAGGGGCTGGAGAGATGGGTCAGTAGGTAGTTAAGAGCACTGGCTGTTCTTGCGGAGGACCCAAGTTTGGTACTCAGCACCCACACTGAGACTCCCAACTGTCTGTAACTCTAATTTCTGATGATTAAAGATCTGATGGCCTCTTTTAGCTTGGGGTGTTGCACTGGGTACATAGACACACAGTAGGCCAAACAGGAATACACATAAAAACTATTAAAAATAAAAATCGAGAAGGGATGGTGGCCATCTGTAATTCAAGCACCAGGGAGACAGAGGCAGGGGATCCCTAGGTAAGCTGGCTAGCTAGACAAACTGGAGAGCTGCAAGTTCAGCAAGAGATTCTCTCTTAGTAGATGAAAGTGGAGAGCAACAAAGAAAGACACTCAATGTCAATCTCTGTCCTCCACAGAGACATGCACACAAGTTCACCTTCATAGACACTTGAGCCCAAATAAAGAACATACATGTACACCATACATATACATTGGTAAACCCAACTACTTAACAACCCTATTATATAGATAGGGCCAGGGAGGTAGTTAAGTGCTTTCCGTGCACATACGAGGCCCTGAGTTTAAGCCAATGTAAAAGTCAGGCATGGTGATGTGTGCTTGTAACATCAGTGCCAGGGAAGCAGAGACAGGAGAGTCCCTGGGGCCCAGTGAGATCCATTTCTTTTTCTTTTTGTAAATCTTTGTTTGTTTTGATTTTCAAGATGGAGTTTTGTAATGGGAGTTAGATCAATATAAATTAGATTTAGTAAATATGTAGGGACTTCTGATACAGTCCCTTAAAGGGAAAATGAAGATCAGCCTGGCATCTGTGGGCACTTGGCATAGCAACATATAGACTAAAAACAGGATTTATGGCTTGGCCTTGTTTTCAGCTGCTAATAGCCTTACAAAGTGGGCAGAGTCCAGATTAGGCTGAAGCTCGATGAAACAAGGAGAGACCCTATTTAAGGATGAAGTGGGTGAAGCCCAAGAGTTCCCACATTAGAGACGATGAAATGCAAGACGGCTTGTATCATCTGATGGTCAAAATGCAGGCAGACTGAAAAGCTGATCTCAACCAGAGCTGTAAAAATACGGTCAGCTCTCCCTGAGGCAGAAAGAAGCTGGTGAACAGAGAAGGCCTCAGCAATGCAAGGCAACACAAAGCCTAGGAATAAACCCAGTGGCACAGCTTTTACCATGAGGGATTTCACCAGTTCAAACACTGGTCTGAATAGAACTGCGGCCAGCACCAAAGACTGAGGCAGAGAGGCTGAGTGGCTAATACAACCTGACCTAGTTGGTCTATGAACAGCTGAGGCTGCATACAGAAGAAAGCCTCAAGCCCCATTTAAAGTGAATCTATGATAGCAATGCAATAGCAGCCAATTTACCCTAAAGGACCTACGTCTGAGGTGTTCCCTAGGACAGACTGTTGACCAAGTGCGCTAAAGAATCTATTCCTGAGGTTTTCCTGATGACTGAGGACTTGACCCAGAGACTGTATTCTTCTAAAAGGTTAGAGTTAGTTGTTAGATAACAGGCATTTATAGTTATTAATAAGGTTAGTTGTAAGGAAATAGGGGTTATAGTTATTCTTAGGGCTAATTGTTAGGTAATACATGTTTATATTTGTTGTAAGTCCCTATAGTTATTGATAAATATGTTTGCTATTAAAAGGTTCCACTTCAGTGTCTCTCTATGTAGACCTGGATGACCTAGAACTAGCTCTGTAGAGCAGGCTGGCCTTGAATTCAGAGTTCACAGACTCTAACGTGCTGGGATTAAAGGCATGCACCACCAAAATCGAGCTAAGATCCATTTCAAAAAACAAGGTGGGAGGCAGGCAGATCTCTGTGAATTCAAGGCCAGCCTTGTCTACAAAGTGAGTCCAGGACAGTCAAAGATACACAGGAAACCCTGTCTCGAAAAACCTAAAAAAAAAAAAAAAAAAAGGTGGTTCGCAAGTTTGAAGCCAGTCAGGTCTACAAAGCGAGTCTAAAACAGCCAGGGCTATTACACAGATAAACCCTGTCTTAAAAAAAACAACCAACCAACCAAGGTGGACAGTATCTGCAGAGATGGACAAGCTGGACAGTGTCTTGACCAGAGAAGTCTGGTTAAGACTGGCTGCTCATGCATAGAACCAGGGCTTGGTTCCCAGTACCCACATGGCAGCTTACAACTGTCAGTAACCCAGTTTTCTAGTCACTCTCTTTGTACACATGCAGGCAGTACCCATAGACATAAAATAAAAAATGAATTAAAAAAAAACAAGGTGGACAGATCCCAAGGAATGATACAAAGGATGATCCTTGGATGTACATACACACATATGTGAATTTACACATATGTGAAGTACCCATATACACCTACCATGCTACCTACAAACAAAAGATTTCATAACCACACTGATACATGCTGAGAACTGACATTAAAGTGGAGGCAAATTATGTTAAAAGGGTATTGGAACTGGGTGTGGGGGCGCACACCTTTAATCCAAGCACTCAGGAGGCAGAGGCAGGCAAATCTCTGTGGGTTCGAGGTTAGCCTGCCCTACAATGTGAATCCAGGATAGCCAGGGCTACACAGAGAGACCCAGTCTCAAAAAACAAACAAAAGAAAAAAAAGGGCATTGGAAATGCTCCTCTGAGGGACAGGTGCCATCTCCTAATGGGGTGGATATGGGGAGCGTGCTAGCTCTCAGCAACCTCCTTCCTTCTACTGCTTGGCTCTGGTTTTCTTGGAGATGGTATGGTTTGTACCTTCCCCCAATTTTCCCAGTTTCAGATCCCTTTTTGTCCATGAGTGCCTGATGGTGTGTACTGTCATATGGCCCACATTTGGTATACTCTGCCTGAAGGGAAAACCCATCCATCCATCCTCAGAAGAACTCACACATTCCATATCGGAACTATGCTGGTTCCCAACTCCGGGGACCCTGTCCAAGTACTTTCGCAACACCCTAAGATGCCATGGCTGCCTGGTGACTAAATCCATAAGTCATCCCTGCCACACACATCCTACTGTATGTTGAACTGTCCTTTCTCAGAGCTCTTGCAGCAGCACAGTGTACCTAATTCTGTCTCTTGCACCCCCACTGCAGCAGCAGGGTGTGACGGCAAAGGCACACACTACAACACTGGCTCCGTTGGGTTGCTCAGAGGATTAGATGAGATGATCTGCACATGGAGTTTGACACAGTGAACACAAGGCATGAGCTCAGTCAATGTGTGCTTCTGGGTCCAGCTCTTCCCCTCTCTCCAAGCTGGCTGTGCAGGCTTTAGATACAGGACGCCTGAGTCAATTCTGGAGCATAGTGGTCATCACCCACAAACAGTGACATTACACTATACAAGAGGGAACTGAGACATGTTTCTGATCTACCAGCGCCTATCAGAGCACAGACACAAAAGACAATGGATCCATAGCCTAAGGCTACATCAAAGCTGTGTTGCTTCCACTCAAAACCTTGAAGCCTTCTTGTCATTTCTACAGACTTCACAGTCTATCCCAGGGAAACTTTCTACCCTTTGGTGTCCTGTGCAAAGTCCACTGGGGAGTGGGAGGAGGTCTTGCAGTTTCCTTGTGCCACATGGCCTTCAAATCTTCATGTACTCTACCTTTCAAATGGACATGACAAACTTCTATCTCATATGCAGGGGTCTATGAAGGACATCAGGATGGCTGGCCAGGAGTTCCCCATGTCCTTCCAGGATACCACTGCATAACTAAAAGTCCCACAACAGACCATCTTTCTTCTTCATTCTTTCTCTCCCAATGTAAGCCAGCTTCCTTCAAGATGGCTTAGTACTTCAGATATGACTACTATACACTAAGGACATGGATCATCAGGGGCAGTGATGCTACTAACTTTGATAGGTGTGTGTGGGGTCTGTTCTACTAAACCCCACTGTTATCTTTTACACTGCTCCCAGGAAATACAGGACACACTCTAACCTAACTAGCTTCTTTGCAGCAAAGAGAACTACGATTCTAACGAACGATTTATCCACACAATTTCCTGATGGAGAGGCTGAGGCTCTAAATCAAGATGAGCTTTCCTTTCAAATCTGTCCAGAATTTGTTTGGAAATATTCTACAAGGAAGCCTAGGCTTTTTATCTGGGTCTTTCCAGGCATACTAAATGCTTTTTCAGGGATGGCTTCTTTTGAATTCTCCTCACATCTTATAGTCCTACAAACTACAGCTAGTTCTGTGATAGGTTCTTCTTTCCTCTTTGTCTTGCCTCAGCTCTTTGACAGGGTCAAGCCACCTGTGATCTCTTACAAACCACTGAAGTTAACTGCAGGACCCTAGAAGAAATCAACAAAAGTAAGAACCTCCCAAGATGGGAGCTGTGGGGCAGAAGAAAGAATACAATAGAACCATGAAACAGCCAGGGATGTGGGGAGTTTTGCTCAATGGCAGACTGGCTGGGGGTAGTGCAAGCAAGGGTGAGGGGTGATGTCAGAGCAATCCCTCCTTTCACACTTCACCCAGTCCTCTTCAGCACATTTGTTCCCTTTTTGATAATATTCCTTAAACAAAGAGGTGTTTGCGTTTTGCAGATCTGACCCAGTCTGAGCAGATCCCCGATTCTAGGAGGAAGCTGTTTTGTGTTGACCAAACATACTGGTGGTGGGTGAAAGAACTCACAGGGCCATCAGAAACTGGCCTTGATGAGCACCTTGGATGGCAGCACAGGCTCTGTCATCTCAGGCCAGCAGTTGTCATAGGCTCAGGGACGCTGGTCCTACCAGTCTGGTCAGACTTTAGGATTGGGACCAGAAGCAGCTGGAAAAATTCACTCCCTATGGTGTGGGGGGAAGGGCATTGATTTGGGAATGGGCAGTGGATCTTTTTTGGGTCATTGATGTAGGAAATAATGTCCTTCCTACTCAAAGGGGAAGAGATTTGATTCTAGGCCCTGACACCCTCTGGACCAGGGTGGTCCCATCTCAAAGAGAATGGGGTAGAAGGGACAGACTAGCTGCTGAAGACAGAGATGTCTCCTCACAGTGTCCTGTATTTTCTCTGTGTTAGGAGGCCCGATGAGTATGCTGGGCTGGTGGGGTTCAAGGAGGTGTGTAGAAGTTCTCTGCAATGTGTGTGTGTGTGTGTGTGTGTGTGTGTGTGTGTGAGAGAGAGAG
>CAJQZJ010032807.1:5572855-5584668 GCA_907164525.1 Lophiomys imhausi
GAGAGAGAGAGAGAGAGAGAGAGAGAGAGAGAGAGAGAGAGCACTCATGGGCTTGGGTCTGTGATGAGCCCCTAGGATTCTGTGTTAGGAATATCTAAGTGACCCCACCGTGTGCGTGTGTTTGTCTCAGTAAAATGTATGGGGGAGGGTGTCTATGGGGGATGGGATTCAGCATTCTCTTTTGGGAAGTCCTCAGTTTTCATTTCTTCAGGAAGTTGGGATCTAGATGGATCAAGATCAGCAACAGTTTCAGAAGACTAGAAGTCATCCTCCCCTCCCCCAGTGGTGTCTCTGAACAGCAGCGGTGCCAAAGTGAGCAGCTGAGCTGATGTCTGTGGATTCAGTTGGGAATCTTCCCATTTAAGAGGCGAGGCATGGTTTTCTGTGATGTCAGAAGCAAAGAGTACAGGGCTCTGATCTTGGTCTCTTTAGAGAGGGTGAGGGTGCAGACCGGACACAGAAGACAGGAACCCAGGTGAGGGGTTCAGGTGGACATAAAGGCAAGGGATGTGCACACGGGAGTGGTCTTGGGACGGAGTTGTGAATTGAGGGGTGCGTCCATGAGGGGGTGGCAGGTCTGCAGATTGGGGTATCAGAAACCTTAACCTTAGGAACCTTAGACAGGTTTTTAGAGAGGGATCCTGGGGAAGATGTATAGGGGTCCTGAGACTGGGGGGATCGGGGGGGCCGTGGCGAGGAAGAGACAAGAAGTCCTAGAAGCCCTGGGAGGGATCCTGGGGAGAGATCGGTAATGAGGGTGGGCCAAGGCCGGAGTTCCAAGGTCCAGGGCTGGGAATCCCGAGGCGCCTAGAGCGGGTTCTGAAGGCCCTGGGTCGTCCTACCTGAGCAGAGAGCGCCGCCATCGCCGCGCCGAGCCTCGCCGTCCCTGCTCTGCGTCGCCGATGACCCCACTCGTGGCCGCGTTCGCTCGAAGGTCCCGCAAACACCTCGGTACGGCCCCCACCAATCAGTCGCCCAAGGGGGACCAAGGATTCCATGGGCTTCGCCGCTGCCATTTCACCGGTCTTGACAGAAGCTATTACCCCGCCCCTACAAGCCCGATCAACCAATTCAACACCCCGTTAAGACCTTAGCACCGCCTACTATCGTCGACTGACAGGACAATTGACCAGTCCATAGCCACTGTATGAAGCGGGACCAGGGTAGGGATCTCTGAGGAACGAATTGAAATGAGAGAATCTGTGATAGATGCATACTTTTGCCTATGAAAATAAAGAATAATACTGATTGACATCTAAACTGCTAATACTGATGGACAAGAGGTTTGCCTCTGAAGGAAGATTACGGCCTCGCGCAACCCTTAGCAGAGGCACTAAGCCCCGCCCAGTGTCCGAATTTCTACCCAATCATAAGCGGTCCTGAGACGTCTATTATTATCTGATCCTAAAGTCTGGGTCCTGGCAACTGTTGAGATAGAGAGGGTGTGCTGTGAAGAAGATTGACATCTATGCAGCCAATGATTCTGATGGAAGGCGGGCTCTTATGGTGTTTGCCTAATGGAGTCATGAGACTGAGAATGAGAGTAGTGTCCTGGGCGGTGAGGATCTAAGCCAGTAATAGAATGAAATGGAGGAGGAACTAATGGAGAGGGCGTGTCCCACTGCAAGGATAGGCGGGATCAGACAAGGATTGGACTTGGGTGTTGGAAGGGGCGATATCAGAAAAATACATCTTCAGAACCAGTCAGGTCCTTCTGCCTAAACCACTGTGCTTGACTCTGTGTGACTCTGGCATAAAAACTCCAATTACATTCTCCACCTATCACAACCCATTACTTCTCCTGGGCGCTTTGGGGGAGTGTGGGACAAGCACAGTGCCTCTCTTTCTCTTTTATGTCCAGACCCCTGCACCTGAATGCTCTTTGTAAATACTTAATGAATGAATGGGTCCATGATTCTTTTGCCTCCCCCTGCCCTCGTGGACATCCTCTTTCTCCTCCTCCTCCACTTCTTCTGATTTTTAATTTTTTTTGTTTTGTTTTGTTTTTTGGTTTTTCAAGAAAGGGTTTCTCTGTGTAGCCCTGGCTGTGCTGGACTCACTTTGTAGACCAGGCTGGCCTCGAACTTGCAAAGATCCACCTGCCTCTGCCTCCCAAGTGCTGGGATCTGATTTTTAATTTTTGAGACAGGGTCTTCTGTAGATCAGGATGGCCTCAAACTTTTCTATATAGCTCTGCCCACACGTACCTAAATAGAGTCTTTCCTTGTTTCACCTGGCTTCAGCCTAATCTGGGCTCTGCCCACTTCGTAAGGCTATTAGCAGCTGAAAACTATGCAAGACATAAATCCTGATTTTAGTCCATGTGCTGCTATGCCAAGTGCCCACAGATGCCAGATTATTGCTTTGACGAAACACTCTCTGTCCAAGGCAGTTTATAGAAAAAAGTATTAAACTGGGCTTACATTTCCAGAGAGTTAGACTCTTAGACTCTACGATGGCAAAGTAAACACATGGCAGAAGGTAAAGCTGAGAGCTTGCATTGTGAACCTCAAGCAGGAGTTAGAGAGCAGGCTGGGCATTGTCAGAGATATCTGAAACCTCAAAGCCCATCCCTATGACACCACCTCTTTCAGAAGGAAATGAAAGTATTATAAGGAATGAACAGACCAAATCAAGACCAAAATCCAGCAAGGCAAGTGTGAAATCTTGTAGTTCCTTCTCAAGCATCTTGAAATCATGATGGAATTGGCTGGACTCCAAAGGGCTTACATATTCCCACACCTTAAGTTCTGACAGCTGCACCGTACATAGCCTCTGTATTAGGCCAGCTCAGTACGTTCCTGCAGTTTTCTCAAAGGATGCCCCATGGTCCTCCTAATTCAATCTTCTGTGTATGGTATTCTAGTTCACTTACTTAAGAGTGGGTTAGAGGGCCTGGTGAGATTGTCCAGGATAAGAGCACTTGCTGCTCTTTGTCCAGTCCCAGATTCCATTCCTAGTTCCCACATGAGAGCTCCAAAGTGGCTATAAGTACAATCCCACAGGAACCATAAGGCTAAATGGTTGAGTGTAAGTTGGTATCTGTCAGTGAATGAATATAGCAATGAGAAGTTGTCTATGAGTCCTGACATCAGGTTATAAAAATTAGTGACAGAGAAATATACATGTGTCCTACAAAGGAACATGAGAAAAAATTTTGAGTTACTGTCCTCCTTGCAGCAGCAAAATAACTGACAATATGTGATGTAAGGAATGAAAGGTATATTATAGCTCATAGTTCCAGGGGGAAGCATTCCATTATGGTGGGAAGTGTTTGGGAAGTGTTGAAAGACTAGGTACTGAATTGGGTCTATGATCAGGAATCAGAGAACAAATAGAAATTTCCAATGGATGTAAAACATGGCTACTCCACAGCAATTCATTTCTAAAAGGAGGCTCCATTTTGTCAAAGCTACATGACTATAAAACATTGCCAACTTGGTATCCAGGGTTCAAACTCCTGAACTGTAGAGACTGTTTCCCATTCAAACCAGAAAAAATTAATTCTAGGGGCTGGAGAGATGGCTCAGCAGTTAAGAGCACTGGCTGTTCTTACAAAGGACCCGGGTTCAAATCCCAGCACCATATGGCAGCTCACAGCTGTCTTTATTGGCCAGGCTTGGTGGTACACGCCTTTAATCCCAGCGCTAGGGAGGCAGAGGCAGGTGGATCTCTGCGAGTTCAAGGCCAACCTGGTCTACATAGTGAGTCCAGGACAGCCAAGGATACACAGAAAAACCCTGTCTTGAAAAACCAAAAAAAGGCCGGGCGGTGGTGGCGCACGCCTTTAATCCCAGCACTTGGGAGGCAGAGGCAGGCGGATCTTTGTGAGTTCGAGGCCCGCCTGGTCTACAAAGCGAGTCCAGGACAGCCAGAGATATTCAGAGAAACCCTGTCTTGAAAAAACCAAAAAAAAAAAAAAAAGAAAAACCAAAAAAAATAGGCTGAGCGGTGGTGGCGCACGCCTTTAATCCCCGAACTTGGGAGGCAGAGGCAGGCAGATCTCTGTGAGTTCGAGGCCAGCCTGGTCTACAAAGCGAGCACAGGACAGCCAGAGCTGTTATACAGAGAAACCCTGTCTCAAAAAACAAAAAACAAACAAACAAAAATTCTAGAGTCAAATGTCTGTGATAATGACCTAGTAACACAGTTCAGATTAACACAAAATCCAAGTACTTATATAACAATAAGGGAGTAAGAGTCCTCCTGAGGTACCAGTGTTTGAGCATCTGCTTCTTGTATTCCAGAAGTGATAAGGACATAAGGCATGCTAGTGTGGTCAGTTCTATTAGGTCATTTTGAATATACGTCTGTGATCCAATCATTCCAAGTCAATGTATAATCAATACTAAGCTCATGATAACTTTTTTGCCTTCTTTCTTCCTAATAGTATCAGGGTGGAACCAATGCTAACACTCATCTAAATCATGACATAGGACTTCTATATAAAAATGGACAAATCCTTCCTATATACTTCAGATAAGACCTCATGACAATGTCAGTCTATCCAAGTGTGAACACTAAAGTAGAATGGTACTGGAGACTGAGCTCCCTCTGCAAGTTATATAGGCCTCAGGAATAGATTACTTATAATGTCAACAAGAAATTCAGTATTTCCTTTCTTTTCAGTTTCCTTGGCTCATTAGTAAATGAAAAGGCCATGCTAGTTGATCAAGAAGCTCTATAGTAGTGACACCTCAACCATTTCTCTTCTTTTTTAGAAAGAGAGTCTAATGTAATATGATTTTGTAACTAGGTTACTTTAAGTACTTGTTCACCTCATATGATGGCCAGAATGTTTTGGAGACTAAGAGGAAAGTATTTTGCTTTAGTTATCAAGGTCAAATTGTCTGCAATAGCTAACATTACCCCCATCTCTGTGACGTTTCATAAAAGGGAGGGGTTCTTCCAAAGGTAAGGATCTTGGGTGAATTGCTAAGTAAAATGAGTAGCTGCCTGTGTCTCAATCCAACATAAATAAATAAATGAAAAGAATGTGACACTAGAAATAATTTCTGTTTTGACATCAGGAATCAGAACCATTTTCTAGGAGAAATTACTCTTAAGATATTTTATTTCATAAGAACTCCTTTGTTATTTGTTCCAACATTTTACAATATGCACAAGTTTTTCCTCATTTTTTTCCCAATAACAATTTTGAAATGATTATCATGGTGAGAAAATACCAATGTCTACAACCCATTCATATAAAGTTGTGACCAAGTCCTATTTCATAACCTTTACCAAATAATTTTATGTCTACACTTTTCTGTATTTTCTCATCACTTGGGGGATTTCTGTATACGTGATTAAACCAGTCACGTATACAGAAACTACCACAGTTCACCAACTAACTACCACAGTTATAGTCATCAGAACTAAGAAGCTCCATAGAGTTGTAAGGAATATATACATTAGTGACACAAAGGAAGACTCAAAATTGTATGTGAGGCATCACTATTAAAGTTATGCTTCAGGGGGCTGGAGAGATGACTCAGCGGTTAAGAGCACTGGCTAGTGCTCTTCCAATGGTCTTGAATTCAATTCCCCATCAATCACATGGTGGCTCACAACCATCGCAATGTAATCTGATACCCTCTTCTGGCTGCAGGTATACATGCAGATGGAGTACTCATACATAAAATAAATACATCTTAGAAAAAAAAAATGTTTCAGGATGAGGTCTTGTAGATGTCCACAAGTTAATGCCCAGCTTCTTTAATTTGAGCAACACACAGGGGCAGTGGTATAGTCCTATTTCTGGTATGCTGATAAGGTAAGCTAACCTAAAGTACCTCTGAGAGAAAAACATTCATTTGACTCACAGTTTTAAGTTACAATCCAACATTGACACTGGGAATGCATTCTATGCTTGATATGCTCGTTGAGAAGCTATTGCAAATACAGTTTAGTATAGCAATTATGATGAATGTGGAAGGCTACCACCCATTTTGCACCAATTTTGAGAATCATAGTCACCAGTAACCAAAAGGGAGATGAAAAAACAAATTTTTAAGAAAATAAGACAATTGAAATACCACTCAACAGAGATTTAGAGAAATATCACAGCAGCAGCAGCATCCATCTACAACTTCCACTGGAGAGAAATATCTCTTAACTCATCCTTCCACCTAACAAAGAAGACCAAGGGCAGAATAAGATTTGAGCTGCCAGACAAGGAAGATTCCATATTTGTCTGTGAAACAGCAGCAAACACAAAATTCTTCTCAGCATTTTTTTTTCTTTTTTAGGTTTTAGGAGATAGGATTTCTCTCTATCTGTCAACAAGAAATTCAGTATTTCCTTTCTTTTCAGTTTCCTTGGCTCATTTGTAAATGAAAAGGCCATGCTAGTTGCTCAAGAAGCTCTATAGTAGTGACACCTCAACCATTTCTGTCAACAAGAAATTCAGTATTTCCTTTCTTTGACTGTCCTGGACTCACTTTGTAGACCAGGCTGGCCTTGAACTCACAGAGATCCGCCTGCCTCTGTCTCCTGAGTGATGGGATTAAAAGCATGTGCCACCACCCTCCGCCTCTTAGCATTTTTAGCCCCATACATAGGGCAGGTGAGCCCTGTATTTGGCTACCAGTACAATAAAACTACCGGGATTGCAAATGAAGATGTGTACGCCTATGTGGATTGGCACCAGAATGAGGAGCCAGCTTACTTGAATGAGGACACACCAACATCAACCACAACAAACCATTGTGAACCTCTGATTTGGCAGAACTATACCTTTGACCCAAACACTGATTTTGGCAGAACTATACCTTTGACCCAAACACTGATGGGAAACACCATGGAAGCATTTTCTCTCTTGAAATACAATACCACCAGAATATGGATTCCAGTGGTCAAATTCACTTTTTGGACTATATCCACAATTGAGTAGGCTAACCATGAGTGTAGTGAAAAACTGCAGATATGGATCTTTCCAAATGGGAGCCTTAAAACATATAACTAGGACTTGTATATATATTATTTCTACATAATTCTTCCACTACCACAGTTAAAGGAATGGGGCAATGGAGAGTTTGTGCCCATAGTCCCACACTCAATAAATTACAAAGAAGAACTCTGCACAAAGGACCGTAACTTGATGAGGCAGATGTTTCCCCATAATGTGGAAATCCTATAGAAACCATGAAGGCAGCCTAAAGGCTTGTGTCATTCATAGAGGAGGATGGGATGAAAACAATAAAGTCTTTACAGCCCACTACTCGGCAGAATTTGTCAACTCTTTACTTCCACAGCAGTGGCTACCAGAGCTCCAATGATGATGCCTGACCTTAGCCTACCTGCAAGACTTAAAATTACACCTAGGATCTCACGTTCAACCTGACATCATAGCTCCCACTTGAAGAACTGTGCTCTGAGCCTGAGTTTAGGGAAAAGCAGTCTTCTTTTACTCCTCAGGAAACAGGTTTTCAGCAAGAAAACCCTTATAATTGATGATTTCTGGAGCAGTGTTGATTGGTTCTTTGGGAATGGATTTGTTATACCCACAGACTCTTTCCTACGGAGTAGTTGGCCTAATAGAGAGGATGTCTACTGCTCAGAGGAATCTCCAAGTGAACCTGAGTTGAATCCCTGTATCCCAGGCCTGGTTGTCCACAACTGCCTGAAATCACAGCTCTAAGCATCTTATTACCATTTCTAGTTTCCATGGTCACAAGCACTTACATGGGCATAGCCTATCTAAACACACACACACACCATTAAGAGGTAAACATAAGGGATAAGGGGCTGGAGAGATGGTTCAGTGGTTAAGAGCACTGACTGTTCTTCCAAAGGACCCAGGTTCAAATCCCTGCACCCACATGGCAGTTTACAGCTGTCTGCAACCACCAGGCATGGTGGTACATGTCTTTAATCCCAGCACTCGGGAGGCAGAGGCAGGCGGATCTCTGCGAGTTGAAGGCCAGGCTGGTCTACAAAGTGAGTCCAGGACAGCCAGGGCTATACAGAGAAACCCTGTCTCAAAAAAAAATTAAAACCAAAAAAAAGAGGTAAACATAAAATATTAATCATATTAATAGTTGCACTGGTAATATTGGAAAATCTCTTATTTTATTTTAATGTATTGTTCTGATAGTATAATTGAATACATCATCATGATACCCTTAGACATTGCATGGGCTCATATCTTTTTGTAGCAACTGCTATTTTCTCATGATTCTAGATTTACCATTTTTCATCATTTCAAGACTCTGATTTCAAATGTGACTCTATACTATGTAAAATGACATCCTGTCTTTTGCCTTATGATATTACTGATTTCCATTGTAGAAATTCTCCTTGAGAACTTTCTGAAGATATTTGAAGAAGATGTCACTGAATTATATGGACATAGTACATAGTTTCATAATGACATAGAGAAAGGTCCAGGTTCCCTGACTAATGTTTCAGAGTGTGATGAGATAAAGAATGCCAGTAAAGACAACAGTGGCTGTCACATCCAAAGGACCTGTACTAAGACTAACAATGATGAAGTAGTCAAGAGTCCATCTGCTCCTCCTCAGGAGGAAGGTCTTGTAGGGAAGGGACAGGTTTAAATAGTCATCAAATGAATGGAAGGATGGCATGGTCCTCTGATTTCAGAAAAGTGTAAATAACATCACAGAAGCATTGGAACACGGCATGATATTACAGCGTGGGGGGGGGGTTCAAACAGTGCTTTAACTGAATTACAAATAAATATATACCCACATATATATACATATCCACATAGACACTTAGACATTTTATATATGTACATATAACATATATGTATATATGACTGAAGTCATGCTAATTTACCCCCCAAAAGAATCCCCAAATATTACCTGCTGTATTTCGAACCTTTACTCCGCCTACTTCATGAGCCATGTAGGGCATATCAGTTACTGAATTTATTATTTTGAAAAGATCATTTAGAAACAATGATTTAACATCCATCACACATTCAGGAGGACAAAGGCTTGTGTCACTGTCTATGAACTTTGTTATGTTTGTGCAACAACAATATTGACAGATAAATCTCATCAAATGCTTAGCATTGGTGTCAATATTTAGTAAACAGCACAGTATCCACTACAGTGAATATGTCAAGAATATTAATGAGGCTAGATGTCAGCAAGTCAAAAGTTAGCAGCATTCAGGGTTGGGTGTAGAGTTAACACAAGTAATTCAGTGTGCAGAGTGGAGATGAGGTTCATAGTTGGCTTTTCTTAGTTTGACAATATTTGTCTCATTGATTTGAGGAAATATGGAGAAAAATCAATTTTATCTAAACTGAGGGGAATCTATCATCTGAGAATGATTGTATCAAGATGACATTTATGTTTCATTCAGCAGAAAAAAAAATGAAAAACCTTTTCATCTCATCCCGTTAAACTCACAGCTTTCTACAGAAAAGATTTACCCAGCTATCTTCCCAAAGGAGATTTTCTCAGTAACTGGAGACTTGAATCCCCAAAACTATATTTGGTTTCTATTCATCCTTCCCTTTCCTGATTATTCCACCAAAATCTATTTCTGCAGACCACTTACGGCATATGATAGAATTTGAATCTTCTGGCTTTGTCTAGAAACGAGAACCCTCAAACAAATACTGAACATGCCATGTTGAAGGATTATTAATTACTAGTACTGATTCATAAAGATTACTACACCTGCAGTTATTCTTCAACCAGTCAGTTTCCCAAATGACCCCATACAGAGACTACGGTTTACTTAAAAGGCTAAGCACAGAGCTGAACATAAAATCTAATCTACTGTCCCATTAATAAACTATATTCCTCTCATCCATAGTCTCCAGTATTTGCAGTTATTCTCTTCTTTGGCATCGGCCCTTTCTCATCTCCTTCTGCACCTCTCTTTTAGCTCTCAGAGAAGAGGTGTGTTTCTGCCTTCCACTCTAACTTGGAATTACTTTACTGGATCCCGACTCCTCCCCTGCTCTGAGAAGTTGTAGGGAGTGGGTTCTTTAGGTTAGCGTGTGTCTCACCAAGAAGTCTTTTATTAAGGTCAACAATTTGGCTTTTTCCCTTAAGCAAGGTTTTAGCCCTAGCGAGTAGAGACTTCCTAGCTCGGTTTTCCTAAGGGGTAGGTATTTGTTTTTTGGTGGGGGTTTCTCCTTAGGGTTTTGTTTTTCTCTGCAGGAAGTTGGCTCTGTTAGCCTGGAGCAACTGCCCTTTGAAGGAGCGGTTTCCAAGCAACCGTTGCTATGCACAGCAGGAATTTCCCCTTTCTGCTCCGCCAAATTGTTTTGATTCCAGCCGACTACCTAGCTCTAGTACACAGGTTGAGTCTCAGCTCTCCCACAACTCCAGCCTGTGATCGCCCAGCTTCTTGCGGTTTGCCTGGGTCAAAGTCACAACCTGATTCGGCAAACGCTCACCAAGTCATGCCAAGCCTCAGATTTGGGGCTCCCAGTTCCCACCAGCCCTGAATTTTGCCCCATGGGCCAAGTTTCAAAGGACTAATAAACTTCCCCAAGGCTCCATGACTGCCTGGACAAGAGGGCGGTCTCCTGTTCCTTTCTGGATCTTTGGCTAGGAAAAAACCTCCTCCTGCCAAACCAAACCCGGCTCATAATCCAATTTTTTAGACTCCAGTGTGCCTAGTTTATGATTCTCTATAGTCTTTGCAGAATGCCATTTGGAAGTATTGTCCTCTACCTGGGTTACTCAGGGACCTATAGTCCTTTGACAGATCCACTGGGATAAGTTTTATTAGTCTTCCAAACTTCCTTCAGAATGGGCGATTAAGTTCCTCTATATAAATGAAACATAGGATGCTTCTGACCAAATTTTTCCAAGATTATAGCCACATAACAGTCGCAATGGTTAAGAACCTATTACTGTGAAAGTATACTGTTTACATAAGAAAAGTATTTGCTTTTTTTTTTTTTTTTTTTTTTTGGTGGTTGTTGTCCTTACTGTTTTCTCTATGTTTGAGAGCTCAGGGCATCATTGTAAGGCAGTTCTGATGCCAGGAGCTGCCAGCTAGTCTGGTTGCTTGCCTAGTTATGAAGCATATGACAATGGGTGCTCATACTCAGCGAACTTTCTCCTTTATATAAGTTTCAGGAGTCATGCTTATGGAACAGCACAGACCAATTCTGGTTTTAGTCTTTTACCTCTATGACCTATTCTACCTAAGTCCTCAGAATCATGAACTGAAGCTGATGTATTTAAAATAATCCCTCAGACTTGTGCCTAGAATCCAGTGTCACAGCTGATTCTATATAAAATTCCATTAACAATCAAAATTAATCATCACACACAATGACATTAGAAGTGGAATAAAATTCTAAGAATATATACAGGGGCCTGAAAACACAGTTCAGTGTCTAAATCAATTAAGATACAAGGTTTAGGGGGGAAGAGGATGGAAGGGTGGGACAGGAAGGGGGAATAGGGAAGGGTTTGCGACTGAGATGTAACTTGAAAAAAAAATAAAGTACTTATAAAAAAAAAAGATACAAGGTTTGTGACTTGAGTTCACAGCATCAAGACTTAGATTGAAAAACAAAACAGAACTGGGCATTTTAGCACGAGCATTTCTAAACCAGAAGCTTCTACCTGGAGATGGGAGTTGGAGACAGGAGAACCAGCAGAAGCTTCTTGTCCAAACTGTCCTGTCATGTTGTTCACTAGTGAACAAAGGAGACCCTGTTTCAAATAAGATGGAAAGCAAAGACCAACACCTGATGCTATCCTCTGACATAAATTAGCTCAAACCTCTACATTTGTATCCAGACACTTGCATGTGTGTGCGCACACACACACACACACACACACACACACACACACACACACACACAC
>CAJQZJ010032807.1:5590842-5603568 GCA_907164525.1 Lophiomys imhausi
CCCCCTTTCTGATCACCTCCATTTACAGAGATTGCTCTAGATCATGGAGCCTCTTTGTTTGGAAAAAAGATCATTAGTATTTCTTTTTTTTTTTTTTTGAGACAGGGTTTCTCTGAATATCTCTGGCTGTCCTGGACTCGCTTTCTAGACCAGGCTGGCCTCGAACTCACAAAGATCCGCCTGCCTCTGCCTCCCAAGTGCTGGGATTAAAGGCGTGCGCCACCACCGCCCGGCTGATCATTAGTATTTCTAGGGTGAGAAATATAACAGCGTGGGGGTCACGGTGGGTTTGTGTGTGCGTGTGTGTGTGTTTGTGTGTGTATGTGTGTAAGTTGTGAGTATGTTTATTTAATTTCTATATGCATAATCATAGGTAACATTTTCAATCTAGTTCACATTATTCCTGGCTGAGTTTCCTCAGGTATTTTGATGAAAACTTGACTATGTTTTGAGGTTTTGTTCTTGGCTATTTCTCCTCATCCCTTTATTCTTTCATGTAATGACACCTTAGGTGGGGTGTGGTGGGGCACACCTTTAATCCCAGTACTCATCAGGCAGAGGCAGGCAGATCTCTCTGAGTTCAAGGCCAACCTGGTCCACAGGGTGAGTTCCAGGACAGCCAGGACTATTACACAGAGAAAACCTGTCTCAAAAAGCCTAAAAAAATCAAAGACAGCTTAAGTAGGGTCAAGCCATTTTTTTCTCCCATAGGATCTTTAGTGCACTATTATTTGTCAAATGGGTGTGAGAGCTTGAGCGATATTGTCTCCACTGCAGGTAGAAATAGAAGATGAAGGTCAGAAAGCACAGAAGGCAGTTGAAGCATTCACCTTCCATGGGGTTTTCTAACATTCTTTTAGTTGGTATGTGTAGAACAAAAATTAAATATTGCCGAGCAGTGGTGGCGCACACCTTTAATCCCAGCACTTGGGAAGCAGAGGCAGGTGGATCTCTGTGAGTTCAAGGCCAGCCTGGTCTACAAAGCAAGTCCAGGACAGCCAGAGCTGTTATACAGAGAAACCCTGTCTCAAAAAAACAAACAAACAAAAAATTAAATATTAAACTTTTTTGTAGCAAGAGTTATAGAGAGGAGAAGCCAATGTACTATTGTAGTATACTAAAAATGCAGAAAGATGCTTTATTTGGGTGGCATGAGAGTTTTCTGCCACTAAGCATACTGCATGAAAAAGTAAAAATGAAGTTCGGAATGAGACTGACTTGTTTCATTTTAGTTTTTTTTTTTGTTTTTTGTTTTTTTTTTTGGTGGAAGGTGTTTTGAGACAGGGTTTTTCTGTTTATCCCTGGCTGTCCTGGAATTACTCTGTAGACCAGGCTGACCTTAGTCTCAGAGATCCACTTGCCTCTGCCTCCCAAGTGCTGAGATTAAAGGTGCCGATCACCACACCTGACTTGTTTTGTTTGAATATATATCATGACAATAAATTACACTTGAATAAAAATGTAATAGTCTTAGACAAGGGTCTCCTCTCTTTTCTTTTGTTCTGCCCGGTTCTCGAGACCCCAAAGACCACCTAGGAGCCAACTCTGATGTAAATACATGAGGGTTGTTTATTCAAGCTCAGAGCTTGGACTCTCAGCACTCACTGACACAGCAGTTCGAGTTGAGAGCCCCCACACCCAACAGTACAGAGTTTATATAGAGACTCAGACAAAGAAGCAGGTTCTTTACTATATGATTGGATGACATTTGGGTAGCTAGTCGTGTCTATTTCTGATTGGCTCATTGTTACTGACTAACCAGCTGAAATCAGCTTGACCATCAGAAAGTTTGTTTAGACTTTTTGGGTGCTTTCTCAGAGCGAGATGTCTGGTGATGATGAGGTAACACCTCTGGAATACAAAGTCAGGTACATTTTGTTGTTCTGGAACTGGAGGTCAGCTCTGAGTCAAACTTAATACAGAATGGAATCTTTTTTCAAGATGGATTCAGTCAGGCTCCATACTTCGAATTAAATAACCAGCCTTAAATGGTTACGCTTTCATTTTTGCTTTGTAGAATGTGTTTGAACATTTAACATTTTCATGCATCAGTTTATGTTTAATATATTATATAATTGATGTAACAAGATTATTTAACATTACATATGAATTTATATTTCTTGAATAGTCATTTGAACATTAGTTTTCCTTAAAAAGAAGCAAGAGCAGGGCTGGAGAGATGGCCCAGTGGTTAGGAGCACTGTCTGCTCTTCCAGTGCTCCTGAGTTCAATTCTCAGCAACCACATAGTGGCTCACAACCATCTATATTGTAATCTGATGCCCTCTCCTGACATACAGAGGTACCTGCAGATAGAGTTCTCATATATGTAAAATAAATAAATAAAACTTTAAAAAAAAAAGAAGCAAGAGCATTCTTTTGAAATGAAATGAGCAGGAAACTGTGTAATGCCAACACTCCAAAATAGTGAAAGATAACACCAGAAAATGACCTGAGTTTGTTTCCTTCATGATATATATTTCACATTACTGAGAGCAAATCTTCTAATTTCACAGATCTAGCCAGGGCCAAAGAGTGAGCTTGTCATGACCTCCTGTGTGATGGTCACCCTCTACACGAACAGAAGAAGAACTGTACCTGTCAAAATCATGTTTTGCCTGTCTTCACAATTTCCACTTTGAAAAAAAAATCTTTACTTGTTCTCCTATTTGCATTTTCATTTAAGCAATATTGAATTAAATTTTAATTGAAAATAGATTCTTCTCTCATACAATATATCCTGACCGCTGTCTTTCCTTCCTCATTCCTCCTAGCTACCCCTACTTGTCCTGTCCTCTTCTCCCTGAGATCCACTCCCTGTCTTCTGTTTCTTCTTCAATAAGTAGAGCTCCAACAGAGGACAGCTAAACAGGATAAAACAAGATAAAAAAGACAAGAAGAAAGCCCTCATATTGAGGTTGGATAAGGCAATCCAATAGGAAGAAACATATCTCAAGATCAGGCAAAAGAATCAGAGTTACACCTGCTCCCTCTGTTAGGACTTTCATAAAAACACCAAACAAGTCGGGCGTGGTGGCGCATGCCTTTAATCCCAGCACTTGGGAGGCAGAGGCAGGCAGATCTCTGTGAGTTCGAGGCCAGCCTGGTCTATAAAGTGAGTCCAGGACAGCCAGAGCTGTTATACAGAGAAACCCTGTCTTGAAAAACCAAAAAACAAAACAAAACAAAACACCAACCTAGCTACCATAAGACAGCAGCAGGGGACCTGGCACAGACACATTCAGGCCCCATGTTTGCTATTTAAGTCTCTGTGAATTCCTGGAAATCCTGGCCATTTAAAGCCTGGGTTGCCTCTCATGTTCTGGACTTCAAATTGAAGCAAATATTGATTGTGCACTCCTACTTGTTCTGTGCCACCATGTCCCATCACATCTTTCAGGCAGGACATATTGAAGGTGGAGGGTTTTGGGGCTGTGTTGATGTCCAAGTTCCTTCTTCCATAGCCTATAGAGTACCTTCTCTCCCCACACAGAATAGAGGATAAGGTTGAAGTTTCCAACCCTGTACACCACAGAGCTCTCCATATTCAGTAAGCTGTGTGGAAGTTGTCCTCTGTAATGGGTCACAATTGTCAGTTTTCAGAGAGCAACCTTTTGTCTGAGTATCAGCCTGTTTTTTGTAGGGATCTCTATAGCACCTCTTAAGCCAAGATTCCAATGGAATGTAACCCTGTTCCACATTGGGAAACCCTGCCTGGCCATAAGATATGGCCAGTTCAGATTCCATATCCTCTATTAGTAAGAGTCTTTACTATTGTCACCATCACATATTCCAGGAAGTAGCCACTGAACTCAGTTTCAACACTAACCCCCAAATTCCTCCTAATTTCAGCTCTGTCTTCCTCCCTCTCTTTCTACCTGATTCCTTCTGATCCTGTCACCATGCATGCCCAGTGCACCCACAGAATCTTTTCTATTTCCCCTACATAGGGAAATCCATGTTTTTCCCTTCTCTTTACCTAACATTCTTAGTTTGTGGATTTTTAACTTGATTATCATCTATTGTGGGTTGGATAGGTATGGCCCCATAGACTCATGAGTTTGAATGCTTGACCATAGAGTTGGTACTATTAGGAGGTGTGTCCTTGTTGGAGGAAGTATGTCACTGTGGAGGCCAACTTTTATGTCTCCTATGCTCAAACTAATTCCAGAAACAGTCTCCTATGCAGATCAAGAAGTAAAGCCCTCAGGTCCTTTCCCAGAACCATGCCTGCCTTTACTCTTATATGTTTCCCACCATGACAATAATGTACTTAACCTCTGAAACTATGAGCCAGTCTCAATCAAATAATTTCATTTGTAAGATTGCCATAGTCATGGTGTCTCTTTCTAGCAATGGAAACTCTATGACAAATGTTGGTACCACAGTCTAGGGTATTGCTGTGATAGGCCTTACCATGCTTTTGTTTGGAAGAATGTGAATTTGACAATTTTGTATTGAGAAAAGACTTGGAAAAATGGAATAAATGGAGTGTTGACCTCAGGGGAAGTCCCTACCTAGCTAAGCATCCATCTTGTGAAAGAACAGCTTAGATCTAGTTGTGGTACACACCTTTAATCCCAGCACTCAGGAGACAGAGGCATGCAGATCTGTGAGTTCAAGGTCAATGTATGCAGCAAGTTCTAGGACAACCAAGCATATGCAGTGAAAGAAAACATTGAAAACAAAAAGCTGGTGAAGATGTCATTGAACATGGGGGCCATGTTTCAGTTTCAGCCTCAGCATGCAGTAGGTCTTGGCAGCTTCAGCTAAGTGGTTCTTCTGCCTTTAGAGTCAAGAATAAAAGAGAGGGGTTATGGATTCTTCTTCTGTTTTAAGGAAAGCTGCTGAGGCCAGGCACGTGGAAGGGGAGTCCATGCATAGAGCCCCAGAGAGGCCATTGTGTGACACTGTGAAGGGAAAGCCTGTATTGCCTTGGAAACACAAAGATGTTGAAGACCTTAAGATGTTAGCCAGAGCACTGGGATACCTGCCAAGGAAAATTACTAACAGAAAGTGGAATCATCTCAAGAGAAAGAAGTGTGTTGTTGTTAACAAAGCTGAAAGGAGTTGGAGATCTGAAATCACTTTGAGATTAGACATGAGGATGCTTATTTGGAGTTTGCCCTGCTAGTTTTAGGCTTTGCTTTGACCCAGTATTTTCTCACTATGCTCCTTTTCCTCTCTTAGAGAATGGTAATATTCATAAGTCTCAGAAGAGACATTGGACTTTGGTCTTCCAAACAGGATTGAGACTGTTATAGACTATGGAGACTTTTGAAGTTGGAGTAAATGCATTTTGCATTGTGTTATGACTACAGACCTATAGGGGTCAGGGAGTGGAATCTGGTTTGAATAGTATGACCCCATTGACTTGTGTGTTTGAATGCTTGGCCATAGGACGTGGCACTGTTAGAAGATGTGGCCTTGTTGAGGGAAGTATGTCACTGTGGAAGCTGACTTTGAGGTCTTCTGTGTTCAAGCTAATTTCAGTGACACTGTTTCCTTCTGCTGCCTGCAGATCAAGAAGTAGAACTTTTATCTCCTTCTCCAGGACCATGCCCGCCTTAACTGTACAATGTTATCTGCCATGATGATGATGGACTAAGCCTCTGGAACTGTAAGCCAGTCCAAATTGAATGTTTTCTTTTAAGAGCTGCTTTAGTCATACATAGTGTTTTTTCACAGCAATGGGAATCCTAACTAAAACATTAACTATCTAGTAGCTAACATTTACTTATAAGTGAATACATACTGTTTTATTTGACTACAGCATCTCTAATAGAAATAATTCAATTGGGGCTGGCCTACAATTTCAGAGGTTTAGTCCATTAACATCATGGTGAGAATCATGGCAGGATGGAGGAAGATATGGTACTAGACAGGCAGAGAGTTCTGCATCTCGAAGCAAAGGCAGCAGAAGGACATTGTCCATATGGGGCAGAGGTTGAGCTAATGTATGAAACCTCAAATTGTACCTATACAGTGACTCCAACAAGGCCACATCATCTAATAGTGCCATTCCCTATGGGCCAAGCATTCACACATGTGAATCTTTGAGAGCCATACCTATTCAAACCACCACATTCCACTACCTGACGCACACTGGCTTGTAGCCATAATATAATGCAAAATACATTTAGTCCAACTTCAAAAGTCCCCATACTCTGTCAGTCTCTACAGTGTTTAAAAGTCCAAACCCTAAAGCCTCATCTGAAATTAATCCCCTTTAAAATAAAAATCAAAAAGCAGATCACAAACATCTAACACATCATGGCACAGGATATACATACATCCCAAAACATGGGGAAGGGAGCATAGTGAAGAAATAATGGACCAAAGCAAGACCAAAAACCAGCTGAGCAAACTCCAAACTCTGCATCTCCATGTCTGATATCAAAGCACTATTCAGATCACCAGGTCTTTTCAGCTTGGTTCTCATCCCATCCTCCTCTATAAATGACACAAGCTGTTAGGCTGCCTTCATTGTTTCCATATTATGGGGAAACATCTGCCTTATCAAGTTGGGGGTCCTTTGTACAGAGTTCCTCCATGTATTATATTGAGTATGGGATTATGGGCCACAAACTCTCCAGTGCCATATTCCTGTAACTGTGGTAGTGGAAGAATTATGTAGAGATAATGTATGGAAGTCCTAGATGTATATGTTTTTAAGGTTCCCATTTGGAAAGATCCATACCTGTAGCTTCCCCACACATGATACTCTTATGTTTAGCCTACTCAATTGTGGATATAGTCCAAAAAGTGATTTGGGGCATTTGAATCCATATTGTAGTTGTATTGTATTTCAAGAGAGAAAATAATTCCATGGTGTTCTCTTATCAGTGTCTGGGTCAAAGGTATAGTTCTGCCAAAACACAGGTTCACAATGGTTTGTTGTGGTTGATGTTAGTGTGTCCTCATTCAAGTAAGCTGGCTCCTCATTCTGGGGCAATCTGCATAATCGTACACATCTTCATTTGCAATCCCAGTAGTTTTATTGTACTGGTAGTCAAAGAGAGGGTTCATCTGCCATATGTATGGGGCTAAAAATGCTGAGAAGAATTTTGTGTTTGCTGCTATTTTACAGACAAATATGGAGTCTTCCTTGTCTGGCAGCTCAAATCTTATTCTGCCCTTGTTCTTCTTTGTTAGGTGGAAGGATGAGTTAAGAGATATTTCCCTCCAGTGGAAGTTGTAGATGGCTGATGCTGCTGTGACATTTCTCTAAATCTCTGTTGTTATTTCAGTGGGCTTCTTTCCTTAAAATTAGTCTTTTCATCTCCCTCGTGGTTATTGGTGACTATGGCTCTCAAAATTGGTGTAAAATGGGTGTTAGCCTCTCTACATTCATCATAATTGCTATACTAAAGTGTATTTGCAATAGCTTCTCAATGAGCATATCAAGCATAGAATGCATTTCCGGTGTGAATGTTGGATTGAAACTTAAAATTGTAAGTCAAATGAATGCTTTTCTCTCAGAGGTGTTTTAGGTTAGCTTACCTTATCAGCATACCAGAAATAGGACTAGACCACTGCTCCTGTGTGTAGCTCAAATTTAAAGAACCTGGACATCAATTTGTGGACATCTACAAGACCTCCTCCTGAAACATAATTTTAATAGTGATCCCTCACATACGATTTTGAGTCTTCCTCTGTGTCACTAATGTATACGTTCCTTACAACTCTCTGGAGCTTTTTAGTTCTCATAACTATAACTGTGATAGTTGGATGAACTGACTGGTTTAGTCAGGTATGAAGAAAGCCACCAAGTAATGAGAAAACATAGAAAAGTGTAGACATAATATTATTTGGTAAAGATTATGAACTAGGACTTGGTCACAACTTTATATGAATGGGATTGTAGACATTGGTATTTTCTCAACATGGTAATTATTTCAAAATTGTTACTGGAAAAAATGAGGAAAACTTGTAAATATTGTAAAATGTCAGAATAAGTAACAAAGAGTTCATACAAAATAAAATATCTTAAGAGTAATTTCTCCTAGAAAACGGTACTGATTCCTGATGTCAAAACAGAGATTATTTCTAGTGTCATTTTCTTTTCATTTATTCATTTATTTATGTTGGAATGAGACACAGGCAGCTACTCATTTTATTCAGCAACGCACTGGAGATCTGTGCCTGTGAAACAAGCCCCCTCTTTTTTCAAAAGGTCACACAGATGAGTGTAATGTTAAATATTGAAGACAATTGACCTTGATAACTAAAACGAAAATGCCTTCCCTTCTTCTCGAAATCATTCTGACCACCATATGAGGTGAAAAAGTACTTAAAGTAACCTAGTTACAAAATCGTATTACATTAGACTCCCTTTCTAAAAAAGAAGAGAAATAGTTTGACGTGTCACTAACATAGAGCTGCTTCTTCTTCTTCTTCTTCTTTTTTTTTTTTTTTTTTGGTTTTTCGAGACAGGGTTTCTCTGTGTAGCCCTGGCTGTTGTGGACTCACTTTGTAGACCAGGCTGGCCTTGAACATGCAGAGATCTGCCTGCTTGTGCCTCCCAAGTGCTGGGATTAAAGGCATGCTTTTATCCCGGATATTATAGACAGCTGTGAACTGTCATGAGGGTGCTGGGATTGGAACCCAGGTCCTTTGGAAGAACAGCCAGTACTCTTAATCAATGAGCCTTCTCTCCAGCCCCAACATAGAGCTTCTTGATCAACTAGCATGACCATTCCATTTACAAATGAGCCAAGGATGCTGAAAAGAAAGGAAATACTGAATTTCTTGTTGACATTATAAGTAATCTATTCCAGAGGTTCATATAACTTGCAGAGGGAGCTCAGTCTCCAGTACCATTCTACTTTAGTGTTCACACTTGGATAGACTGACATTGTCATGAGGTCCTATCTGAAGTTTATAGGAAGGATTTCTCCATTTTTATATAGCAGTCCTATGTCATGCTTTAGATGAGTGTTAGCATTGGTTCCACGCTGACACTAGTAGAAAGAAAGAAGGGAAATAAAGTTACCATGAACTTATTATTGATTATACATTGACTTGGAATGATTGGATCACAGATGTACATTCAAAATGACCTAATAGAACAGAACACACTAGCATGCCTTATGTCCTTATCACTTCTGGAATACAAGAAGCAGATGCTCAAACACTGGTACCTCAGGAGGACTCTACCTCACTGTGAAGGTTCACATTCTTGGTGCAATAGTAATTGTGGTCAGTTTGTCTGAGCTGGTCTGCTGCTCTGTTGTCTCAGTTTTCTGGGTGGGGTCAGGCAGCCACAATTCTATTCAGGCCACACTGTGAACTAGTTCAACCCTTCAGGTCAAATGTTATACCCCCAGGGTTTAGTCATTGGCTTTTTCCTGCCCTGCTGAGGCCTTCTGTTCACCAGCTTCTTTCTTTTTTTTTTTTTTTTTTTTTTTTTGGTTTTTCGAGACAGGGTTTCTCTGTGTATCCTTGGCTGTCCTGGACTCACTTTGTAGACCAGGCTGGCCTCGAACTCACAAAGATCCGCCTACCTCTGCCTCCCAAGTGCTGGGATTAAAGGCGTGCGCCACCACCGCCCGGCCTCACCAGCTTCTTTCTATCTCGTGAAAAAAGGATCTCTCGAAGGATCAGAGCTGACCATATTTTTACAGCTCCATTTGAGATCCACTTTTCAGTCTGCCTGCATTGGCTCCACCAGCTGCATTAAAGCTGCTTTGTATCTAGAAGTCTCTGGTGTGGGAATGCTGGGGCTCTGCCCCCACATCCTTAAATAGAGTTTCTCCTGGTTTCACCTGGCTTCAGTATAATCTGGGCTCCACCTACTACTTCTACTATTAGCAGCTGAAAACAATGCCAAGACATAAATCCTTTTTTAGTCCATATGCTGCCATGCCAAATGCCAATAGATGCCTGACTTATCTTCATGCCCCTGTTAAGAGACTGTATCAGAAGCCTCTAGAAATTGACTGAATCTTATTCCTATTACAAGTAATCTTTTCCTTAAAGTAAGCCAGAATCTTTTTCACCTTCCCAACCATGGGCCCTGTACTTTTCCTGTGGAATTGTGCAGAGTACATCCATCTTTTTTTATGTTTATTTATTACTTCAGTTTACATCTCTGTCTCAGTCCCCTCCCTCCACCCCTCCCAGCCCATCCTCCAGCCCTCTTCTCCTTCTCCCACCTATCCTACTCTTGTGTGGGGTGCCCTACTTACCAGTCCCCTTCAGTTCAGTAGCATAAGAGGGCTAAGAACTTCCCTCTTGCCCTGGGGGACTATAGGGCAGATCCACTAGCACAAAGTGTCCCACTAACAAGTAACAAAGTCTATGTTCCTGTACCTTTCAATCTGTTGGTTGTAGGATAGTTATCCTGTACTATATGTACTAAAATCCAGTTATAAGTGAATAGGTGCCATGTGCATCTTTTTGGGTCTGAGTTAACTCACTCAAGATGAGCTTTTCTAGCCATTTGGCAGCAAATTGCATGATTTCCTTGTTTCTGATGGCTGAGTAGTATTCCAATGTGTAAATGTACCCAGCTTCTGCATCTATCTTGTGGATTTTCAATTGTTTGCAAAGAAATCCACTGACTTTATTATGAGACTTTTCTGCTTTAATATGTTTTTTGAGACAGGGTTTTTCTGTGTAGCCCTGGCTGTCCTGGACTCACTCTGTAGACCAGGCTGGCCTTGAACTCACAAAGGTCCACCTCTCTGCCTCCCAAGTGCTGGGATTAAAGGTATGTGCCACCACCACCCGGCTTGCTTTAATATGTTTTAAATGCCTTGGATTCACAATGTTCTTAGTTCTCATAATGTTATATGAGAACACAGACTTTGTGTTAATCTGAACTGTGTTACTATGTCATTGTCATTGATATTTGGCTCTAGAATTATTTTTTTCTGGTTTGAATGGGAAATAGTCTCCACAGTTCACGAATTTGAACCCTGGATACCAAATTGGCAATGTTTTGCCATCATGTAGCCTTGACAAAATGGAACCTCCTTTTAGAAATGAATTGCTGTAGAGTACTCATGTTTTATAGCTATTGGAAATTTCTATTTGTTCTCTGATTCATGATCATAGACCCAATTCCCTAGCTAGACTTTCAACACTCCCCCAGTCTTTCCCAGCATAAGAATGCAAACAGCAGTGGTAACAGTAGCAGAAAAACATCTTCAGAGGAAAACCTAAGGTGGACCATTATGAGCTACAGTTTCTCATCTGACTTTAAAAAAAAAGTTGCAGGGCGGTTGTGGCGCACGCCTTTTATCCTAGCACTTGGGAGGCAGAGGCAGGCGGATCTTTGTGAGTCCGAGGCCAGCCTGGTCGATAAAGTGAGTCCAGGACAGCCAGGGCTACACAGAGAAACCTTGTCTCGAAAAACCAAAAAAAAAAAAAAAAAAGTTATGTTCTGTATCCTTAGCAGTTTATTTTTTTGCCACGGTAACAGGTTCACTTGGGACAACTTTCATTTTCTGAAATCTAATATCCTTGAAAATGACAGAGGAAGAGCATCAAAGTTCTTTTACATGTTTTTAGTGGTCCCCTTAAATGGCAGCGGTGCCAAAGCGAGCAGACTGAGTTAATGTCTGTGGATTCAGTTGGGAATTTTCCGATTTAAGAGTCGAAGCATAGGTTTTTGTGGTGCCAGAAGCAATGAGTAGAGGGCCCTGATCTTGGTCTCCTTGGAGAGTTTGTGGGTGCAGGCCAGACACAGAACACAGGAACCCAGGTGAGGTGCTTAAGGGGACATAAAGGTAAGGGATGTGCAGATGGGAGGGGTCCTGGGTAGGCGTTGTGGACGCTCATGGGGGGACAGGTCTGCAGATTGGGAGTTGGGGAAACCCTGGCAAAGGTCTTCGAGAGGGGTTCAGGGAAAGATGTACAAGGATCCTGAGCCTGGGAAAGGGGAGCTTTGCTACGAAGAGATGTGGGGGTCCTAGAAGCCCTAGAACCAGTCCTGGGAGGAGATGGGTAATGAGGGTGGGTGGGAGGCTGGAGTTCCAGGGACCAGGGCTGGTAATGCCGAGGCGCCTAGAGCTTGTTCTGTCAGGCTCTCTAGCTTGGCTTCTCGGCGGGGCCCCACAGCACTGATGCCCCAGGAAAAGAGGTCTGATTTGAGCTGTCCCCACATGAGCGGAGAGTGCCGCCATCACTGTGCAGGTATGTTCCAGCTCAAGGATAGGCAGTATCAGACAATGGCGGGCCTCCTGGTTTGGGTGTGAGAAGGGTCATAACCAGAAAGCACAATCTTCAGAGCCAGGGTCTGTTAGTTGGGAGGGTGGTTAGGTAATACCCCTGCTGGATGAATCTGGCATCAGAACTCCGACAGCACCCTGAACCTGCCTCATTCATTACCTTTCCTGGGGCGCTTGGACGGCTGGGCAGGGCATCTCATGCTGTGTTGGTGAAAGCTGTTTGTAAACACTTGAATGAATGAATGGGACTGGGATTCTTTTGCCCCATCCTTGTCCTCCCTTTCTCCTCTCCACTTCCTCCTCCTCCCCATTTCTGATTTCTCTTTTCATTTTTTAGACAGGGTCACCTGTAGATCAGGATGGCCTCAAACTTTTCTATGTACCAGAGGGTGATTTTCAAATCCTCTCACCTCTACCTCCCATTTACCGCCATGGTGAGACCCTGGATTCTTTTCATAAGTAAATGAAGGCAAAGACCATGTATGGACCATCATTAAGAGCCACCAAGACTTAATGAAAATGAATGGATTATTCTAGGATGTGGGGATGGG
>CAJQZJ010032807.1:5648568-5692314 GCA_907164525.1 Lophiomys imhausi
CCATTTATTTTGATGTTGGCCACTGGCCTGCTGTATATTGCCTTTATTATTTCTAGGTACGGCCCTTGTATGCCCGTTCTCTCCAGAACTTTTAGCAAGAAGGGGTGTTGAATTTTGTCAAATGCTTTTTCTGCATCTAGCGAGATTATCATGTGTTTTTTTTTCTTTCATCTTGTTTATATGGTGAATGACTTTGATAGATTTTCCTATGTTGAACCATCTCTGCATCCCTGGGATGAAGCCTACTTGATCATGGTGTATGATACTTTTGATGTGTTCTTGAATTCGGTTTGCCAGTATTTTATTAAGTATTTTTGCATCTATGTTCATGAGGGAGATTGGTCTGAAGTTCTCTTTCTTTGTTGGGTCTTTGTGAGGTTTAGGAATCAGGGTGATTGTGGCCTCGTAGAATGAGTTTGGCAATGTTCTTTCAGATTCTATTTGGTGAAAGAGTTTGAAAAGTATTGGTGTTAGCTCCTCTTTGAAGGTCCGGTAGAATTCCGTGCTAAAGCCATCTGGCCCTGGGCTTTTTTTGGTTGGGAGATTTTTAATGACTGTTTCTTTTTCCATAGGGGTTATAGGGCTGTTTAATCTGTTTATCTGATCTTGATTTAGCTTCGGTAGGTGGAATCTATCAAGAAAATTGTCCATTTCACTTAAGTTTTCAAATTTGGTAGAGTATAGATTTTTAAAGTAGGATCCAAATATTCTCTGGATTTCCTCAATGTCTGTTGTTATTTCACCCTTTTCATTTCTGATTTTGTTGATTTGTGTTTTCTCCCTCTGTCTTTTAGTTAATTTGGCTAAGGGTCTGTCTATTTTGTTGATTTTCTCAAAGAACCAACTCTTGGTTTCATTGATTCTTTGTATAGTTCTTTTTGTTTCTAAGTTGTTGATTTTAGCCCTAAGTTTGATGATCTCCTGCCTTCTGCTCCTCTTGGGAGTGTTTGCTTCTTTTTTTTCCAATTCACCCAGTTTAGCTGTTAATTAGCTAATATGAGCTGTCACAATTTTCTTTTTGAAGGCACTTAATGCTATGAACTTTCCTCGTAGCACAGCTTTCATTGTGTCCCATTGTTTTGGGTATGTTGTGTCTTCATTTTCATTGGATTTTAAGAAGTCTTTGATTTCCTTCTTTATTTCTTCCCTGACCCAGTGGTCCTCTAGTAAAGAGTTGTTCAATTTCCATGTGAGTGTAGACTTTCTGTTGATTCTTTTGCTATTGAAGTCCAGCTTTATTCCATTGTGGTCTGATAAGATACAAGGGGTTATTTCAATTTTCTTGTATATGTTGAGGCTATCTTTGTGTCCAACTATATGGTCGATTTTGGAGAAGGTTCCATGAGGTGCTGAGAAGAAGTTGCACTCTTTTGTGTTTGGGTGAAACGTTCTGTAGATATCTGTTACGTCCATTTGGTTCATGATGTCTGTTAGACTTATTATTTCTCTGTTTGCCTTCTGTCTTGATGATCTGTCCATAGTTGTGAGTGGGGTGTTGAAGTCTCCCACTATTAAAGTGTTTGGATCGATGTGCGATTTAAGTTTTAGAAGTGTTTCTTTTATAAATGTAGGTGCCTTTGTATTTGGGGCATAGATGTTCTATATTGAGATGACCTCTTGGTGTATATTTCCTTTAATGAGTATGTAATGCCCTTCTCTGTCTTTTTTTATTAACTTCAATTGGAAGTCTATTTTGTTTGATATTAGGGTGGCTACTCCAGCTTGTTTCCTGGGTCCATTTGCTTGGAAGACCTTTTCCCAGCCCTTTACTCTGAGGTAGTGTTTATCTTCAATAGTGAGATGTGTTTCTTGTATACAGCAAAAAGATGGGTCTTGTTTACGGATCCAGTCTGTAAGTCTGTGTCTTTTTATTGGCGAGTTGAGTCCATTGATATTGATGGATATTAGTGACCAGGGGTTGTTATTTCCCATTATTTTGGTATAGCTGGCTGTCTTGTGTTTCTCTTTTGTTTAGTTGCTGTGGAGGTTTCTGTTTCCTCTGTTTTCTTGGGTGTAGTTATCTTCTCTGTGTTGGAATTTTCCTTCTAGGATCTTCTGTAGAGCTGGGTTTGTGAGGAGATATTGTTTGAATTTGATTTTGTCATGGAATATCTTGTTTTCTCCTTCTATATTGATAGAGAGTTTTGCTGGGTATAGTAGTCTGGCTGGGCACCTCTGTTCTTCCAGGGCTTGTAGGACATCCGTCCAGGCCCTTCTAGCTTTTAAAGTTTCTGAGGAGAAGTCAGGTGTGATTCTGATGGGTCTGCCATTGTATGTGACTTGGCCTTTTTCTCTTACAGCTTTTAATATCCTTTCTTTGTTCTCTACATTTGGAGTTTCTATTATTATGTGGCGAGAGGAGTTTCTTTTCTGTTCTAATCTGTTTGGTGTTCTGTTGTAAGCCTCTTGGATTTTTACTGGCATCTCTTTCTTTAGGTTTGGGAAGTTTTCTTCTATGATTTTGTTGAAGATATTTCCTGAACCATGGAGTCGGGAGTCTTCTCTTTCCTCTATGCCTATAATTCTTAGGTTCCGTCTTTTCATTGAGTCCTTGATTTCTTGGATGTTGTGGTTGAGAGATTTTTTAGCTTTCTCATTTTCTTTGGATGTTGTACTGATTTCTTCCATTGAATCTTCCATGCCTGAGATCCTGTCTTCCATCTCTTGCTTCCTGTTTTTCATACTCACATCCGTAGTTCCTGTTCTCTTCTCTTGATTCTCTATTTCCTCTTAACTCTGACTGTGTTTTCTTTATTGTTTCCATTTCTATTTTCATGTCTTGAATGGTAGTGTTCGTTTTGTACATTTCCTTCTCCAGTTTGCTTGTTTTTGTCTGGAGATCTTTCATTGCTTTATCCTTTTCCTGTTCAAGCTGGGTCACCTTGGCTTGGAGCTCTTTAATGATGTTATTCGTTGTTTTGACTTGTAGAATTGTGGCTTCTTTGAATTCCTTCATAGTTTTAAGTTCTTCTTGAAGGGACTTTATCACTTTCCATAATGTAGAATTGTCATCGTTTTCATGTGTTTCAGTTGTGGTGAGGTGGTTCGGGCTGGACGGAATAGCGTTCCTTTCTTTTGTTGGAGACATTTCGTTCTGTTTTTTTTTTTTTTTTTTTTTTGTCTCTGGGTTTTTGGCCTTGGGGTTTTTTTTTTTTTTTTTTTGCTGTCTTCTGGACTTGGGTCCAAAGGGGGCAATGTGGTGTAGGAGTTGCCTTACTCCACCCCTATAAGGAGAGTCATTCAGTCCCGCCTCCCAGGTGGGGACCTAATTAATTCAGGTGGCGGAGCTGTGCACAAGTAAGCTCTGATTCCCCACCGGAAGGGCCCTTACTAGTACAAAAGTTCGATATAGGACAGTTTCAAATATCTCACAGTTCGCCCGGGGTTGGTCCCTGTAGGGGGTAAATCTGCAGTTCAGCTCCAATAGCCTTGCCACTCCCGAGGCTTGGAAGCTGGCCTGTGACATCACAGACTGGGATCTGAAGGCGCTTTGCAGTGGAGCTACTTCACTTCCAAGGGTCGCAACCTTTCCCAGATAATTGGATAGTCTGTGTGAGACCTGGGAGTGCCCAGCAGGGTGGGGATTATCTCTGCGCGGTTTCTGAATCTGCCGGCTGGGTATTAGGTTGGAACTTACCGGGTATTTCTCCTTTTGGGGGGATGGGTTATCCCGATTCCTGGGTCCAGAAGCTTCCTAGCGTGTCCGGGAGTTGGAAGGGGCGTCCTCCCCAGGCATCTTCCATGGTCCCTGTGTAGCTGGGTGAGATTTAGAAGGGGTCGTGCCCTTTGTACAGCATCCTGCAACACTTGCTGCCTTGTGACTGTTGACCCCGAAATCAAAATACGTCCGCGCCGGCCGCCACCATCTTGGATCCCCCCCTCTCCAATATTTTTAAATAGGCACTTTGTCCTATCAACTTTTCTCTTAGTACAACTGTTATTTCTCATAGTGTTCCATGAGTTTGAATATGTTGTGTATTTATTTTCATTGAATTCTATAAAGTCTTTAATTTCTTTATTTCTATCTTGAGCATTTCTCTATTTAGTTTTTGTCTGGAGAATCTGTTCATTGGTGAGAGTCAGGTATTAAAGTCTCCTAGTATCAGTGTGTAAGGGACAATATGTGATTGTAGCTTTAAAATTGTTCTTTGATGACCATGTGTTTGAGGAATGAATGTTAAAACTTGAAATGTCATCTTGGTGTATTTTTCCTTTGAGGAATATGTTGTGTCCTTCCTCATTTCCTTTCATTAATTTTTGTTTGAAATGTTTTTATAGTTGTTAAAATGCCTACACCAACTTACTTCTTAAGACCATTTTCTTGTAATAACTTTTCTATCACTTTACCTAAAGATTATATCTATTCTTGGGGTTGAAGTTTGCTTCTTGTATGCAGTAGAATGATGCATCCTTTTCTCCATTAATTATGTTAATTTGTGTCATTTATTGTGAAATTAAGGCCATTGATATTCAGAGATATCAGTGACCAATGAATGTTAATTCCTGTTTGTGGTGGTTTGGATAGGTTTGGCTACCATAGACTCCTGTGTTTAAATGCTGGGCCCATAGTGATGGCACTATTAGGAGGTGTGGCCTTGTTGCAGAAGATGTGGCCTTGTTGGAGAAACTGTGTCACTGTGGGTGTGAGGCTGTGAGGTTTCTAATCTCAAGCTAAGCCCAGTGTTGTAAAGAGTCTTCTCCTTGCTTGCTGTGGATCAAGAGAACCCTCAGCTCCTTCACCAGCACCATGTCTTCCTGAATGTCACCATGCTTCCCACCATGATGATAATGGACCCAACCTAGGAAATTGTAAGCCATCCCTGATTAAATGTTTTCTTTTATAAGAGTTTCTTTGGTCATGGTGTCTCTTTTGTTATTCTTTTTGGTGGTGGTTTGTGTCAATGTGGATGTGTGTGTGTGTGTGTGTGTTTTTCCCTTCTTTTGGTTTTGCTGATGTGACATTATTTGTTTACACATTCCCTGTGTTTTCACATGCATAGTTTATCTCCTTAGTTCAGATTTTTCCTTCTAACACTTTCAGTAGTACTGCATTTGTATATAGATAATGTTTAAATTTGATTTTATCGAGGAATCTCTCATTTTCTCCATTTATGATTATTGAAAATTTTCTGGGTATACTAATTGGGGTTGGCATCTGTGGTTTCTTAGAGTCTGCACCACACATGTACAAGACTTTCTGGCTTTTAGAGTTGCCATTTACAGAGTAGGTGCAATTCTGATAGATCTGCCTTTATATGTTACTTTCATGTTTAATTTGCATGTATCAATATTCTTTATTCTGTATGTTTGATGTTTTGATTATTATGTGAAGATGAGACCTTCTTTTATGGTTTAACCTATTTGGTGTTTATATGGTTATTTTGCCTTGATAGGCACCTCCTTTTTTAGGTTAGGAAATTTTTTTTCTATGAATTTATTGAAAATATTTTCTGGGACTTTGATCTGGTATTCTTCTCCTTTCTCTATTCCTATTATTCATCAGTTTGATCTTTTCATACTGTCCCTGGTTTTCTGGATGTGTTGTGTCAGGGTTTTTTTTTTTAGATTTAATATTTCTTTGTCTGATACATGTTACTTCTATTATGACTACAATGCTTGAGATTATGTCTTCCATCTCTGTATTCTGTTGTTGAACCTTTTAGTTCCAGTTCTAAATTTTTTATTTCCAGGATTCTCTCAGTTTGTGTTCTCCTTAGGTCTTCTATTTCCATTTTCACATCTTGAAAAGTTTCATTTGTTTTCTTCCATTATTTTTTGTTTTCTTTTGATTTTTATTTAGGGGATTTATTGATTTCAACCAATTGTTTGTTTTTTATTTTCCTTGCTGTCTTTGAGGGATTTATTGATTTCCCCCAATTGTTTGTGCTTTGCTGGATTTTTAAAATGAGATTTGCTCATTTTCTATTTGGGAATCTCTATTGTCTTCATATAGTTGGTTTCAAAAACACTGTTCCTGTGATTCAGCTATGTTGGAATATTCAGGACCTGTTGTGATAATTTAGCCAGGCTGAGGAAGTGACATATTGTCTGACAGTTACTGATTATATTCCTATGCTGGTGTTTAGGCATTGGGGTTGGAAGGATTATAGGTCTAGGTTGTGATTTCTGGGTTTGTCTTTGTTGTGTGGTAGTTTTGTTTCTAGGTTTCTGTTTCCTCTTTGGATTTTCAGAGACTCTGTTGGCTGAGTGTTGCCACTTTAAATGACCTTCTTGACTTGTATGTTCAGGGGGCAATGCTTGCTGGTATTGAAGGTTGGGACAGTAGTTAGAGGAAGCTGCCCCAGATATCCTGTTGTAGCACTAGGGATGTCCCTGAGAATTGTATATGTGATAACAGAGAGAGTGAGGAAGGTCTCTGGGATACCTCTTTGTTCTTCTTGCAGGTATGGCTTGTTATTGAGCTAAGGAGTTGGGGACTGTGTCACAGAGGCAGGAAGGGAAGGGCGCAGTCTCTGGGACCCATAGGACACATGGATAGAGGGAAGAGAAGCTGTAACTGGTGTTCTTGGTAGTGCTAAGGCAACCCTGAGAATAGGGTCTAGGGTAATAGAGAGTGAGAAAGGGTCCTTTGAAGCCTACCTCATCCTATATTCAACATCTTAGTACTGGTGTGTCAGGCTCCCAGGAATCCTTTATTTACTTCTTTCATTGTCTTTCTTTCTTTCTTTGTTTCTTTCTTTCTTTTTGTTAATCTGTAAAAATCTTTTAGGTTATTGGGTAAAAAATAGTATGGGTGCTGGGCAGGTCACTCAGCAAGTATGTTTTGTGGGAATGACATGAATTCAGAGAGTAATACCCAAGTCAGGGGCCTCAAATCAACTGCTACTCCAGATCCGGGAGTTAGTTTCCTCTGAGTTTTCCTCTGGGATTAGTTATATACACATTGCAGAAATTCTCTCACACACATAAACATTCACATAAAAGTGGGTATAAACTTGTTTTTAATTGTGCCTGTGTTTTATAAAGCAATTAGAGTGAAACAAGTTGATTTAGGTGTAAATACAAATACACTGCTTTTAAAAAATATATTATCTTGCACTTGGTTGTAAAAGTCTTCATTTTCAGACTTTATATCAAATCATTAATCATAGGAAAACAAAATTGTTTCTATGTGATCCTAACAGACATTATTTTCTTTATCATAAATAATGATACAGTTCTACTAGTCACAACCATTTTCTACAATATTGAAACATCAGAACACTTTTTGCAAATTTCTCCCATTTTTGCCCAACAGCCGTCCCCACTCCCATCCCATCCCAGTTTCTACCATTGGAAAACCAGAGAAGTAGAGTGCACAGGGTGAGTCCAGGACAGTGATTTTAAAAAATGGTTATTATCTTGTAGTTTTTGTTTACAGAAATTACATTTATAGTTCTTTGTGTCTCCTTTTATCAATGGTGCCATCTGTGGTGTATAATTTTATTAATTATAATCTAATTATATTGTTGTTTCTCTGGAATATGATAAACCACCTATTTTTGTCTTCAGGAAATGTGCTATATTATGTTATGAGTCTTATCAATTTTTGTTGGTTTGGGGACTTTCTGTGGAAAGACAATTTTAGTTTTTTCTTCTGGATATTAATTGCTTCCCTCTCATTTCTTGGTATATCTGCATTTCCCAGTTTTTGCTATCATCATTGTATCAGTTTTGCTACTTAAGTGATTTATATGGTTAATACATTGGTCTTAGATTTTTAAAATATTCTCATATATTGTGTCTGTTTCCTTGTTAGCTACAGTTGTCAAAATGACATAGCCTAGAGTCATCTGAGGAAGCCTAATTGATGGCTTGACCAGATCTTACTGGCTGTTTGTAATGTTTGTGATGAATCCATCACAGTGTTGATTGATGTTTGTTGTGGGAAGTCTCTTCCAATGAGTGTGGCCATATCCTAAGCAAGTTGGACACGGCTGGACAGAGGAGCTAGATGAGACATTGTTTGACAGAGCAAAGAGAAAGCGAGAAAGCCAGGAAACAAGGTTTGCATATGGTGTTGCCTTCAGTTATTAGCTTGGGTTTGTATCATAAGGTACTACAGAGAAGGATGGTGACCTGGGCGTATCAACCAGAAAAACCCGTTCATTACCTGAGTTGCTTTTGGTTAGAGAATTTAATTGGAGCAACAGAGAAACAAGTTACAACAACAGCAACAAAAAATGGTACCTCAAAAGTGATTCAGTTGCTGGAAAGAACAAGAGAATGTTATCTTTTAGAAGAATACGGAAGATGGCAAAAACCATAAAAAGTTGTACACAGAGCTTAATCAGCTATTCTAGTTGGACTTGGAAGATCAGAGTGTTGAGAGTAATGCAGGTAATAGTCAATGTCAGGATTTCAGTGGGAAATAGGCTTTATGGAACATTAAGCTAGAGATCATTGGTGTCATATTTGATGCAGATATCTTTCTTATTTTGCACATATCCTGGAACATAAAGTAAGTAGAATTAAAAAATAATGGGTAATTTCTTAGACAAAATATTAATTCTGTTAGTTGGTTATTACTGATGAATCATTCAGTTTACAGTGAAAAAAAGCAATAAGTAGGATAAAAAAAGAAATGTAAAGTGTGTGGTTTGTAGAGAAAACCAGGAATCAGTTGGGAGTAAAATGCTGAAATAGAGGCAGGAATTTTGTGAGAGATTATCAGAGATAACCTTCTCTCAGAGAAAGCCCTTGCTCTGGAGTGGAAGCCCAGGTAAGTTCCCTAAGAGTAATACTCAATCCTCTTTCAATTCATGGAGTAGACAACACAATTTCTCCTCCCAGGAAAGAACTTTACACAGAATGTGCAACAATTCTGTCATTTAAGCATGGTATAGTGTGTCTCAATTTAGAAGCCAAACTTGACGGGATCACCCATGTTGTGCTGGCTCTGGAAACAAGACAGATTCAAAATTTCAAGGTCATGGATTCTCCTTCTGTGGTTTCAGCTCAGCAGTGTTGCACCCATCAGATTTCATCAGAGTCAGAGCCCCAGTGAGGAAACTGTAACAGTTAATTTCATGAAGCTTTGATGACGAATTCTAGGTTGCCTTTTGAGACCTCAAGGTGTTGAGATACCCAAGCTATGAAGTATCTGAAATGGAGAGCTTCAGATAGAGAGTGGATGTATACAAAAGAGAGATGTATTAGAAGTTCCAGGGAAAATGAAACATCTAAACCTGCTGAAACTAAAACCCATGGTATCTGAGATAGAGTTACA
This sequence comes from Lophiomys imhausi, assembly GCA_907164525.1. Classification (NCBI taxonomy): domain Eukaryota; kingdom Metazoa; phylum Chordata; class Mammalia; order Rodentia; family Muridae; genus Lophiomys; species Lophiomys imhausi. The sequence goes on from CAJQZJ010032807.1 coordinate 5,657,798, forward strand.
GGATTTGGTGTTTGCCATGCTAGGATTGTCTTTCCTTGGTCTAATCTGTTCCCAGTATGCCTCATCCCTTTCTGTTAGAATAGGAATTTGTATTCTGTGCCATTGTATTTGGAAAGATATAATTTGTTTCTTGATTTTATAGTATGTTTCAGTCAAGAGATTGGCTTTGGTTTCAGAAGAGATTTTGCGTATTTGAACATTGTAGAGACAGTTGCAGACTATGAGGATCATTGAAGATAGACTAAAAGCATTTTTTATTTGTTTTCCCAGACAGGGATTTTCTGTGTAGTCCTGGCTGTCCTGGACTCACATTGTAGACCAGACTGGCCTCAAACTCACAGATTCACTTGCTTCTGCTTCCAGAGGATTGGGATTAAATATCTGCACCCTCATACCCAGCTAAAGCATTTGGTTTTTGTTTGTTTGTTTTTTGAGACAGGGTTTCTCTCTGTAGCCCTGGCTGTCCTGGACTTGCTTTGTAGACCAGCCTGGCCTTGAATTCACAGAGATCCGCCTGCCTCTGCCTCCCAAGTGCTGGGATTTAAGGCGTGTGCCACCACACCCGGCCTATTTTTTTTTTTTTTTACTCTGGATGATTATGAGCCTGTAGTGACCAGGGTCATAATGTAGTTGATTAAATGAAAAACCTCGCAGACAGGATTATATCTTTGAACACTTATCTCTCTCTAGTATATTTCTTTGGGATGCTTATGAAAACTTTGATAGGCAGAGCCTTTCTGGGGGAAGTTTTTCATTGGAGATAGGGTGAGAGTGTCTAGATCATCAATCCATTCCCTGTTTTTTTGTGTCCACTTTGTTGTGGTTGAAACTGATCAACCAGTTTCCTTGTCCTTCTGTCATGCCTTCACCGTTATAGACTCTATCCCTAAATCACATAAGATACAGTAGAAAAATTGCTTTTGAATACTCAGCCATTTAACTAGCCTGATTTTTTTATTTTTGTTATTTTTTCCTTTTGTTTTTCTTTAAGGCAGATCTGGGAGTTCAAGGCCAGCTTAGTCTACATATCTACATTCACAACAACCATGGCTTCACAGAGTAACTCTGCCTTATTCTGCCTTCTATGTGCTGGGGTTAGAGATTTTTAATTTTTATATTATTGACTACCTTTAAAATGTTTATATTATTGATTGATGGGGCTGAAATATAGGTTTTTGTACATTTTAAGCATATACTGTTGTTCTGATCTTCACTCACATGTGGATTTTGAGTTTTGGCAGATTTCATCACTCCTATAACAGTATGTATTCATAACATATTACTTGAGCCTTCTCAGTCTTTGGATTGCAGGTGCTTGACATTATTTGTACTGGTTGTGTATGTTTAAATTATTTGAATGACTATGATTCTTTTATCTGTATGGATGGATGTGTGCCACTTGCAGGTATGGGAGAAGTGAAACTGTACAGAAACACTATGTAATCGATGTGGTAAATCCTTCGCATATTACAGTCATCTTCAAAGGCATGAAAGAATTCATACCGGAAAGAAATCCTAGGAACATAATCAATGTGTTAAAGCTTTTGCACATCACAGATACAAGAAAGAAATCATACTGGAGAGAAACTCTATGACTGTAAGAAGTTTGGTAAAGCCTGTGAATATCACAGTCAACTTGAAAGACATGAAAGAACTCATTCAGGAAGAGAAACCATATGAATTTAATTAATGTGGTAAAGCCTTTGTACATTTCAGAAGTCTTCAAAATCCTGAAAAAATACATACTAGAGAGAAACCCTACAAATGTAAGCAATTTGGTAAAGCTTTCATATATAACAGTTATGTTCAAATGCATGAAAAAAATCATACTGGAGAGAAACCGTATAAATATAATCAATGTGATAAAATCCTTTCACAACACAGTGATCTCCAAACACATAAAAGAACTCATACTAGAAGTAAACCTTATGAATATAAGCAATGTGGTAAAGCCTTTGAGTTTCACAGTCATCTTCAAAGGCATGAAAGAATTCATATTGGAAAGTAACCCTATGAATGTAATCACTGTTGTCATATCTTTGCACACCTAGTTTGTCTTTTAAATCATGAAAAAATTCATACAACGCTCAACCTTTAGTTTGTAATCAGTGTGTTAAATACTTTGCATTATCACAATATTCCTTGAGGACCTGAAATAACTCATACTGAAGGGAATGTATGAATATAAATGATTTGGTAAGATCATTACACCAACATACTTATGTTTGGTTACACAAGATTATTTTATTCAGGAGAAAAAAATTGAGTAGTGTCAATAATCTGTTCAGGAATTAACATATTGGCTTTTATTTTGTTTGCACCTTGAAACTCATATGAACAAAGGTCTTGTGAATTTCAACAATAAGATAAATCTTTTAGATTTCATAGTTCTATTCAATTATATGAAATAATTTATCCACATGTAAAATTTTGTAGGTGTTTGCTAGTACCTTTTCTCTTGCTGTGATAAAACACAATGTTGAAGACAACCTTTAAGACACTTTAACTAACTTGGCTTGTGTTTCCAGAGGGACGTGGGATCACAATTAAAGTGAAAAGACAAGTTTCAGACATGGAAGCTTAGGCAGGAAGCTCAAAACTCACATCCTTAACCTGAATCACACAGCAGAATGTGAAACTGGAAATGGTGTGTGGATATAAATTCTCAAATCCCACCTTCATTCACATATTTTCTCCACCCAGGCAGCATTTCCTAAAACTTCCAAAATGATACCACCAACTGAGAAGGATTAATTTCTCTGACCTCAAGACTACATGCTTGTTTCTTGTAACATGAACCAATTCATTATGAAGAAAAACTCTTTAAGTAAGCCTTTATAGGCCTTAGAATCTGGGTTAGAGAAATGAAAACTTACATAAGAAAAACAGTCGTGAAAGAATATTTTGTTTGTATAACAATTTGTTTTAATTTTAGTTATGTAATCTCAGTATGTCTTTGTATGGGTATGTGCATATTCATGCTGGTACCCAAGAAGGTTAGACACTTATGTATTCATGTAGCAAGAATTACAGCAAGTTTTCAACAACCTGACCTGGGTCCTAGGAATGTAATTTTCTTAACTGCTTCACAATGTTTCTAGCCCTGTAAATATTTTAAAACCTTTATATATCAAGTTGATGTGAGGCAGTAGTGAAGAACTCATACAAAAGAAAAACCCTATTAATGTAAGCAATTTTTTTTTTTGGTTTTTTTGAGACAGGGTTTCTCTGTGTATCCTTGGCTGTCCTGGACTCACTTTGTAGACCAGGCTGGCCTCGAACTCTCAAAGATCCGCCTGCCTCTGCCTCCCAAGTGCTGGGATTAAAGGCGTGCGCCACCACCGCCCGGCTAATGTAAGCAATTTTTGAAGACTTGATATCACAGTTGTTTTCTCTTTTAGGAAAAAAGGAAAAAAATCTTATCTCATCTCTTTTTAAAAAATATTTATTTATTACTTCAGGTTACATCTCCATCACAGTGTTCTCTTTTCACCCCTCACAGTCCCGCCTTCCTACCCTCTACCCCCTATCCCTTCCATTCCACTCCTCTGGAGTGGAGTGTCCCTACATAACAGTCCCTCACCCCATTTCAGCAGTCATATGAGGGCCAAGAGCCTCCTCATACACTGGGGGCCTACAAAGCAGCACCACTAGGGCAAAGCGTTTCATTGATAGGAAACAAACTATGTTCATGTTCCCTTTGGTGCATTGGTTGTAGTATAGTTATCCTGTACTATATAGCTAAAATCTGACTATAAATGAATAGATGCCATGTGCATCCTTCTGAGTCTGGGTTAGCTCACTCAGGATGAGCTTCTCTAGTTCCATACATTTGGCTGCAAATTGCATGATTTCGTTGTTTCTGATGGCTGAGTAGTATTCCATTTTGTAGATGAACTACAGTTTTTTTTCTAATCCATTCCTCAGTTGAGGGACATCTGGGTTGTTTTCAGTTTCTAGCTATTACAAACCAGGCTGCTATGAACGTAGATGAGGAAACGTCCTTGTGGTTTGGTGAGGAATCATTTTGATGTATCATCCAGAAGTGGTATGGCTGGGTCTTGAGGTAGAGCTATTCCAAATTTTCTAAGATATTGCCAGACTGATTTCCATAGTGGTTGCACAAGTCTGCACTTCCACCAGCAATGGAGGAGTGTTCTCCTTTCTACACAACCTTGCCAGCATGTGCTGTCATTTTAGCTTTTGATCTTAGCCATTCTGACAGGTGTGAGATGGAATCTCAGAGTTGTCTTGAGTTGCATTTCTCTGATGATTAAGGATGTTGAGCATTTCTTCAAGTGTCTCTCAGCCATTAGGGATTCCTCTTTTGTGAATTCTCTATTTAGCTCTGTCCCCCATTTTTGATTGGATTATTTGGTTTCTTGGCATTGAATTTCTTGAGCTCTTTGTAAATTTTGGATATGAAGATTTTTTTTCCCAATCTGTACGTTGCCGTTTTGTTCGAATGACAGTGTCTTTTGCCTTACAGAAGCTTTTCAGTTTCATGAAGTCCCATTTATTGATTGTTGGTCTTAGAGCCTGAGCTATTGGTGTTCTGTTCAGGAAGTTGTCACCTGTGCTGATGAGTTCTAGGGTTTTCCACACTTTCTCTTCTAATAGATTTAGTGTGTCCCGCCTTATGTTAAGGTAGGTGTTTGATCCACGTGGACTGAAGTTTTGTACAAGGTGATAAGTATGGGTCTAATTTCATTCTTTTACATGTGGACATCCAATTGGACCAGCACCATTTGTTAAAGATGCTGTCCTTTTTCCATTGTATGGTTTTGGCTTCTTTGTCAAAAATTAAGACACCATAGGTGTGTGGGTTCATTTCTGGGTCTGCAATTCAATTCCATTGATCCACTGGTCTGTTTCTATACCAGTACCATGCTGTTTTTTTTTTTTTTTAATTACTATTGCTCTGTAGTACAGCTTGAAATCTGGGATGGTGATACCTCCAGATGTTTTTTTTTTTAATTGTACAGGATTAATTTAGCTATTCTGGGTTTTTTGTTATTCCATATGAAGTTGAGAAGTGCTTTTTCCAGGTCTATAAAGAATTGTGTTGGTATTTTGATAGGAATTGCATTGAATCTGTATATTGCTTTTGGCAGGATGGCCATTTTATTATGTTGATCCTACCTATCCATGAGTATGGGAGATCTTTCCATCTTCTGATGGCCTCTTCAATTTCTTTCTTCAAGGACTTGAAATTCTTGTCATAAAGGCCTTTCACTTGCTTGGTTAGAGTTACCCCCAGGTATTTTATATTGTTTGTGGCTATTGTGAAGGGTGTTGTTTCCCTAATTTCTTTCTCAGTCCATTTATTTTTTGTGTAAAGAAGGGCTTCTGATTTTTTGAATTAATTTTGTATCCAGCCACCTTGCTGAAGGTGGTTATCAGCTGTAAGAGTTCTCTGGTGGAATTTTTGGGGTCTCTGATGTATACTATCATATCATCTGCAAATAGGGATAATTTGACTTCTTCATTTCCAATTTGTATCCCCTTGATCTCCTTTAGTTGTCTTATTGCTCTAGCAAGAACTTCAAGTACTATGTTGAAGAGATATGGCGAAAGTGGACATCCTTGTCTTGTCCCTGAGTTTAGAGGAAATGCTTCAAGTTTCTCTCCATTTAATTTTATATTGGCTACTGGCTTGCTGTATATCACCTTTATTATTTCTAGGTATGGTCCTTAATAAACCTGTTCAAGACCTGAAAATAGAAATAGAAGCAATAAAGAAAACACAAACTGAGGCAATTCTGAAGATGAAAAACCTAGGTAAGAGAACAGAAACTAATGACACAGGCATCACCAACAGAATATAATGATGGAAGAGAGAACCTGAAACCTGGAAGATACAAGAGAAGAAATTGATGTATTGGTCAAAGGCAGTGTCAAATCTAAAAACACAACACATTCAGGAAATTTGGGATACTATCGAATGATGAAATCTAAGATTATTAGAAATAGAAGAAAGGGAAGATTCCATTCACAAAGGCCCAGAAAAATATTTTCAACAAAATTAGAGAAGAAAATATTCCTAACCTAAAAAAAAGAGATGCCTATGAATGTGTAATAAGCTTACAGAACACAAAATAGAATGGATCATAAAAGAAAATATTCCTCCCACATAATAATCACAACACTAAATGTACAGAAGAAAGAAATAATTAAAAGTCACAAGGGAAAAAGGGCAAGTAACATATAAAGGCCGACATATTAGAATCATACCAGATTTCTCATTAGAGACTTTAAAAGCCAGAGCAGTCCGGGTTGGTGTCTTCCAGTCTCTATGAGACCACAGATGCCAGCCCAGAGTACTATAACCAGCAAAACATTCAAACACAATAGATGGAGAAAACGTATTTCATGAGAATACCAGATTTAAACAATAAATTTACACAAATACAACCCTACCAAGGATGCTAGAAGGTAACTCCAACACATGGAGGCCACCTACACCCAAGAAAACAAAGGAAATAAGCAATTGTATACCAGCAAATCCAAAAGAAGAACATATACACACACTACCACCAGCAATATCAAAATAACAGGAATAAACAATAATTGATTATTAACATTTTCCAACATCAATGGACTCAATTCCCCAATAAAAAGACACAGGCTAACAATGAATGAAAAAGCAAGATCCATCCTTCTGCTTCATACAAGAATCACACCTCAGCAACAAAGATAGACATTACCTCAGAGTAAAGGACTGGAAAACGTTTTCTAAGATAACGGACCCAGTAAGCAAGCTGGAGTAGGCATTCATATATCTAATGGCAAGCCAGGCAGCATCGATTGCAAATACCTAATGAAAGAGCACTTTCTTCCCAAGCCCTAAATAAAAAGCTGAGCCTCAAATGGTCCAGTGGAGGATTAGCAAAAGAGAGTTCATTTCATGAATTAGGAACATTATAAATCTTTGGGCAGTAGTGAGGGGTTTGGGAGGTGAATGTGTTTGATTCACTGGGTATGGTCCTATCAGAAGAAAGGAAACGTAGTACCTAATTATCCTTTGGGTAGTAAGGGTGGGGAAGGAGTTCCAGGTATACTGGTTGGCTTTCTTATCAGGAAAGGGTTGGGCCATGTTACACTCCTTAAATGATCTGATTTCCTCATATGGGGAGGATTCAGGCTTCTACTGAAAAGGGGGAGTCTGTCACTTGTTACTGAGCTTAGGGGCTTCCTGGAAAAGTCAGAATTGAAACTTACCAGCAGAAATTCCCCACTATCATCCCCTTGCTCTGAAGCTGGGCAGAGCCAGGAATGTGAATGCTCATAAGAGGGTGTGAGTGTGCTCTTCTCTCTTGCAGTTTCCAGGATTCATGGGTACCCACAGAGACAGATGAAAGATCAACAGAAGAACTCCATCTTGAGTGAATTAACTGGGGTTCTGAGTGGGAGAGGACTCTGAAACTGCGAAGTGGATAATCATGGGAACAAGCATGCTGGGTGCATGGCAGGATGAGGGAAGCTATATCTGAGGTCCTGTGGCCTGGCAGTGTTAGGCCTAACAGAGTTTGAGACTCAGTGTTCTAATCTGTAAAATGGGCACCAAGGTTACCATGACTACCAACGGTGATCTCCTGGGTCCAGCTCTGCATCAGGCACACAGTGTTTAATTGTTGTATACCTATTCTTACAGTTGCTGTTTGCTCATGAGCAGACACATTCTAGCTTGGAGCAGATCCAGAAGCAGCTGACTTGGGTCAATGCCTCACTGGATGAGTTAGGAGAGAGCTAAGGGGTCAACAGAGGAGTTGGCATCCACCTTCTGGGATGTCCAATGAGGCAATCAGGATACAGCACAGGGATTGTGGTCTGGGTTTTGGGAGCACTGAGCTGATATCTGAAACAGGTGCTCAACCCTGAGCTCTAAGGTCCAAGGCAGAGGGGAGAAGATAACCCAGGAACTTTAAACATAGCACCGTTTGTTTTGCAGCTGGTCTGTGCCGGCCCTGTTCCTGGGACTTGGAGCTCTTCCATGGATGCTGCTACCTATTATCCTGGACGCCGAGCTGATGGTAATCCTTGGCCTCCTTCTGCCAGGGTCTCGGGGTCCACCTAATGAATGTCAACAGTGTTGCAGTGCAGGTGAGTGTGGCCACAACAATCCTACCACCCTACTCTGTCCTAAGCATTGGATTCCTGATGGGAGGCTATGGGATGTGGAGGAGATGCAGTCAGAGGGGGCTTACTATAGGAGGAAGCACAGTGGAGTTGGGAGTTTCTGAGGAATAAGGACACATGAGGGGCAGTTTAGGTCAGAAGGGAATAGGGAAGTTTTGAGACATCGTGTAACCCTCTGAGCTGAGATACAAGTGAACATATTTCCACCTATGTGCACTTACCAACACCCATGGCGTTCAATCATATGCCACAAAACTAGACAAGCAGAACTAGGCTTGAGTGCAGAAATATCCTGAGTGGGACTCAGGAAAGAGTGGGCTTTTGGAGGGATGATGGAGGTGTCCTTTTGACTCCATCCTCTTGATTCCCACCTCCCTTCAGGTATTCCTTAAATACTGGCTTATCAGAAGGAATGAACTCATCTGGATTGGCCTCAGTGATCACAGATGTGAAGGCTCCTGGCAGTGGGTGGATGACACCCCACTCAAACCCAGGTGAACACTCAGAATCCATGTCCCAGAAGCAGTGGGCTGGGCGATGGCTTTAACTCTAAACACAGCCTTTGGTATTTGAAAGCACCAGAGACATTTCAAATGCAGAACCCCACATTCTTGGATATTCTGTCCTTTGAGGCTAAGCCCAGGTCCCCAGAAGCTGCATTTTCACTTTGCTGGGATGATTCTCATGGAGGTGAGGAGGTGAGAAAATGAGAACCCACATTTTGTCCACTGGCTTGGTCCCCAGACATTGTCCATGACGGCCCAAGGTCCAGTATCTGTGCAGTGAATGGGGACAGGGTGGTTCTGGGCAGGACAGCTGTCTCTGATAACTAGTAATGCTTGCAGCTTCTGAAAAGAGTGTTAGCCCAACAATGCAGGGGTCCACAACCGTATAGAAATGGCAGAAGATAAATGGAATGACTATGCACTGCAAACAACTTCTGGGTCTGTTAGAAGCCTCTGACTCCCTGCCCTGTTCACTGAGGTTCTTTGCTCACGTAGTCATGCAGACTACTTGGGGGCAGTTGGCTCCAGTATCAGACACCTTGTTCATCCCCATTGTCCCTGTTCTGAGTCCTGTGAGATTCTGAGAGAGTCCATAAGACGTCCTCCTTCTTCTTTCTTCCACTGTGTATGATCTAAGTTTCTTTTACAGCCCATGAATCCCCTCAGTAGAATAACACTCATGAAGGGCTAGGGCATAACTCAACGACAGTTTTCCTAGCAGTGGCCGCTCTCTGAGTCCCATCCTCAGAACCTAAATAAAAGAGTGAACAAATAATAAAATTTACACATGGTCTGATGTGTTCCATTCAGTGGATTCTCTATTCCTGGACACTGTCTTCATTAGTAAAGCTTTGAAATGTTAGACATTAACTAGGATATTATCATCTGCAATACCCTTTGGTTGTGAAGCAAATTTTATTTGTTTGTGACAGGGTCTCATTATGTTCTCCTGACTGCCCTTGAACTCAATATGTAGACCAGACTAGCCTTGAACTCACGGAGATCTACCTACTTCTGCCCCCTGAGTTCTGGAATTAAGGCATGCAGTACTATACCTGGATGAATCAGTTACAGAGTTGGCATTAAACACCCACTGATAGTATTCATATTCACATTATTATTGACACATTCTCTCTATGAGTGTGTATCTGTCTGCCTGTCTGTCTCTTATCTCCACCTGCCTGGATTTCTCTCTTTATTCACTCATAAACAATTATTTATTCACAGTCTCCTCAAGTGACTCCTAATAACATATTATGATTTCATTATACATTTTTAAAGCACTTCTTTGAGATTTTTATAGCCATTGAACCCAGCACTCCTTCCCATGTCTTTGCTGTATCCTGTGTCAGGGAATTCCCAGTCCTTTGAGGTTCCTCGCAGGTCTCCCAGAGCCACCCAAACGTCATGGCGGCTTCACCTACAGGCTACAGATACAGACCTGTGTCCTTCCCGTGTCTTGCCTGTACCCTGTGCCTTGTATCATGTACTTCCTCCACCTCAATAGGTTCCCTGTTCTCAAGAGGGACACAGCAGTCACCCAGGTGGACTATTTCCCTCACCTTGAGCCTCAGTTCCTCCTGGCACTAAAGGCCAGTGGAAGGAGGAAGAACCCCCGCACAGCATCTCTCCCTCAGGAGAACTGTCTCCAGAGCTCACTGTCTCCCAGCCTGGAAGGCTCCTTTCCTTGGTGATGTCAAAGGCTCAGCCTCCACCTAGTGTCTAGAAACCTAAGGGAGCTTTTAGCATCTCAGAGGAAAATTCCCCCTCAGTCCTCTGGGTGGCGCCAGACATCACGGAACGTGTTTGCTCTGTTTGCTCTGCAGCCTCTGACCTCCTCATGGCTGCCTTCCTTCCTCACTGTCCCCAGGACCAAAGACAGGTCCCTGGGACAAACAGCTCCTTGACAAGGGGCCACTCCCTCTCTCTACACTTGCCTGATGGCCTGTGAACCTCCCACCTCTATGGCTACTGCTTTTTTTGGATTTGAAAGTGTTTTAAAAAAAAAAAATGTTGCTTTCTGCGCTGGGTGAAATGATCCAATCCAGGCCAAATTTAGTTATATAAGGGGAGGTTTATTGGATAGCTGAGAGAGAGAGAAACAGCATATTCATGCGGGTGGGGGGAAGGGAGGGGGGGGACGAGGAGGAGGAGGAGGAAGGAAGGACAGAGACAGAGTGAGGGGAAGGAGGCACAGAGGGAAGAGAAGAGGAGAATGAGGGGAAGAGCCAGAGAGGGAGAGGAAGAAACAGAGAGAGCCCCTCAAGATGTCCACGTTATATAGGTAAAGGCTTCTGGAGGCTGGGTATGCCCCGCAACAGGTAGAAACTGAGGCATTCTGGGAGAACCTTGAGATCAGGCAGATCTAACAGAAAACATTTATTTTTTATTATACAGAAGTCCTCAGTTTTGACACCTGGGATTGTTAAGGTCCAGAACTCACGGAAGAAATCATCCCAGAATCAAACAATATGCAACCAACAATGAACGTTTGTTTATTAATGTAGCATTCAGGGATCACTACTTAGGTAAAAATCGTGATCCAGGACCAAAGCACACAGGCCTTCTAAAAGCAGTTAGGGGGATTCCAGGAAATGGTAGGTAATTCTTAATATAATTGGAGCACTAAAACTAAAAACGCAAGCAAAAGTGCAGGAAATCTTTAGCCAGCATTCATGAGTTTATCATAAGACAAGAGGGGAGTCAACCAACAGTCTGCAACCTTGAGCTTCAAACCAGCAGCCTGCAACCTTGAGCTTCAAACTAGCACTCTGCAACCTTGAGCTTCAAACCAGTAGTCAGCTACCTTGAGCTTCAAATCAGCAGTCTCCAACCTTGAGCTTCAAGCCAGCAGCCTGCACCCTTGAGTGACCTGGCAACCTTCTCTTTTCTCCCGCCAGATAGCCAGCCTGCCTTTACTTGCCTGTCTGTAGTCTGTGACTTTTCCAGTAGCTCCTAAAATGCAGAAGCCTGCCATGGAGTCAGCCTAGCAACTCTCTGAATTTAAGTCTTTTTAGGGACCCATAGTCTTTCAGGGGATCTTTAATTAGGGTTTCCCAACCCAGGGTCATTTCAGGAAATCTTAGAGAAACTGAAATTTTAGTGTCCTTGGATGTTTAAGACAAACTTGCAATTTTAAAGACACTTGAGAGTGTTAGAGAGGCTTTGAATTTTGAAAGAGACTTCGGATGTTTTAAAGAGCCTGGATTTTTGTTTGTTTGTTTGTTTTCAAGAGAAGGCTTCACTGTGTAGCCCTGACTATCCTGGAACTTTCTGTGTAGTCCAGGCTGGTCCAAACTCACAGAGATTCACTTGTCTCTGCCTCTTTAGTACTGGGATTAAACGCATGGGCCCCCACCATCACCACCCAGGCAACAGGCTGAATTTTTAAAGTGCTTGAATTTTTGAAAGACTGTGGGATTCCTAAAGCTGAAATATTTCATGTTGTGACATGAATATTAATATCAGCTTTTGAGGATAAACAAGAAAGGAAATGTTATGGTGTAGCAATAACTCTGTTTATGTAACAAGATGACAAAAGGTCAATTGCCCGGCTTCGTATTTTTATCAGCTTGACCCAAGTTAGGGCTATCTGAGAAGATAGAACCATGATTAGAAAATGCCTCCAAGGAGGCATATCCTTTTTCTTAGGAGAAAGAGGGGGTGGGAGAGATGATAGGGAGGGACTGGGAGGAGAGGAGGTAGGGGAAGCTGTGATCAGGATGCAAAGTAAATTAATTAGTTAATGAGAACAAAAAGAAATAAAAGAAAATACCTCCATAAGATTGGCCTATAGGCTAGCCTTTAGGGTATTTTCATAATTAATGATTGATATGTGATGCCTAGTCCATTGTGGATTGTGCCACAGCTGGCAAGATGGTCCTTGGGTATGAAAGAAAACTGAGTCAGCCAATAGACTGTGTTCTTCCATAGCTTCCACTTCAGTTCCTGCCTTGACTTCCTGCCATGATTTCCTTTCTCAATAGACTTTGATATAGATGTATAGATAAAATAAACTTTCTTTCCTAAGTTGTATTTGGTAATAGTGTTTTATGAGAGCAGTAGAAACCCCAACAAATCTGCTGTTATTTTTCTCATTGCTGTAATAAATCATCTGACAAAAGCAAATGCAGGATTCATTTTGGCTCATTATTTGAATTGTAGCCCACTGTGGTATCAAGAATTACAGTAGGTCACATTGGATTTGCAGTTAGGAAGCAGAGAGAATTGAATTGGTACTCATCTTTCTTTCCCTTTTCTTGCATTTTTATTCAGGACAGAGTACAGCCCTTTGGATGATGGCATAACCCACTTTAAGAATGGGCCCTTCCTCCTCAGTTAAACTCAGAAAACATCCTCAGAGACTGTGGTAGCTGTTTTTGATTGTCAACTCAACTACATCTGGAATGTTCAGAAATGGAGTGCACAGCTGTGAGAAATATTTTTTGCTTGGCTTGAAGTAGGTAAATCCACTTAAAATCTGGATCTTTTGAGGTAGGAAGACACTGCTTTGATCTGGATCTTGAGGCAGGAAGACACACCTTTACTCTGAGGCACACCTTCTGCAGAGAGCCTATGTACGGGCATGGCACACCTTCTGCAGAGAGCCTATGTATGGCCATGGCACACCTTCTGCAGAGAGCCTATGTACGGGCATGGCACACCTTCTGCAGAGAGCCTATGTACGGACATGGAAGAAGGAAGTTTTTGCTCTTTGCCTGCTTGCTCTCACCTTGCTAACCGACTCACTTCTTCACTGTATTAGAATCACGTGGGATTCCAGTGTCAACTGAATACTAGCTAAGAGATCCAGCCTCATGAACTAAACAACTACTAGATTCTTGGACTTTACAGTCATAGCCAGCCATTGTTGGATTAGCTGGATCACAGCTTGTAAAGTCATTTTAATAGATTCCTGTACACATACATACATATATAGATACACACACACACACACACACACACACACACACACACACATTCTGTTTCTCTAGAGAACCCTGACTACTATATTGCCAGAATTGTCTTCTTGGTGATCCCAAATCATGTTGACAATGAAAATTAACAATCATATCAGCTAGGGTCCAATCAGACATATGTGAACATTACAAATTATTTGTAGACAATTCAATGACTACAAACTAGAGGCTGCTGAGACAGCTTTAGCAGGTAAGGACTTTTGTCATCAAGGGTGAAGACTTGAGTTTGATCCCAGGAAAACCACATGGTGGAAGAAGAGAACTCATTCCTACAACTTGTCCTCTGACCTCTACAAATCCTCTTTGCCATGTGTATGCCCATCTACCCACATCCTAAATAAAAACTAAATAAATAAATCTAAAAATAAAAAATAGATGACATGTACACATATTTATAGAAAATGATCTTTTATGCATCCCCAATTTGTAATGATCAAAAACAAAAATTAGCACATGTACACACACATATGCACGCACGCACACACACACACACACACACACATGTATACACTACATGTAGAAAATGTTCCTGATACACAAACAGGTTCACTGCTGATTCTACTGCATCTTTAAAGAACTGGCCAATACTCCACAAATGAGAAGCTATAATTCCAAGCTGTTTTTATGAAGCTAATTTTATCCTGGTACCAAGAAAAGGGCACAATAATTATAAACAAAGCTCTCTGATGAACATAGACACAAAATATCTTAGCAAAATACTTATGATCTAAAACCAAGACACATCTAAGCTTGGTGTGATGGTGTTGGGTTTTAATCTTGGCACTTGGAAGACAGAAGCAGGTGGATCTCTATGAGTTCAAAGGCAGCCTGCTTTCTGTAATTGTATCCCAGGATAGCCAGTACTATGTAGTGTGTTCTCTGTGTAAAAAACAAGACATCTCTAATCATGAATAAGTTGACTTCATCCAGAGATGCAGGGGTGGTTCATTGTATTCAATATATGTAAATCAGTAACTGTGATTAATCATATAAATGGACACAAAACAGCAGCCATGTGATTGTTTTAATAGATGCAGATTTTGACAAAATCCAATATCTAGTTATAAAATCCTGAAAATACTTGGAGTAAAGGGAATATATCTTTAATTTTTTTCAGTCAATATGTTCTGATTATACTTATCCCCTCCCTAACTGCTGCTCAGCTTTCCCTCACCTCCCTATGCACCCAACTCAACACATGTTCTTTCTCCCTTATAAAAAGAAACTAAGAAACTCAGACACACACACGCAAACTCACAGAACCAAAAGCATACTAAAAAAAAAAAAAAAAGAACAACAAGTGGATAAAAACACACAAAGCAAGCAATTTGAGGCAATAAGTCTACAAAAATATTGAGTTCATCGTGTGTTGGCCATTTACTGATGGCTATGAAACTTACCCTGTATTGAGTTAATATATTCAATGAGGTGCCACTGAAGAAAACTAATTTTTTGTCAGTTGCAGAAAGCTTCTTGGTTAGGGATGGAATCCACTTCTCTCTCTCATCACTGGAATCTCGTGTAGCTTGATCCTGTGCAGGCCCTGTGCTTGCTACCGCAGTCTCTGTGAATTCCTATGTGCATTAGTCCTGTTGTATCTGGGGGACACTGTTTCTGTGGGGTCACCCATCCTCTCTGACTTTTAAAACATTCTGATTCCTCTTTCACATAGCCACCTGAGCCCTGAGGGGGGTGGGGCTGGATGAAGATACCTAGTTTAGGACCAAGTGCTCCAAAATCTCTCATTCTCTGCATTGAGTCCACTTGCAAGTCTTTGTGTTAATTCCCATCTACTGTAGAAAGAAACTAATCTGGTCATGGCTGAGTGAGGCCCCAATCTATGCATAAAGCAGAAAGTCATTAGGAGTCATTGTTTTGTTCGTTTTGTTTTTGTTATAGCAGAACAATAGTACTTGTTTTTTCCATAAACCAAGTCCTATCCAGTCTTACACTCTTACTCAGCTTAAAAATTTCAGTAAAGGTTTCCATCTCATGGAGTGAGCCTTAAATCCAATCAGAGACTAGTTGGATACTCTCAAAGTATTTGTGCTATACTATCATACCAGCATATCTTGCAAGAAAGTCATCATTGTAGAACACAGGATTTGTAGTTTTGTTGGTGTTTACCTTTCGCCTCTGGTATGATGTACCTTGAATACCATGAAAACTAGTCAGTAGAGGTGAAGGCTTTAGTTAGGTAACAGCTTTTGATAAGTGTTATCTTCAGCAATATGACCTTACCATTGGTTCATGGAAAGCAACAAATGACCTTAATAATCTCATGAGATGTTTGGAGATTTCCATGGAGCCCCTTTAGTCAACCGTTCCTCATACTAGAGGTTTCACACGGCAACATAAGATGTCTAGTTGGGTAAGCATCTTCCACATTATTTGATGACTCCAATTAGGTATCTTTCATATATGTATATATTTTAAGTAGGTTTTAGAAGTAGGTTCACATATGACCCCTCAAATGGCCCTTAGTGAGAGTTTTCCCTCCATATATTCTTTTTTCTCTATTGCTTCCCCCTCCACATTTACTCCCTCTACTTCATTCTCACACTTGTTTCTTCATAACTATATTCTGTTTCTTTTTTCTCATGATATACCTCTCTCTCCTTATTCTATGCCTAGGCTCTGTACTAATATGGATCATAGCCTGCTTATTTAAGATTTAACAGATAACATCCACATATGAATGAATATTTATCTTTTGCTGTTTTGGTTACCTCAGGATGATTTTTTCCTAGTTCCATCCACCTCAGAATTTCATGATTTATTTTAGGGCTGAGTAGTATACTGTTGTGTAAATTTACCACATTTTCTTTATATAATCATCTGTTGATGGACATCTAGGTTGTTTCCAAGTTCTTGCTATTATGAATAGAGCAGTAATGAACATATAAGAGCAAGTGTCTTTGTAGTCTGATGAAGGGTCCTTTGGATATATGTCCAAGAGTGGTATAGCTCCATCTTTAGGTAGATCTGTTTTCCAATTCCTGAGGAACCACCACAGTGAATTCCATAGTTACTGCACAAATTTGTAGTCCCATCAGCAATGAGTGAGTGTTCCCCTAACCCAGCATCCTCACCAGCATGAGTTGTCAATTGTTCTATTGTACTTAGTCATTCTGACAAGTGTAAGATGAAATCTCAAAGTAATTTTAATTTACATGTCTCTGATGACTAAGGATAATGTCCATTCTTTTACATGTTTCTCAGTTTGTGTTACAACTTTTGAGTACTCTCTGCATTCCTTTTTTAAAAAATATTTATTTATTTAGTGTACTGTATTTGGCCTGCATATATGCCAGTAGGCTAGAAGAGGGCACCAGATCCCATTACAGATGGTTATGAGCCCTATGTGGTTGCTGGGAATTGAACTCAGGGCCTCTGAAAGAGCACAGTGATCTCACCTCTGAGCTATCTCTCCAGTCCCTGCATTCCATTTTTAAAAATGAGTTATTTGTGTTCTTGATGCCCAGTTTTTTTGAACTCTTTATACCTTTGAGTGCCTTATATGAATATCTCTATCAGATGTGTAAATGGTAAAGATCTTTTCCCATTCTGTAGGCTGCCACTTTGAATGATGGTGTCCTTTGCAAAACAGGAACTTATAACTTCCATGATTTTCTATTTATTAATTGTCATCGTTAGTGCCTGAGCTATTGGTGTTCTGTTCATAGAGTCTTTTCATGTGCTAATGAGTTCAAGATTATTCCACACTTTCTTTTCTATCAGATTCAGTGTTTCTGGACTTATGTTGAGTTCCTTTATTCAATTTGGAATTGTTTGGAGTACAGTGAAAACTATGAACTTATTTTAATTCCTCTATATGTCATCTAAAGGCATACTTTTAAACTATTTATTGCAATATTAAAATTTCTACTTCCCTTTCAATCCACTGACCTGAAGTATGGGAGAAATAGTATTATTAGAAGAGAAAGTGTAAGCCTCTGTAGTCATAGGTCCTTGGGGTGATTTGTCAGGATTCCAGAACATACACAGGAACAGTTACCAGTAGCAACTGGAACAAAACTAACCAGGAAACCAGCAGCAGTTTTGGGAAGCACCAAAAGGAATAGCCAAAGAAGCAGCATCTCTGGGACCACATTCTGGGGTGTTCTCTCTTCAGCCCATCCTGGGGCATGATCTTCAACAGTGCATTAGGATTCAGCAAAGTACTGTCTGGAGTATTTTGAAGTAAAGCAGTGATGAGAAGCAATGCCAAGCAACAAAGTTCCCATTTTTTCTGGGTTCCTATTTATATCCCCTCAAAATCTGCAAAAGGATGTTTTCTAATTGGCCAACCTCATGTCTTCCACCTGAGGTATTTCCTGTTGATCAAGATCATGAGCTCTCCAAGGAGTCCATCCATCAAAAGATGCTCCCCACACATGACAGTTTCCAGCTTGCAAAACATCACATGCTCTTCCATTAGGATGTTTTGCATGCCCCTCTCATGAGTCTGTTTTTCAGTGGTGGACAAAGCACCCACACATCCTGTACTTGAGACCAAAACAAAAAACATGCTCATTTAACACAACCATGTTTCTGAAGAAATCGAAACTTCCACCACAGTAATCATCCAGTTTGAACAGTAACTTTTGTTGTAAATGCTGTTTTTCTCCAATGTGCATATTTGACTTCCTTGTCAAAACTAAGGTGTTCATAGGTATATAGACTTACGTCTGTGTCTTTGGTTCCATTACATTGTGTAATGTTTTATGTTTTTATGCTAATGCAATGCTGTTTTTATTGCTAAAGTTCTGCTGTACAACTTGAAATCTGAGTTAGGGATGAAATCTGACTGCAGCTGTTTTATTATCATTACTATTATTATTCAGTATTGTTTTAGGTATCCTGTGTTGGGGGCGCAGAAGGATGGGTTTGTGTTTGTTTGTATGTGTGTGCATGAATATGGGAGTAATATTCATATAGGAGTAATATTCACAATACTAATCTCATATGAAGCTAAACATCATCCTTTCAATTTCTGTGAAGAATTGTGTTGGAATTTTGGTGGAATTGCATTGACTCTGTAGATTGCTTTTGGTAGGATGGCTCTTTTTAGTATAGTAATCTTATGGATCCTATAAGTATGAGTGATCTTATGCTCTTCAAATATGTTTTTCAATATCCTTCTTCGGTGTCTTAAAGTTTTTATTATACAAGTTTTACATTTGCTTTTTTGTTTTGTTTTTTTGAGACAGTATTTCTCTGTATAATAGCTCTGATCATCTTAGACTCACATTGTAGACCAGGCTGGTCTTCAGCTCACAGAGATCCACCTACCTCTGCCACCTGAGTGCTGGGATTAAAGGCCTGTGCCACCACACCCAGCCCAATTGTTTGCTTAGAGTGATTTTTAACGTATTTTTGAAGCTATTATTATGAAAGGTATTTTTCTCTGATTTCTTTGTCTATTATTTGATATATAGGAAGGCTACTGATTTTTGTGTGCTAATTTTGTATCCTGAAACTTTAACTGAAGTTTTTATTAGCTGTAGTAGTTTCTTGGTGGAGAATTAGTTTTATGTAAAAAAAAAAAAGTATATCATCTGTAAAGACACCTTTCTTCCTGTCCTATTTGTATCCATTCGATCTCCTTCAGTTAGTTGTCTTATTGCTCTAGCTAAGAGTTCTAGTACTATGTTAAATTTGTATAGCAAGAGTGGACATCCACGTCGTGTTCCTGATTTTACTGGAACAGAATATTTCTATGTTTAGGTTGATATTGGCTGTGGGCTTGCTGTAAATCACCTTTATTATGTTGAGATATATCTCTTGTATCTCTAGTCTCTCCAAGACTTTTGTAAGGAAGAGATGTTGATGGAGTTTGCATCTAGTGAGATGATCATGTGATTTTGTTTGTTTGTTTATTCATGTCTATTATGTGTATGTGTATTATGTTTATCAGTTTATGTATGTTGAATCATCCCTGTATCTCTGGGATGAAACCAACTTGATCAGGGTGGAACGATTTTTTTAATGTGTTCTTGAGTTTGTTTTTCTAGTATTTTGCTAATTTTTGCATCTATGTTCATAAAAGTGATTGTTCTCTATTTCTTTGTTGAGTCTTTAGGTAGTTTAGGTATGAGGGTATCTATGGTCTCATAAAAAGAATTAGAAATTGTTCCTTCAGTTCCTATTTTGCAGATTAATTTGAGGAGTATTGACATTAATTCTTCTTTAAAGGTCTGATAGAATTCTATACTAAAACCATCTGACCCTAGGCGGTTTTACATTGGAAGATTTTTTTCTTAATATGAAATTTATTTTTATATTTTAAAATGCTTATTTATTAATTCAAGCTGCATCTTAATCACAGCCCCCTCTCTCCTTGACTCCCAGTTCCTCCCTCCCACTCTCTTCCCCTCTCCCACCTATCCTACTCCTCTGGTGTGGGAGGCCCCCACGTATCAGCCCCCTCAGTTCATCAGTCACATGAGAGCTAAGAGATTCCTCCTGCTCTGGGGCCCAACTTGGCAGCTCCACTATAGTAAAGTATTCCACCAACAGGTAACAAAGTCCATGACTGAGACTGTGCACCCCTACTTGCTAAGGGATGTGTATGAGGACCAAGTTCATTGGGAGATTTCTAATTACTGCTTCTATTTCAATAGGGGTTATGGGTCTTTTTACATTGTTTATATGAAAATAATTTAATTTGGTAGGTCATATATATCAAAATATTCATCCATTTCTTTTACGTTTTCCAGTTTACATTGAGTATAGTTTGTTTTAAGTATCCCTTTGTGATTCTCTGAGTTTCCTCAGTGTCTGTTGTTAATTCACCTGTAATTTTTTGTTTGTTTTTCATGATAGGGTTTCACTGTGTAGCCTTGGCTGTTCTAGAACTCACTATGTAGACCAGGCTGACCTGAAACTCACAGGGATTCACCTATCTCAGCCTCTGAGTGCTGGGATGTGTGCCACCTGTGGGTGCATGAGTGATGCCCTCTCACCTCTCAGTCAGGAGAACTGGCCCTGAGATCATGTGAAGAGCTGTCCCTGCCCCTCATCAGCTGCAGCACTAGGGAGAGCAGGCCCCATAGCTCCTCTGGGCAGCACAGTAGAGTTGGCCCTGGTGGAGAGGGCTAAGGTTAGTTAGTCCCTAAAGGCAAGAATGTGGGAAATCTGTGCCTGCCCCTTATCTGGCATGAGGTTATATGGGTGCAAGGATGATGCCCTCCTTCTTCCCTTCTTGGGACATGCAGTAGTGAGAAGAGCTGGCCCTGGGTTCAACACAGATAGCAGGAGAATTATCCTGGCTCCCTCAATGGCTGTAGCACTAGGGATAATAGGCACTGTATCTCCCCAGGAAACACACAGTAAAGCAGGCCCTGATGTTGAAAGTATGGGTGAGCCATCCCCAAGAGTGAGAGCAGGAGAGCTGGCCAGGCACCTTATAGGCTGCAAACTTGGGAGAGTGGCCCCGGTATTTTGACTGGGAATTGCTGTTTAAAAAAATATCCTACTCAGTCAATTTTAACAATGCAGACTCAGGAGCCAGATGCTGGGTTGAAAACTGTGGCAACCCTCGACACAGCAGTCACCACACAAAGGGTTTCTCAGGGAAAGGTGAGTGTGTTGTTGACTCACTCCATCAGATGAGACTGGGGTGATTTCTAAGCATTTCCCTTTTAATGTTTTGTTCTCTGGATTATATATAGAACCAAATCGGGGATTTCCACGTGGGGCTATGTGGTCCAATCACACTAAAGGTCATCCTATCACACCACATAGCACAAGCCTGGTAACATGATGATCATGCACTGATCATGAGCACGGAAGTCTTCTCACCCAATCAGCTCTACCCATGATCAGTCTTCAACTTCACCCGACATCTTCAGGCTGGCGCCATCTTAGATATCTCACACAAGTTACTCTCATTTTCCCAGCAATGAGGCGCTTTTCATAAGCCTCCATTTCCTGGGTCCCCACAATGGCCTATAGGGAAGGTTATAATAGAAGGTGGGACATCCAGTAGGAGAAAGGATTCTGGGATCAGCAAGGCACAGGGGATTGGGGGTATTCACTCCAGGACATGAAGGAGGACAGACACATGAAGGCTGAGCAGAAGTAACCAGTCATGTTACAGAATTTAAATTAGGATAAATAGGATATTAAGCTATGAGCTAGTCAGAGACCAAGCTAAAGTTTATGGTCAAGGTCGTTGTAAATATAATAAAACCTCAAAGTCATTATTCTGGGAGCTTGGGGCCAGGAGGAAAAAATGGAGGAAAAACGCACAATTTACAAAAAACACCACCCAACATAAAGGTTTCCCACGTGGTGCACATAATCCAAGATAAGGACACTAGATTCAGGTTTTTGCCAAACATTCCAGACAAAGGGAGCCAGATTAGAATGCCAGGCATGGGTCCTGTAAGAACCGCCATGGTGTTGGTCCAAGCACTTGAGGGGAGACCTGTAAGTGGAGGGTAACATAGGAAACTGGAGTCTGATGCATTTTCCTAGCTGGGAGGGAAGCTAAATCCCTGTAAGAGCGAGATAGGCAGCCTGTGGGAAGTTCAAAGCCCAATTCTTGTCCACATGGGAGAAGCATGCTGTGGTCCGATTTCAATGGAAATAAGAGCTGTCACGAGCACACCAAATTCCCCTATGATTTCAGGGAGAGAAGGCTAAAGAATCATATGAGAGGCAGAGTTGGTGAGGTTTTAGTATTTACTACAATTAAGCATAAACAACAATAAATGCAGATGAACACAGCAATCCCAGTTCCAGTAAGTCCTAAATTTAATTCTAACAAGGCCACATACTGATATTTTTAGGCTTAGAGTCCACAGGTAAGGGCTCAGAAGTGGGTGCCTTCTTTGTTGTGATAATGAGAGCTTGACTGCCCAAGGGGGGGTGGAGGGGTGGGGGTGGGGATGGGCTTGGCCACAAAGCAGGCTTGGCTCTTTCTGCTCTCTTGATCTCTCTGATGTGACGGGTGGTTAAGCTTTGTTAGCATGGTTTGGCTTGTTTACTGACTTTAGGGAATGGTCAGTGTTTGGTGAGCAGCATTACATGGCTATAAACCATGTCACCATGAGAAGCACGCTCTCCTCTTTCAAACTACCTGTATTTATATGTCTACCACCAGGGTTTCTCCCTGGGTGGTACGGCCTCCTTTGCACTCTAGCTAAGTTTTGATAAGCAGCTGTTCACCCGTACCAGTAGCCGTCTATCTGAACAGCATTACATCACTTCAAACTCACACATTAATTCCAAACTTTTAAACTAATGCTAACCCCTAACAGCCATTTTCTTGTTGGCTGTTTACAGGCTCCTTACAAGTGGCAAAGGCAGCTTGCTGAAATCACCTGAAGGGGGTGGGTCTGGGGCCCAGCAGCCTGAGATACAAACTAGCTGAATGTCTGTGGGGGAGCTAATGGCAATGCAAGATGAAAGCTGAGAAACCCCAGGCATCTGAACTGGTATGGTTCTGAGTTTGGAAAACAATAAAAGAGAGGGGAAGCTGGGTATACATAATCATAGGAAGAAATATTTAGTTAGAATATTAGAAAGTAAAGTCCTTAGGGAAAGAATTACAGATTTAAAAAGAAAAATTCTTTCTATGTTAAAAGCCATGACACAATGCATCTGGATTCTATATGATTTTGTTTTGCTTGCCGGCATACAAATGGTTGTTTTTCAATGATGATTATAATTTGTATATCCTGTTTAGGAGATATCAGAATACGGCTGAATTAGAGAAAAAAAAAACAACTGAGAAGTTCGATGCTACCTTAGAGGCCATAGAACAGAGGTTACAGGATTCTTTATATCAGAATAAGGAACCTTTAGAGGAATCCAATCTTGAACTTGCAATAACATCAAAAGACGTAGTTCCAGCTGAGAGAAATCTTCAAAGGCTTGAGAAATTAGAATGACAACCCATAGAGGTACAATATGTTAAGAATCTAGATTTGGCTTATTGGTGCTGCCTTAGAGCAATGTCATACAATAGATTCTGTGTTTTATTTTGTAGTTTGGAGAATTAGGATATGTACACACGTTGACACATCATACAGTTGATCCATGTTCAGAATTAGAATGGGCTTTTACCTTGAATTCTGAAAAACTTGATTCTGAGATTGTGCACTTATCAGAGATGATGCCTATCTTGGAAATGCCTTTGATGATAGCAGCTGATGCTGTTTCAACATATATATATCCATTAGATTACAAGCTTTTAGACATTATGCCATACACTCTGTTAAAGATATAGCTTACCATCCTACATGTCAAGCAATTATGGAGAGATCTAACAGGATTTTCAAGGAAATGCTCAGAGAACAGAATGTGGATAAGAACTCTCCCAGAGATAGATTCAATAATGTTTTGTTGCCGGGCGGTGGTGGCGCTCGCCTTTAATCCCAGCACTTGGGAGGCAGAGGCAGGCGGATCTTTGCGAGTTCGAGGTCAGCCTGGTCTACAAAGTCCAGCACAGCCAGAGCTGTTAAACAGAGAAACCCTGTCTTGAAAAGAAAAAAAAAAAAAATAATGCTTTGTTGACATTGAGTTCTTTGAATGTCAATAAGAGGAGCAGCACAGCTGCTGAGAAACACTGGCATTTAGAAAGTGTTGATGAATTTGGATATCAGTTTAAAAGGTTTTTTTTCATATATATAAAGGTTATTTTCAATATTTGGCATTAAAAGGCAGTTAAGAGGTTTAAAATGCTGTAAATAAATTAAGGGTTACTACAGTACAATCTGGTTTTCTAAACCTCTAAGAGTTGAAGTAATTTGGAGCTAAGGTAAAATATTTGAGAAGGGCGGTGTTAGCCCACGCCTTTAACTCCAGCAGAGACAGGAGGATCACTATAGAGTTAGTTGTCTTATAAATTCTAGAGTTACAATGAACAGGTGCTGATGGTGCACACTCTTAATCTCATCACTTGAGAGGGATTCACCCTTAATCCCAACACACCAGAGACAGAAACATGCAGATCTCTGAGTTCAAAGTCAGCCTGACACAAAGCAAGCTCCAAATAGAGAAAAACTTAGATCTAGGGGTGGTGGTGCACATCTTTAATCCTAACAGTTGGGAGGCACATGCCTTTGATCCCAATACTTAGAATGCAGAGGCAGGCACATATGATTTGGAATGATTTAAGTTTAAAAGCTACTCACAAAAGGTATGCTGAAATTCAAAGTGAATTGTCCTATGAGATCTCAAAATATATATACTTAAAGGTATGTTTAGTTCCTAAATATCAAAATAATTTTTTTAATCTCAATTGAAAGATAATACTGTGGAGCCTGACCGAATCTATCTGCAAAAAAAAGATTCCATTTTGTATTAACTTTGACTCAGAGCTGACCTCCAGTTCCAGAATAACAACAAAATGTACCAGACCTTGCATTCCAGGGATGCTCCCTCATCATCACCAGACAGCTCACTCTGAGAAAGCACCCAAAAAATCTAAACAAATTTTCTAATGGTCAGGCTGACCACAGTTGGTTAGTCAGTAACAACGAGCCAGTTAGAAATGGACATGACTAGTTACCCAAATGTCATCCAATCATATGATAGAAAACCTGTTTCTTTGTCTAAGCCCCTACATAAACCTTGTATTTTTGGAGTTTTGGGCTCTCAACTTGAATGTCTGTGTCAGTGAGTATTGAGAGTCCAAGCTCTGAGCTTGAATAAAATATCCTCATGCATTTACATTGGAGTTGGCTCCTATGGGTGGTCTATGAGATCTCCTAGTGTGGTCTTTGGGGTCTCGAGAATCAGGCAGAACAATACTTTCTATATTGTCAAAAAAAAACAATTTGCTCCAGGAAAAATATTACTGCCCCCTCCAAAGAAAAAGTAATGTCCCAGAGTTAGGATTAGGGCAGGGCTCTAATTAAAGCATCCATCTAAGGAGTCCAGGGACAACTGGACAACTGAAACCTCAGAAGAAAACAGATCAGACACCAGGGAAGACAAGTAGCTCAGATGATCCAGCCTTGCATACTTCATCAATAGCTGTTTCCTCAAAAATCTACTATCACAACAACTCAAAATAACTAAGATTGTTCAGCCCCACAGACTGTGCAAGCCAGAACTTCAGTAAAGCCCTGAAGTTCAGTTTTTGTCTACAAACTTCTTAGGACATTTAAATAGCTGAGCACAAAAGGACCGAACATCAAATGATTCTATTAACATTCTTAACCATTTTCCATTCCTATTTGAGACCCAAACAGGTTTACTATGTCCCAAATTAGCAGGAAGTAATTTTAAGAGAGCAATTGATCTTTGTATACTGATTCAAAATGAAGCTTAACTTTTTTTTAAGGTATTGTAGCTAGGTAATGGAATGTGAAGTTTTGGCCTTTGTTAGCAGCTGTCATAAATTGTTTAGGATAATTAAGAAATGCAAACTAATAGTCATGCAAGCATGTCATTTTGTTAGGTACTAGGGTACTCTATCACAGTTATTTTCTAAGTTAATCAGAAATCAAGTTGCCAAGAGACAAGCAACATTTGCTTATCCAAATATACAGAGATAGATAGGTGGTCTTCAAAAACCTCAAGAGATCTGTAGAATATGACATTCAAAGATGTTTTCTTAACTTAAGTTTTTTTTTTATATATTGAGATGTATCACAGCTCCTGACAGCACTGCCTATTCTACTCCAAGTAGATGATGAGCATCAAAGAATCTACAATTAGAGATGGTTGCATTAGTGGCAGGACTGTCACTTGGCATGAAAAAATCCCTTGCTTCAACTGTAGACAGCATGCTGTCCAAAAAGTATAAAACCTGGAAGCAGGTAAGTCGACAGCCTAGCTCTGCCAAGACAGGGTGGGAAAGTCCTTCATAATTCCTGCTTTACAAATAATGTCTGTTAGAGAAACAGGGCCAAACAGCTGAAGATTGATGCTGATGCTGTAATGTATGGAGAGAAATTTTGAACTGTCCAGGCAGCCAGTTGTATGTCATTTCTTAGTTTTGGGAGCTTCTGGCCCTGCACTTCCTGTGTAATCAGATATATTTATCCTTCTCAGGTCTCTGATGTGGTTGAAGACCAGATAGTTATAGTCTCATAGTTAAATTTTGAGTTGCTTAGGAATTAAGAGGGTGTTCTGGATCTAAGAAGATCTTTTTAAGATGGTGATAGAAGTTAGGATGGAAGCTGAGTTGGATATAGAATTTTAAACTCATGGAGATGGATGCATAGTAGAATGTTAAAGTCAGTTGCCAAATACATATGGACTGGACATTGAGAATGTATGCTGAGCCTTATAATTTTCATAATTGTGGCCTAATTATTTTTGTTGTTTTGTATTGTATTTGTTGTTATAAGAGGAAGAGTCATTTGTTGGACTGAAAGGGGGAGCTTTTTTGGGGAAAAAGATATATCTTAAACTAAAAAAAAAAAAAGGAAGCAAATGGGGGTGTGTGAGGGGGAAGAGGGTGGGAGGGTGGAACCAGAGGGGGGAGTAGGGAGGGGATTGTGATTGAGATGTAACTTGAAGAAATAAATTTTTTTAAAAAAAAGAAAGGAACTCAAAGCCACAGCTGCAGAACTGATAGCAGTCAACAGCAGAATCAAAACTGCATAAGGTATGCTAATGAATGAGTGAAGTCTGAAGCAAGCTTCAGTAGAGGAGAAAGTTGAGATTGGTGGATGCCAGGGAACTTCTATTATAGACTTTAAATCCTGACCCATGAATAATGCACAGATGAATGAGATTGTGGAACTGATAACACAAACTGCAAAGTTAGGCCTGGAGGGAGCCAAACCAAGCTGAAGATAATTCTGCTGTAATTGCCAGAGCTATACTTTTAACTAAGATGCCCGAATGAACCTTCCTTAGAGAATTTTAATATCCTTTCAAAAAATTAAGGTGGGGTTGATTACATATTCTTAGATATTAAATGTTCATGTTTTAAGCTTTATATCTTAGGTAGTAGGTTATAGGGTATAGGTATTTTATAAATATTTATTAAGTACTGGTAAATATAAATGTTTTAAATAAAAAATATTCTATTTCAAGAACTCACTGCTTGAAATCAGGTATGGTGATAACTCTAGCAGTATTCCCTTTACTCAGAAATACGGTGCGTATCTGCTCTCTGTTTTGCTCTCATATTCATCTTAACACTGTCTAAAATATTTTCGTGAAGAATTGCTGTCGCATTTTAATGAGTCTTGCATGGAATCTGTAGATGGCCTGGGTAGCACAGCTGTGGTCCCAGGATTAGTTCTATAGAGTCACAGGATAGGAAAGTCTGTCTGCTACAGTTACCTTCTTCACTGTCTTAGAGTTCATTATAGAGGCATTTCATTTCCTTGGTTAGATGTATTTCAAGATATTGTTTCAGTCAATTGTGAATGGGTTTATTTTCTTGACTTATTTCTAAGCATGATTTTTATAGGCATAAAGAGAGGCAACTGATTTTTGTATGTTAAATTTGTATTTTGTCACTTAGCAAAACATGATCATTCCAAGAGTTTTCTCATGGAGTCTTTAGAGACCTTTATGTGTATGTAGAATTCTATCATCTGCAAATAAATATTCCTTGGGTTCTTTCTTACCCATATGTATACTTTTATTTTCTTCTCCTATTGCTTTGGCTGAGATTTAAAGCACTGTTTTGGGGGGCTGGAGAGATGGCTCAGCAGTTAAGAGCACTGGCTGCTCTTCCAGAGGTCCTGAGTTCCATTCCCAGCAACCACATGGTGCCTCATAACCATCTATAATGAGATCTGGTGCCCTCTTCTGGCCTGCAGGTGTACATGCAGGCAGAACACTGTACACATAATAAATAAATCTTAAAAGCACAACAACAACAACAACAACAACACAACACAACAAAGCACTGTTTTGAGAAAGAGTAAAATGAGTAGAAGGCTGCTCCTGATTATAGAGATTATGCTTTCAGTTTTCCCCCATCTGGTATAATTTGACCTTAGGTTTGTCATATGAAGCCTTGCAGTGTAAGATAGATTCCAGCAAACCTATCTTAGCTCTTTCCTGAGGACCCTCTCAGCCTTTCCTTGGCTCATCTCCAGTGCTTTGTATCTATCAGTCACTGCCACCTAGTCACATATTCTACCAGGAATCCTCCAGTGGCAATACAGGTAGAGGATTTACACTATCTTTCCTGTCCTCCATTATGGTCTCTCCAGTGTCATGCCCAGCCCTGTTTACAGTTGCCACACCTTCCACACCAACTCTATCCACAGAAGACTCCACTTTCTGATACAGACCCAGGGCCTTTCTAGTCATATCATCTCCAGAGGTATTCTTTAACCTAATGCAGCCTTCTTTCAGCATCCCCTACTCCCACCACTCCTCCACTCCTTGGGGAGTCTACCTCTTGGTGTGGACCATGCTCTTCTACCTCATTCCCAGAATCCCTCTCAGCCTATTCTGTTAGAACATCTCTATTCCTCTCTGCCACCCACCAATGCTCAGAAGCCTTCTTTTCTTCTTCTTCTTCTTCTTCTTCTTCTTCTTCTTCTTCTTCTTCTTCTTCTTCTTCTTCTTCTTCTTCGCAGAGTTTCTCTGTGTGTAGCCCTGACTATCCTATCCTGTAACTCTCTCTGCAGTCCAGGGTGACCTCAAAATCACAGAGATCCACTGGGATTAAGGACATGCACCAGCACTGCCTTGCTGAAGAAGCATACTTTACAAATGACACCATTTCTATCACTCTAGCATAAGATCCTACCAGGGCTACAGTAACCAAAGAATGGAACTCCTACCCAGCAAAGATAAGACCAGATATCAACACTTAGAAATACCACAGTCATCATAACTTCAGATGCCTAGACCCAAACACAAAACAGAAATATGAATAGCCAAGACAGTATGCCTCAACTACAACACTGTAACCCTATTACAGTAGACCCACTAAATCCAAGCATAAGAGGACTGTGAAATCACAATTACAGATATCCTTAAGAACCTTAAAGAGAATAGGAATAAATGCTTTAATGAAGTGTGTGTAAACTAAACAAAACAAAAAGAAAGTTAAATTAAATAATAAAAACAATTCTTAACATGAAATTTGAATTTAACAAAAACAAGAACAACTAGAATCACTAAAGAAAACACACACAAAGCTGGAAAAGAAAAATGTAGAATGACATTTCCCCAAGAAAACATACAGGAAATCTGGGACACAATGAAAAGACCAAATCCAAGAATAACAGGAACAGACAAGGTATTAAAAAACCCAGCTCAAAGGCACTGAAAATATTTCCAACAGAATCACAGACTAATATATCCCTAACCTAAAGAAGAAGATGCTTGTCAAAGCAGAAGAAGCACACAGAACAACAGACAGGATCAGAAAAGGAACTCCCCTCAACATATAATAATCCAAACACACAATACAGAGAACTAAGAAAGGATATTAAAAGCAACAATGGAAAAAAAGAAAGATATAAAGGCAGACCTACTAAAATAATACCTTAAGTTTCAATGGAGACTGAAAGCCAGAAGTGCCTGGATATATGTTCTACAAACTCTAGGAGACCACAGATGCTAGCCTAGACTAATACACCCAGCAAAAATACTGATCACAATAGGTGGAAAAAGAAACACATTCTATGATAAAAACACATTTAAGAAAGATCTAGCCCTAGAGAAGGCACTACAAAGAAAATTTCATTTGAAGAGGTTAACCACATCCAAGAAGAGATAAGGAATAAATAATCCCAGAAGAGTCAACCAAAAGAGAGGTTAAAAAACAAAACAAAATAAAAAGAAAACCCATGTCATAACAACAAAATAATAAGAATCAAGAAACACTGATCATTGACAATTATCAGTATTAATGGCCCCAGTTACAAAGTAAGACACATTAACAGAATGAATTAGAAAACTGGATCCATCTTTCAGATGCATCCAAGGGACACATTTTACCATCAAGGGTAAATATCACCTCAGGTAAAAGGATGGGAAAAGATATCACAAGCAAATGACCCAAAAGAAAGGCAGTATGGTTATTTTAATATCTGTCAAAATAGACTTCAAACCAAAACTAATCAGAAGAGATAGGAAAGAACTACATGCTCATCAAAGGAAAAATTCACCAAGTAGATATTGCAATTTTGAACATTTATGTGGCAATCAAAAGAGCACCCATGTTCATAAAAGAAATACAGCTAAAAGCACATATTGACCCTCATGTAGTGATAGTGGATGACTTCAATTCCCAATTCTTACCAATAGACAGGTCATCTAGACAAAAACTACACTGAGAAATGCTGGAATTAAATGATATCATAAATCAAATAGACTTAGCAGATATTTAAAAACATTTCCACTCAACCACAAAACAATATACTATACGGAATTTCTCAAAAGCTGTCTACATACTCAGACACAAAAGTAAATCTCTCTCTCTCTCTCTCTCTCTCTCTATATATATATATATATATATATATATATATATAAACAGTTTAAATAACAGTTGAAATAACACCCTTCCTATCTGACTACCATGGATTACAGCTGGATAGCAACAACAAAAAGAGCACAAAGCTTACAAAATTATGCAAACTGAACAACTTACTACTGAGTGAAAAATGAGTTAAGACAGAAATAAGTAAAATTAAAGACTTTGATAATTGAAAGAAAATAAAAATACAACATATCCAAACATATTAGACACATGAAAGCAGTTCTAATAGGCAAGTTCATCGCATTAAATGTCAAAATAAAAAGAAAATGGAGGCCGGGCGGTGGTGGCGCACGCCTTTAATCCCAGCACTCGGGAGGCAGAGGCAGGCGGATCTCTGTGAGTTCGAGGCCAGCCTGGTCTACAAAGCGAGTCCAGGACAGCCAGAGATATTCAGAGAAACCCTGTCTCGAAAAAAACCAAAAAAAAAAAAAGAAAATGGAGAGATTTCATACTAGTAACTTTATGGCACACTTGAAATCTCTAGTAAACAAGAAGAAATAATATCCCAAAAGGAGTAGATGGCAAGAAAGAGCCAAATGGCTAACATCAATAGAAACAACAAAAATACAAAGATTCAATAAAATAAAGTTAGTTCTTTGAGAAAATCAATATGGTCAACAAACCCTTATCTAAGTTGACTAAAAGAGAGAGAAGATCCAATTTAATGAAATTAGAGATGAAAATAATCAATAGAATTAGAGGACACTTTTTTTTTAATAAAATTAACTTTTTATTGGTTCTCCGTGAGTCATTCATCCCAGTTCCCCTCATCTCCCCATCCTTTAATATTTACCATTCACCCTTGCAAGCTCCCCCCAAAATAACACACACCCAAATATACAACAACAACCAACAAAGTGTATAAAACATCTCATCATGGAGTTGTAGGATGTCATAGTGTGTCTTACACTGTATCATTATGTCCATACAAATTCACTTGTAAATGTTCATTGCAATGAGTCATTCATCTACTTCAAGAGCTCTAGCTTCTGTGACATCATCAATATTGGCTCTTCACTAGGGACTCCTCCTGGTATCCTGTTGTTGCCCCCTGTCATAGAGATCCTGCAGCTTTGGGACAGCTGGACAGGCCCTTTTCTGTGTCCCAGTCATTCCCAGATGATACAGATTATGGGATGGGCCAATTCAGAGCTCTGGACCTGGGTCTGGATGGTCACTGAGTTGGTCAGTGTGCTCACTCTCCCTTATCCACACCACCAGGCCAAGTTCTCCAGCCACCTCTCTCACAAGCCCACCCAAAGCCTCCATTGGCAGGAGGCAGGGTCAGCTTTCCCCCTCTCATATCCTGGGGACTAGCTCACTTGCAGCCATTCCTCCAGAGCCAGCTCCACTGTGCTGCCCAGGTAAGGTACAGGGGCCCCTCTCCCAAGTGTTGCAGCCTGTGAGGTGCTGGACAAGCTCTCCTGCTCTCACACTCTGGGTAGTATTAGAACTTTTATCTAGAGCAATAAGACAACTGAAGGTGATCAAAGGGATATAAATAGGACAGGAAGATAAAGTTTATTTATTTACAGTTGATATGGTTTTTAAAAACATAATATTAAATGTCCAACAGAAAACTATTACAGCTGATAAATACTTCAAGTAAAGTATCAGGATACAAAAATTAACAAACAAAAATCAGCAGCCTTCCTATATTTCAAATCACAGAGAAAGAAATCATGGAAAAAAACCTTTCAGAATAACCTCAAATATTAAAAAAAATCACTCTAAGCAAACAAATGATAAACTTGCATATCAAAAACTTTAAGGCACCACAGACTATGAAGAAGACATCAGAAGAGAGAAAGATCTCCCATAATTATAGAATAGGTAGGATTAACATAGTAAAAATGTCCATCCTTTCAAAAGCAATCTACAGATTCAATGCAATTCCACCAAAACTCCAACACAATTCTTCACAAAAGTTGAAAGGATGACTTAGTTTCCAGTGAAAACACACACACAAAACTCCCTCCAAAGAAAACCAACCTCACAGAACAGCTAATTCAATTCTGAATATGATAATAATACTAAACAGATTTCAAGTTGTATGGCAGAGCTATGGTAATAAAACAGCATGGTATTAGCATAAAAATGGACACATGGGTCAATGGGATTAAACCAAGGACACAAAGGTAAATCTATATACCTATGAACACCCGCGTTTTGACAAGGAAGTCAAATATGCAATTGGAGAAAAGACAGCATTTTCAACAAATGGTTCTGTTCAAAGTGGATGACTAAATGTAGAGAGGAATTAAAATAAATTCATAGTTTTCACCCTGCTCAAAACAACTCAAAACTGCATGAAGGACCTCAACCTAAGTCCAGATAACACTGAATTTGATAGAAGCGAAAGTGGGGAATAATCTTACTGGAAATGAGTCAAAGTCATTGGCATGTGAAAAGAGTATGAACGGAACACCAATAGCATAGGCACTAATGAGGACAATGAATAAATAGGACCTCATAAAACTGAGAGGCTCCTGTTTCTCAAAGGACACCATCATTCAGACAAAGTAGCAGCCTACAGAATGGGAAGAGATTTTTACTATTAATGCATCTGACAAAGGGTTAACATCCATATAAGGAACTCAAAAATATATGAAGAGTTTTTAAAAAACTGGACATCAAGAAAACAGTAACTCAATTAACAAATGGAATATAGAACTAAACAGAGAGTTCTTAAAAGTTGAGAGATAAACTGAGAAACACTTAGAGGAATGGATAATATCCTTAGTCATCAGGGAAATGCAAACTAAAATTACTTTGATATTGCATCTTGAACCTGTCAGAATGGCTAAGATCAATAAAATAATTGACAGCCCCTTCTAGCAAGGATGTGAGGTAAGGGGAACACTCATTCACTGCTATTGGGACTGAAAATTTGTGCATTCATTGTAGATATTAGTGCGGTGTTTCCTCAGGAAGCAGGGAATAGATAAACCTCAAGATCTAGCTATACCACTCTTGGACATATACTCAAAGGTTGCTTGATCACACTACAGAGACATTTGCTCATCCATGTTCATTGTTGCTCTATTCATATATATATAGCCAGAACATGGAAGCAGCCTAGATGTCCATCAAATATGAATCCAGAAAGGAAATGTGGCACATTTGCACAACAGAATATTACTCAGCCTTTAAAAAATCATGAAATTCTTAGGTGGATGGAACTAGAATAACTGTCCTGAGTGAGGTTACCAAAACACCAAAAGACAAACATGGTATGTATTTGGATGTTATCTATTAAATCTTCAATAAGCAGCTACAATCCATCTAAGTGCAGAGCCTAGGTATAGAGTAAGGGGCATAGGGAAGTATCTCATGAGAAAAGGGAAATAGAATAGAGTTATGAAAAGACAGATATGAGAATGAAATAGGAGTAGTAAATCTGGCAGTGGGAACAATAGAGAGGAAAGAGTATATGGAGGGACAACTGTCAATAAGGGCAATGAA
>CAJQZJ010032807.1:5717365-5728796 GCA_907164525.1 Lophiomys imhausi
CATTCATAGGGTTTCTCTCCAGTATGTGTTCTTTTATGTATTTGGAGGTGACTGTGTTTTGAAAAGGCTTTATCACATTGACTCCATTTGTAGGGTTTCTTTCCAGTATGAATTCTTTCATGCCTGCAAAGGCAATTGGTACATGTGTAAGCTTTACCACATTCATTACACTGATGAATCTTTTAATCTATATCAATTAATTTTACAGTTTGGTTTAGTTGTAAAGCAGAATTAGATCTTAAGGTTATATCACTTTATTACATTCATAGTGTTCCTTTTTTTATTATGGTTTTTTTTGCATCTTTGAAGATACCAGTGATAAGAACATTTACTACATGATTCACATTATAGCATATTTTTCCTATAGAGCTCTATCACATATGTGTATTTAACTAGAAGAACTCAGAGCATTACCACACTGATTGTGGATTCGTAAATTGTCCTATAGTGTGAGTCATACAACGTTTGCAAAGTGAACCATAACAAACAGAAGAATTTCCATATTCGTAGTACTCATAGGGATTTTCTACACTGTGAGTTTGTGGATGTATTCCTAATAATATGGAAAACTAATTAATTGTAGTAGTTTATTAGTAGTCCCCCAACTCTGAGTAGACCTTCTGAATGGGATACAAGTTTTTAATGAATCTATTAATATTAATTAATGTATGAAGTATACATTTACAGTTTAGTCACTATCATGCTTTCTGTCATGCACATGTATGGGGTATTTTAGGATGCAGTGACCTATGATGATGTGCATGTGGCACTTCACTCAGGAAGAGTGGGCCTTGCTGGATCCTTCCCAGAAGTCTCTACAAAGATGTGATGCTGGAGACCTATAAGAACCTCACAGCTACAGGTAAGATAGTGAATTTTCTTTCACTTCTTAATTAATAATTTAATCATTCATAATTAAATAACTAATAATAAATTATCTGTAAACTTGTTTCATATTCAGAAAGTCTACTTAAAGCGGGGACTACTCCATATCTTCTCATTGCTCTGGGAGAGAGAGAGGTACATTGTTTCTTTCAGTATCCCTATGCTCACATGGTTTGTATCCATTGTGGTCTACCAAAAGGAGAATAACAAATGAAAAATTTCCACATTCATATAGCTTGACTTTTTGTTCGTCATAGACATGTGGTATAAGGATTAAGGTTTCTCCACAACAACATTTTTGATTCTCATAAACAGCCCCTCTAACTAAACTTACAAATGTTACTACAAATATATGAGTAACACCAGCTTTGCTATGGAATATTTGCTAATTAGAAGGTTTTGGACATATACTTATTGCCTATTCAATATGTATAACTTCTGCAATACCTGAGTGGTAAGATTAGCAATTCTACAGAGTGTCTGTAATTTGGCTCTGATTCAATGAAAATGTCTGTTAAGGCAAACCTTGTCTTCTTTCTTACAGGAATGCCTTGCAAACACAAGTAAGATACTGATATTGAAGTACAGGGATTTGTGAGAATGTAGTAATGATTGATATACTTAAAGCAGTGCTTTTTTTTTTAACACTTGTTGCTTTTCTTTAAAACTTCCAGAACACATTAAAATTTCTTCAGAGGCATATTTGTATCAGCTTGCACATGAAAATTACCTTCCATGTCTTCTAGAACTTTGACAATGTTCTTCACTATTATAGTCGTCCCAATTATAGCCTAAAATATGTATCAGAAAATGTATGACATATTATTGGAAATTAGGCAAATTTAACTTATTATCTTCAGTGAACCTTAGAACCATCCCTGATTTATCCACCTCATTATTCCTCATTCTCAGTTGAAATTACATAAGAGCATCATCATCATCATCAACAACTACAACAAAACAAAAAAGAGTTGTTCCCATGTTTTAAAAAGTGAAAGTAGGAGCTGGAGAGATGGCTCAGCAGTTAAGAGCACTGGCTGTTCTTCCACAGGACCCGGGTTCAAATCCCAGCACCCACATGGCAGTGCACAGCTGTCTGTAATTGCCGAGCATGGTAGTGCATGCTTTTAATACCAACACTCAGGAGACAGAGGCAGGGTTTCTCTGTGTATCCTTGGGTGTCCTGGCTTACTTTTGTAGACCAGGCTGACTTTGAGCTCACAGAGATCCACCTGCCTTGAAAAACTTAAATAATAATAATAATAATAAAATAAAAAGTGAAAGTAAATTCAGTGTCTCACCTATAGCAATGAGGTTCTTGTAGGTCTCCAGCATCACATCTTTGTAGAGACTCTTCTGGGAAGGATCCAGCAAATCCCACTCTTCCCGAGTGAAGTTCACATGCACATCATTGTAGGTCATTGCATGCTAAAATATTACATACATGTGCATAACAGAAAGTATGATAGTGACAACACAGTAAATGAATACTTCATTGACAATATTCACAAAATTCTGGTGCTTCCCAGACATATTTCCTGACTCAGAAATTCCAATGTAATCACCAAGTCATTTTAGAAGGAAACTCAATAAGGAGGTTTTGTTCCCTTTCAATAGGAGTTAGCCTTGCAAGAGAAATGCCATTTAATTTACAGCCATAAAGAGAGAGAGAGAGAGAGAGAGAGAGAGAGAGAGAGAGAGAGAGAAGAGAGAGAGAGAGACAAAAAGCCCAACAGTACTGGGCACACATTATAGAAAGGATATGAAGAATTACTAATTACAAAAAATGATGGGCAAGCTGGGTGTATTGGCTCATACCTTGAATACCAGCACCCAGAAGGCAGAGGCAGGTTAGTCTCAATGAGTTGGATGCCAGCATTGTATATGCAATGAGTTCCAGGACAGTCAGAGGTACATATTAAGACCCTGTCTCCACT
Organism: Lophiomys imhausi; assembly: GCA_907164525.1. NCBI lineage: Eukaryota > Metazoa > Chordata > Mammalia > Rodentia > Muridae > Lophiomys > Lophiomys imhausi. Next base: position 5,720,188 of record CAJQZJ010032807.1, read on the forward strand.
GCAAAAATCAATCAAGCAAACAAGAGAGACAGAAAGAACTCAGAGGTTTTTACTGAAATTCCTACAAAGAATTATACGTTCACTCCAGTTTTGTATTCATCTTCCAGAAACCTGAAGTGCCCCAGTTTAAACTGTAACATTAATAAGCTCTTACTGAAAAGAGAATGCAAATTTAAACAGTTACAAATGGACAGATGAAAATATTAGCAATGTAAATGTTCATCCCAAACAAACAAACATGTGGCAGGAGAGATGGCTCAGCAGTGAAGAGCTCTTGATGGTCTTGCAAATTGGGCTAAATTGCCGGTGCTTACATGGGGCTCACAACTGTTCATTATTCCAAGTTCAGGAGTTCTGAGGCCATCTGCTGACTACTGTGAGGACCAGGCACACATGGGGTGCATATTCATGCATGCAGGCAAAATACTCAAATTCATTCATTCATCAAAAAATCAAAACATACACAATAGGTAGGAAGAGTGTCAAGCACCTGAAATCCAATGACTCAGAAGTCTCAGAAGTATTAATATCATGAATACATGCCATCCTGAAAAATAAAAAAATACACTCTCTACTAAATTTCAAATTTCAAATGTGGATATGGATGATGATCAGCACAACAGCATATGCTTGACATGTACAAAAACCTGCATTCCAGGCCTATCAGCCATTAATATAAAAACAAAACAAAAACAAAAAAGCCAGGCATGTTATTCCACATTTAATCCCAGCAATCTGGAGCCAGAGTCAGGAGGACCTCTAAATTCAAGAAATGCCAGGTCTTCATGCCTACTTTCAGGACAGCCAGGGCTATACAAAGAAAGTGTCTTAAAAAAAAAAACCAACAAATTAAAAATATAAAGACATCAAGCTAGCAAAATAGCTAAAACCGAATAGCATTGTTCCTACAGTATCTTATGTGATTTAGCGATACAGTTTATAATGATGAAGGCATGACAGCATGAGAAGGAAGCTGACTGATCAGTTTCAACCACAACACAGTAGACACAAAGAACAGGAATGGGTTGAGTCCACAGACACTGAAATCCCATCCACAATAAGGAATCTAGAAAAGTTCCTCCTAAAAATGCTTCCATAAGCTCCACAAAGACAACTGTTCAAAGACATCATTCTATCTGTTTTTTTTTTTTTTTAATGCAATCAACTACATTCTGAGCTTGGTCACTGTGGGCTCATGATGAAAATGCATTCAGTCTAATTTCATGATCCTTACAGTCTGCAACAGCTCATACACTGTTCAAACGTCCAATGTCTCTTCTTACAAGATAATCTCTTGACTACCACATCTTGTAAAATAAGAAAACTAGTCACATCTTTCCAACATACAATGCACAGAATACCCATTCCTATTCCAATAGAGAAGAATGTGTACATAGTGAGGGTACATTGGACCAAGGCAAGAAATCCAGCAGGATAAACAACAAATCATGTAGTTCTGTTTCAAACACATGGAGCTTCAGTTTCAAAAGGCTTAGGTGGCCCTATCTCTGCAACTTCTCATACATCTCTCAGTTTGGATACTTCAAGTCCCTGTATGCAACTCTCCATCGCAGATGTCTCATAACTTAGGAATCTCAATATCTTGTGGTCTCAAAATGCAACGCAGGCTTCATCCTCATAGCTTTATGCCATACATTCTCAAGGATCCTCACTGGGGCTCTGACTCTGTAAAACACAGATGGCTGAAACGGGGTTGAACTGAAACCACAGAGGAAGAATCCATGACCTTCAATTTTGTATTTTCTTGTTTCCAGAACCAGATCAAAAAAAGTGATCTTCTACATTGGGATGGACCCTGTCACATTTGGACCACAGTTGCAGCACGTTTTGTATGAAGCTCCTTCCTTGCAGTAGGAGTCACTTTATTTATTCCCTCCATTAACTGAGGGATGTTCCTCTTTGAGTAACTTCTTAGGCTTTGATCAAGAACACAGGCCTTCTCTTTGATGGTGATTATCTCTTTGAAAATTCCTGCCTCTATTTCAGAACTTGACTGTCATCTGCAACTACCCAGTGCTGTGTTTTTCTCTATCATGCCCCACTTGTTGCTTTTTTTCACTGTTGTCCTGAATTAGTCACTAGTAATAACTATCCAACAGATTAAGTATTCCAAGAAATCAGCTCATTATGTTTTAATTCTCCCTTACTCAATTTCTCAGAGCATGGGCAGAACAAAAGGATTTTGGGGCACAATATCACACAATTGACCTCTAGCTAAATTTTCATGGAGTCTATTTTCCACTGAAATCCTATGACCTCGATTTCCTCTGCCTGCATTACTCTCAACACTCTGATCTTCCAGGTCTTACAAGAACAGCCGACTAAGCTCTTTGTACAGGTTTCTATGTGTTTTGCCATCTAAAGTCCTGATATTTCCACATTCCTCCAAAATTGAGCATTCTCAGGTTCTGTTCAGCAGCAAAATCACATTTTTTTCATACCATTTTTTTTCAAACATGCTACTCAACTGCTGTGATAAGAGTCCTCTACCAAACGTATCTCACATATTGAATGGGTTTACTTTGGTCCTGTCAGATCACAGTTTATCATTTGGGCATTTAGGACAGAAACTCAAGCTTCAAGAAAATTAAGGCAATATCATGGGCAAACATTGTTTCCTGGCTTGCTTCTTGCTTGGTCACTGTCTCATGCTCAGCTAGCTCTCTCATCCAGCCAAGACTCAATTGCTTAGGGATATTGCCACCCTCAGTGGAAAAGCCTTCCCACATCAATCATCAATGGACACAATCTCTCACAGACATAGCAACCAGTCATACTGATGGGGCATGCCCTTAGTTGATGGTCCCTCAGATGACATTAGGCTCTGAAATGTTGACAACTGAAGCTAATTAGAACACAGAGACAATAATATATTAGAAAGTTAACAAACCCAAAACCAATGTATTAGCACTATCAATCACCTCAGTAGCATAAACCCAAACATTGATGATTGCAACACAGATTTGCCTTGAGAGGCAACCTCATTTCAGTGGGAGAGAATCAAGAAGACAAAAGTAAAACTGCTTCGCCAAGGAAAGTCCCCAAACCATCAAAACCTCAAGGAAGTAATAACATAATATAGTTAGTTTTCAGAAGATAAAAACAGGTGAAGGTCTATCATTTTCTGGAGAAACAACAATATAATAGATTATAATTAATAAAATCAAAATACATAGATTGCACCATAAATATAAGGAGACAGAAAAGCTGACATATAAGTCCTTCAAACAAGAACTACAAGATTATAATCAAAATCAAAGTAATAAAAAATCACTGTCCAGTACTCATCCTGTGCACTCTGTTTCCTTTGCCAATAATAGTAAATGAATTGGAAGTGGATGGTTATTCCACCAAAACTTGAAGAGAATCACTTAAAGCATTTCGATGTTACAACATTGGAGAAAATAGTTTTGACTACTGAAAGTATCTCATTCTCGTATGATAAAGAAAAGGATGTCTGCTAGGATCCTTTAAAGACCATTTTTTTCTTATGATTGGTAATGGGATGTAAGTCTGCATCAGAATGAGGAAATAAAAACTTTTAAAATCCAAATGCAAGATAACAGATTTTTCTCCCCTCGCCCCATTTTGTTTTTTTTTTTGTTTTTTTTTTTTTTGAGACAGGGTTTCTCTGTGTACCTCTGGGTGTCTTAGACTCACTTTTGGAGACCAGGCTGGCCTTGAACTCACAGAGATCCACATGCTTTGCCTCCCGAGTGCTGGGATTAAAAATGTGCACCACCATGCCTGGCAATTGCAGACAGCTGTGAACTGCCATGTGGATGCTGGGATTTGAACTCAGGTCCTTTGGAAGAATGGTCAGTGCTCTTAGCCACTGAGCCATCTCTCCAGCTCTGATAACAGATTTTCAAAAAAGAGTGTATGATTTGTATTATATACCTAAAGTAGCTTGTTTTGCATAAACTGCTTTATAAGTCATAAGCACTTTTGAAAACAAATTTATCCCCATTTTTATGTGTATTTTTGTATATAAGAGAATGTCTTCCATGTGTGTACAGGTAACACACCAGAATAGAGGTGTCAGATCCCCTGCCTGGATTGGTGTAACAAGTGGTTATGAGACATGGATGTTGGTATCTGAACTCAGGTTATCCCCAAGAACCATACTTCCTTGTAGGAGGAATAAGCCCTGCCCTAGCAGGCATGAGGCCAGTCGAGGCACAAGGTGCATTCCCTGCTATCAGACCATGCAGATGGAGTCGGTTGCTAGACAACATGCATACATGGCTTCCACATGGAGCTGGCCTGAGATCCTTCCAGACCCACCTGGAGACTGATGACATCATCAGGTGGTGAGATATGAGCCAATAAGGAAGAGCCACAGGAACAGCCTGCAGTTTGAGAGTCAATGGGATGCTGGGCAGAGGGTAAATAAATTTTGAGTCTGCTTCTGCATTGCATCATAACTCCCAGGGTCTGTGTGTTGACTCTGTGCCACCTTACCCACTGACTCCTAAGCCAGGGTGATCGGCAGATTGCAAGCAGCACTTCCTGAGTGACCTGCCCAGCCCACATAGTACTTTTAATCACAAATGAAAAGCCTTTCATAGATTAACAACAAGAAAAATCTAAAAAAAGGAAAAAGTAAATTAATTATTCCTGGGACCCTGATGCCTCCCTCAGTATTAAGAAGTAGGGTATGGGCCCAGGTAGGATGCCTGTGGACCTTCTCCACTCTGTTACCTGAGACTGGTTGCCTTTAGTAGTACATCTCCCTCTTTCCCTGTCTATGTCTCCTGTAGATACCACACCTTCCTCACTCACCTTTCTCTTCCTGACTCATCTCTGTGCTCTAGTACCCAACACAGGTCAAACACAGTTCATGTCTGCCAGTGGACTAGGTGGTTTGGCCAAAGATGTAACCCACTATCTATTACCCCAGACCCAATTCTCACAGTCACTCTTAGCACTGGAATATAATACCAGAGGCAGTTTCTTCTCCCTCTGTCCATATCTCCCATTATACCATGGATGATCCCCACCTGCACTTCCTTTCCCACTTTATCTCTGTCTCCTAATAGTTTCAAATCTGGTAGACACCCTGCTCAACCAACCGCATGTCTTCCCTGCCAGAAGACCAGGTAAGCTGACCACAGACCTACCATACTATTTCTTACCCCAAACCCAATTTTCACAGTTTCCCCTAGCACTGGAATAGAACACCAGAGGCAGCTTCCCCTTTCCCCTGTCCAAGTCTTCTGTGGATCTCTAAGGAAATGTCTCCCTGACCTCCTCTTTCCTCATCCTCCAACACCAGCAAGCATTCTCCATGAACACACCAGCCAAGCAGCTCAGTAAAAAAGGCCAAGACACTTTCTGAAGATCCAGAGAACAGAAATTCAGCAAAATACTCCCACCCAACCAAGTCAAACCCAGAAATCAGCACCTAGATATATAATCATCCCAACCTCAGATACCTAGACCAGCATACAAACATATCAATAACAGTCAAGGAAATACATCACCAACAGAGCCAAGCTGTCCTACCACAGCAGGTCCTGAATATTCCAACATAGCTGAAACACAAGAAAAAACCTTACAACTAACTATATCAAGATGATAGAATTCCTTTTTCACCTTCTTCTTCTTCTTCTTCTTCTTCTTCCTCCTCCTCCTCCTCCTCCTCCCCCCCCCCTTTTGGTTTTTCCAAGACAGTGTTTCTCTGTGTATCCATGGCTGTCCTGGACTTACTTTGTAGGCAGGTTAGCCTTGGACTCACAGAGATCTGCCTGACTCTGCCTCCTGAGTGCTGGGATTAAATATGTGTGTCACCAAACCCAGTGATAGAATTCTTTAAACAGAATATGAATATAAATCTCTTAAAGAGATCCAGGAAAATACAAACAAACAAACAACTGGAGGAAAGAAGTGTATCCCTCAAAGACAGCCAGGAAAACATTGACAAATAATTGGAGGAAATCCATAAATCCCTTAAATAAAGCCAAGAAAAAAAACGTTGAAGGAAACAAACAATACAGTTCAGGACCTAAAAATGGAAATAGAATAAGGGAAACACAAACTGAGGGAATCCCAGAAATGAAAATTTTAGGACTGTAAAGAGAATCTACAGAGGCAAGGTTCACCCATAGAATAGAGAAGGAAGAGAGAATCTCAGCATTGAAGATATGATAGAAGAAATGGATACATCAGTCAAAGAAAGTGTTAAATCTAAAAATTTCCTGGCACAAAACACCCAGGAATTCAGAGACGTTATGAGAAGACCAAAACTACAAATAAGAATAGAGGAAAGAGAAGAACACCAATAAAATGGTCCAGAAAATATTTGCAACAAAAAACATAGAAGAAAAATTTCCTAAATAAGGAGATGTCTATCAAGGTACAAGAAGTGTACAAAATACTAAATAGATTGAACCAGACAAGAAAGTCAAAACACTAAACATACAGAACAAGGGCAAAATATCAAAAACTGCAAGGGGAAAAAATAACACATCAAGGCCACCTATTAGAAATCAGAAATTATACCTGACTCCTCAGTGGAGGCACTGAAAGCCAAAAGGGCTTGGACTCATGTGCTGCATATCTAAGAAACCACAGATGCCAGTCCAGATTACTATACCCAGGATATTTTCAATCACCATAAATGGAGAAAATAAGATATTCTATGATAATGCCAAATTTAAACAACATCTATGTATAAATACAGCCCTACAGAAGGTGCTAGAAGGAAAACTCCAACCCAGGGAGGTTAACTACACACATGAAATCAAAGAAAATAAATGATCTAACATTATCAGCAAAACCAAAATAAGGGACACACAAACTCCACACACATACACACACTCACACACCATCAAAATATTAGGAATTAGCAATCACTGTTCACTGATACCTTTCAATTATCAATGGCCTCAATTCCCCAATAAAAAGACACAGGCTAACACAATGAATATGAAAATATGATCCATCCTTGTATTGCATACAAGAAATACAGTAATACAGTTCAACATCAAGCATAAACATTATTTCAAAGTAAAGGGCTGGAAAAGATATTTCAAGCAAATGAACCTAAGTAGCAACCTGATGTAACCATTTTAATATCCAACAATATAGTTTTCAAACAAAAATTAATCAAAAGTGATGGGGTGATGTTATACATTCTAAATGTTAATTAATTGGTCCTGCTTCCTTGTCTGTTACCTTGTTTTCTAATCATTGTCTCTGATTGGCTGAATAAATGCTGAGTCCTGACATTGGGCAAAGACAGAGGTAGGCGGGACTAAAGTGCGGGCTTCTGAAACAGAGAGGTTCATGGGTAGAAGTAGACAGAAGGAGCCTCCAAGACAAGCAGCTGGAACAGGAAGGAGAGCACAAGCCATGGGTTAGAGAAAAGAATGTCATTCCATGTGGCCTGGAACGTGGAGAATAACAGTCCAAGGGGACTTATGTATATATGGGGTCATATTTGGGAAATAGAATTAAGAGCTAGCGTAGATGGGCTAAGATTGTGTAATCCAGGCCAAAGCTTGTTAAAATCCATGTGGTGTCTATATGCTCATTTATAATGGTGGGTTAAGTATTAACACCGCCGACCAATTAAATATAATATAAATACTAAGTAAATAATTTAATTAGTTCTTTCTACACAAAACACATAGGGAAAACACTGTATGTTCATCCAAAAAAACAACAACAACAACAAAACAAAAAAACAAAAAAAACCCACCAAACCTAAGAAGAGAACCTTTCAATCCTTCCATCTATGCCCCAAATATAAGAGTAACAACAGGTATAAATGAAACATTTATGCACCTTACATCACACATTGACCTTCATGCACTGAGAGTGGGAAATTTCAATATCTCACTCTCACCAATGGACAGGTCCTCCAGACATAACTAAACAGAAGAATGATTGAGCTAACTGACATTGAAAACTAAATTTTTTAGTGTTTAATGAACCTAACTGATATTTATATAAAATTCCACCCAAATACAAAGGAAGATGCGTTTTTCTCAGCAGCCATGGATCTTTCTCCAAACTGATGACACGCTCAAACACAATGCAAGCCTCATCAAATTGAAATCCTACAGACCTCTGTGGATTAAAGATGTACATCATCCACAACAGAAAGCTTACAAACTCATGGAAACTGAACCACTCTACTGAATGAAAAGTGGGTGAAGGCAGAAATAAAGAAATTAAAGGCTTTCTACAATTCAATAAAAATGAGTACACAACACATCTAAACTTAAAAGACATAATAAAAGTAGTGATAGGAGGAAAGTTCATAAAGTTAAGTGCACACATAACAAACAAACAAACCTGTAGAAAGCCAGGCATAGGTGGTGGCGCAAGTCTTTAATTCCAGTACTTGGGAAGAAGAGGCAGGCGGATCTCTGTGAGTTTGAGGCCAGCCTGGTCAACAAAGCAAGTCTAGGACAGCCAGTGCTCTGTTACACAGAGAACCCCTGTCTTGAAAAACAATAACAAAAACAAAAATAAACAAACAAAAATTGGAGAGATCTCTCTAGCAACTTAACAGCACACCTGAAAGCTCCAGAACAAACAGAAGTAAGCACATCCAAATGGAGTAGACAGCAAGGGCA
>CAJQZJ010032807.1:5751084-5772534 GCA_907164525.1 Lophiomys imhausi
GAGGGGGAGGAGGAGAGAGAGAGAGAGAGGGAGGGAGGGGGGGAGAGGGGGAGGAGGAGAGAGAGAGAGAGAGAGGGAGGGAGGGGGAGGAGGAGAGGGAAGTAATAAATAAGTATAAGTTTAATAAATGAAAACAACAACAATGAAACCTCATAGCCTTGGTACCTGTTCTCACATATCAGAAACACAACCCACCATTTCTGTGTAGAAGAATTTATCCAATCATGAGCCAAAAAAGAAAAAAGCTGTGTGTCTGTATTAAACATTGAACACACACACACACACACACACACACACACACACACACACACGCACAGTGATATACATTTTGATAAATATTTTAAATGTTTACAATATATCATTTTAGTTTTTTATATTTTAATGATTTATTTATTTTTAATTTATGTGCACTGATGTTTTGCCTGTATATATGAGGGTGTGACAGTGTCACATCCCCTGGAACTGTAGTAATAGACAGTTGTGAGCCATGTGGGTGCTGGGAATTGAACCCAGGTGCTCTGGAAGAGCTGCCAGTGCTCTTAACTGCTGAGCCAATCTCTCCAGCCCCCTCATTTTAGTTTCTAATGACTACCCATAAATATGTTGCATTTTTGTTTGTTTAGATGTATTTGTATGTGACAGTCTGAAGGTGCTATATACCTATCTTTAATCCCACATATCTTTAATGCCATAAATTTGAGGCAAGCCCAAGAAACCGAGTTCAAGATATTCTATTTCAGCCAACTCTATATGCCATGGTACTATTACTTCTTTTGGTCTAGAGTGTGCTAATGACCTTCGTGAATGGCTGTGTTCTGCTTCTTTCTAGTAGTATCTTAGTCACAGTTGCTTCTGACACTATTGGACATAGTGAAATAAATACTTATGATTTGTTGGAATACAATTTTCCCAACTAAAAAAAGAGATACATATTGAAGAACAACAGGCAAACAGAACACAAAATTGAGAAGACCAGGAAGGAAATCCCCCATTGCATATAATTATCAAAACACTGATCGTACACAGCTAAGAAAGTAGTAAAAGCTGCAAAAGAAGAAACCCAAGGCTTAACCATTAGACTAAAACCTGATTTTCAATGGATACTCTGAAATACAAAGGTGTCTATGTGGATGTTCTACAATATGTCAGAGCCAATCTAGACTACTATATCCAGTAAAAATATCATTCATAATCAAGAAAGGAGGAGAAATATTGATAATTAAAACAAATTTAAGCAATTTCTATCCAGCTATCCAAGTCTACAGAAGGCACTATAAGGAACACATCAATCTAGAGGTAATACCATATCAGTAAGTCAGAGAGGATAAATGATCCTTTAGTGGTTCATCAGAAGAAGGGAAAATAATACCACCACAAAATAATAGGGATTAATAAAAATTGCTCAGTGAGAACTCTCAATATTAACATTCTCACTTCTCCAGTGAAACTACACAAACTAACAGACTGGATTAGAAAACAGGACACATATTTCTGCTGAATCCAAGAAAAACATCTGACCATCAAGGACAGACATCACTTAATGGAGAAGAACAAAAATACTAACCAAGGAAATGGACCTAAGAAGCAAATATGTATAGTTCTTTTTTTTTAATGTTTATTTATTACTTCAAGTTACATCTCCATCACAGTCCCCACCTCTCCCCTTCTCCCCCTTCTCCTGGAACTCATAATTCTTTTTTTTAGTAATTAGGCCACAATTATGAAAATTATAAGGTATAACATACATTCCCAATATCCAGTCCATACATATTTGGCAACTGATATTAATATTCTACTATCCATCTATCTCAATGAGTTTAAAGTTCTATACATAACTCATTTTCCATCCTAACTTGCATCACCAACTTAAAAACATCTTCTTCGACCTAGAAGATCCTTTTAATTTCTAAACAACTTAAAATTTAACTGTGAGACTATAACTATCTAGTCTTCAACCACATCAGAGACCTGAGAAGGATAAATATATCTGATTATACAGGAAGTGCAGAGCCAGCAGCTTCCAAAACTAAGAAATGACAGACAACTGGCTGCCTGGACAGTCCCCAATTTCTCTCAATATATTAGAGAGCATCTATCTTCAGCCTCTTGGCCCAGTATCTCTGACAGACTTTAATTGCAAAGCAGGAATTATGAAGGACTTGACTACTCTGTCTTGGCAGAGCTAGGCTGTCGACTTACCTGTTTCCAAGTTTTGTCCTTTTCGACAAAAAGCAAGGGATTTTTCTTGCCCAGTGACAGGCTTGCCACTAATGCAACCATCTCCAAATGGAGATTCTTCGATGCTCATCCTCTACTTGGAGTAGAATAGGGGTGCTGCCAGGAGCTGATATGTCTCAATACCAAAAAATCTTATGTTAATAAATTTTCTTTGCATGCCAAATTCTACAGATCTCTTGAGGTTTTTGAAGACCATCTCTCTACCTCCATATATTTGAATAAGAAAATGTTGCTTGTCTCTTAGCAACTTGGTTTCCAGTTAACTTAGAAAACATCTGTGATGGGCTGGAGAGATAGTTCAACAGTTAAGAACACTGACTGCTCTTCTAGAGGTCATGAGTTCAATTCCCAGCAACCAGATGGTGGCTCGTAGCCATTTATAATGAAATCTGGTCCCCTCTTCTGGCCTGTAGATATACCTGCAGACAGAGAATTGTATACATAATAATAAATAGATAAATCTTTAAAAAAAAGAAAACATCTGTGATAGACTATACTAGTACCTAACCTAATGACATGTTTGGATGACTATTAGTTTGCATCTCTTAATTATCCTAAATAGTTTGTGACAAATGCTATCAATGGGCCATAAGACCTAGCTTAGATGGGCTAGTATTGCACTTTGAGGGCCAAAGTTTGTTAAAATCCATCAGGTCTCTGTGTGCTTATTTATAATGGCGGGTTAAGGATTAACACTGCAGACCAATTAAATATAATTTAAATACTAAGTAAATAATTTAATTAATTCTGTCTACAAATGGTGCCCAATGTAATTTAATTAATTATTTCTACAAATTATTTCACCCAACTATGGCAATTAGAATCCATGCTTACAGCCTGAGAAGGCCCAGATGAAAGGTGGTCTCCTAGCCAAAGAGCAGGGAACCAAACCCAAACACATTTCAAAGGTGCAGCTCCCTAAACAAAAGTTACTGCCTTGCAGCAAATGTGGAGAACTAAGGCTGTCCTTATGTACTAAAAAACCAGCAGCCTTCTACACGAGCTAGGGAGAGGAATTAACAGCCTAGATTAAAAATGGAAAGATTCATGTCTCAATACATTTGGATTCCAATTGAGTTTGTTTCTCTTAGCATGCAAATGATTTTTACCCTGACAATTGTGGTTCTGTGTCTTGATTTTTGTTTAGATGTCTTTGATTTTCCTATATTGGGAGATAGGAAGGGTATTTTTCTGGTTTGGCATTGTTAAAACATAAGAGATTTTTTGAAGATTTGGGGCAGATTTGGAATTGTCACTACAGTTCAAAGTTTCTCTCTGGGTTACAGAGTTACTAATATCTGGGATTTAAATGAAATATTTGAGCAGAGTGGTACTGGCACATACCCCTAATCCCATCACACTAGAGGAAACAGGCAGATCTCTGAATTCTAGACCAGCCTGGTTTAAACAATGAAGGCAGGGCAGGAACCCTGCTGATAAGATAAGGCTGCATACTAAAGACAGTCTAGAATTTTAAAAATACACATTTTTCCCTTGATGTTAACTTTAATAATGTCCTTACTGATCTAATGGATAAATACACATAATCTTAAATTTACATAAAGAGAAAGGGGCCACAAGCCAGTCACCTTAGGTGTGGGGCTCTCACTGGAGAACTGGTTTCAACAGGCATTTTGTCCTTTTGTCCCTAAAAGAGATATGTTAATTGCTGGGTGTGGTGGTGCATGCCTTTAACCCCAGCACTTGGAAGGCAGAGGCAGACTGATCTCTGTGAGTTTAAGGTGAGCCTGGTCTACAAAGTGAGTCCAGGACAAAGATACACAGAGAAACCCCATCGAGAGAGAGAGAGAGAGAGAGAGAGAAATACAGAGAGAGAGATAGAGATAGATAGAGAGGGAGAGAGAGAGAGAGAGAGAGATATTCTGTTAATCAATGTAAGGACCCAGAATTAGGCTAGGGAAGAACATGCAAACTACATGCCTCCCACAGCCAACAGTTAAGAAAAGCTACAAAAAATAGTATTTTATACCATGCTATTTTACACCAATCTCCTTAAAAATGGAGCTCCCATGGGAGAACTGGAACTCAGACTAATACAAAAAGGTTTAATTAATATTATTGTTTAATAAAGGTAATGCAATTAAATTCATACCTTGATCCCAAAACTTGGGAGACAAGGAAAAAAACAGGTTACTTGTGTGGTTGAGGCCAATCTAATCTACAGAGCTCTACAGAGCAAATCAAGACAGCCCAAGCTACAAAAAGAAAATCTGTCTCAATAACGATAGATACATTCACATAGAAATTAAATCTCCAAGGACAGGAAAAAAGGAAAGAAAAATATAAATGCATACCTTTGATCCCAAAATGAGGGAGACAAAGACAGAGACATATTGGTTCCTTTTGAGTTTGAGGACAACCTAATCTACAAAAAGCCAGAACAACACAGAATAAACCTGTTTTAATCAATTAATAAATTTACATCAACTGTAGAGGAGAATACTTAAACTCCATTCAGTCTTATGCTGTACTTTCAATTTAAAATAGATTATATATTGCATATATACATGTAGTACTATTACATGTCATCCTTTTATAGGGCATGAATGCAGACTTAAAAATGTCTTTCTTCTGTTCAAACAAAGAACAGAAAATATTCCTTAATTGATTTGTGCATCCTGCATATCCAAGGCATTTTGGTAATTGAAGAACTATATGTTACTTATAAGAAATTATATCTTTTCAGAACAAATGAACCAGACACCAAAGAAGACAAGTAGCCTCAAAGACTACCCTCAATATCTGTTTCCTCCAAAATCTGCATCCAGAACAACTTCAAACAGCTTGGTGAGATGGTCCAGCCTCACAGACTGTTCCAGCCAGGACTTCAATAAAGCCCTGAGCTGTCCTATCCAAAGTCCAGCTCCAGACTACAAACTGCTCAGGACATTCAAATTGCTGAGCACACAGAGACTGGACAACAAATGTTACAATAAACTTGCTTAACCATTTTTTTCCACTTTGGGGACTCTGAAACAGGTTTTCTTTATCCCAATTCAACAGGAAGCAATTTTCTTTTCTTTCTTTTTTTTTTTTAACTCTATCTGCATATACCTCTTCATGCCAGAAGAGGGCATCAGATTCCAGTATAGATAGTTGTGAGCCACTATGTGGTTGCTGGGAATTGAACTTCAGACCTCTGGAAGAGCAGACAATGCTCTTAACTGCTGAGCCATCTCTCCAGCCCCAGCAGGAAGCAATTTTAAGAGAGCAACGCCCCATTCCCAGAAGGTGGGGTGGGTAATTCTTTGGTTATTTGATGGATTATAGATGTCGTTTAGGGGGAATGGTTACAAATTGTTAAATGGTCTTGTTATGCAAAGTATAGATTAGATTTAGGAACTTTTTTCTTTTTCTTTTCTCTATCCTTCTTTCTCTCTTATATAGGGGGAAAAGACTTGAAAAGAAAAAAGAGGAGGAATATAGGTACATAATATAGAAATGATAAAAGGATAGATTATTGAATATATTCCTGTAGATCATTGTTATTAATACAAAATTAAGGTTATAGACATGATATAAGAATGATAGGAAAAAAAGAGTATATTATTGAATCTACTCCTATAGATCTTTGTATATTGATACAAAATTAAGGCTATATTTGGCTAGGTATTGTACCTTTGTAATTCTTAAAAATGCAAGGTAAAGCCGGACGTGGTGGTGCACGCCTTTAATCCCAGCACTCGGGAGGCAGAGGCAGGTGGATCTCTGAGTTCGAGGCCAGCCTGGTCTACAAAGCAAGTCCAGGACAGCCAGAGCTGTTACACAGAGAAACCCTGTCTCGAAAAACCAAAAAAAAAAAAATGCAAGGTAAAGTTCTAGTCCATTTGACAGCAATTATCACAAACTCTTTAGGATAATTAAGAAATGCAAGTTGATAGTCATTCAAACTTGTGGTTTTATTAGCTATTAGTTTAGTTAATCTCAGCTGTTTTCTAAGTTACTCAGATATTAAGTCATTAGAGATAAGCAACATTTGCTCACTCAAAAATATAGAGAAGGATAGGTGGTCTTCAAAAACCTCAACAGATCTGTAGAATATGGCATTTAAAGATATTTTTATTATTCTAAAAATTCTTTGACATGAGACTGTCAGCTCCTGATAGTTAAAACTGGATTTGGAAGGAGACGATGAGAATCAAAAAAATCTCCATCAGGAGATAATCCTTACAGGGCAGAAACACCCCTTCTCTCTCAACAGACTATACAGTCCAAAGATGGACCAAAGCTTCAATGCAGGTAAATCGATGGCCTGACTCTGCAAAGACAGAATGGGCAAATCTTATTTCCTGCTCTACAACTAAGTCTGTGAGATATGCTTGGCCAGAAGGCAGAAGATGATGCTCCAGTGTTATAGAAACTGAGAACTGTCTACGCAGCCAGTCGTCTGTCATTTCATAGTTTTGGAAGTTGCTTGCTCTGCACTTCCTATTTATTCAGATATGTTTATCCTTTTCAGGTTTCTGATGCTATCAAAGACTACAGAGTTATAGCCTATGTTTTAGGGTTAAGATGATTTTAGTTAATAATGTAAGTTAGGATGGAAGGTCAATTAGGTATAGAACCTTAAACTCATGAAGATAAGATATATAATAGAATATATTTCCTAGTTGACTAGTCAAATACATATGGACTGGATATTGAGGATGTGTGTCATACCTTTTTGCTTTCATAATTGTTTCATAATTGTTTTTTTTTTTTTTTTTGGTTTTTCGAGACAGGGTTTCTCTGTGTATCCTTGGCTGTCCTGGATTCACTTTATAGACCAGGCTGGCCTCGAACTCACAAAGATCCGCTTGCCTCTGCCTCCCAAGTGCTGGGATTAAAGGCGTGTGCCACCACTGCCCGGCTTAAAACAAATCTTTTTTTTTGTTGTTTTGTTTTGTTTTTGTTTTTCAAGACAAGGTTTCTCTGAATATCTCTGGCTGTCCTGGACTCGCTTTGTAGACCAGGCTGGCCTTGAACTCACAAAGATCCACCTGCCTCTGCCTCCCAAGTGCTGGGATTAAAGGCGTGCGCCACCACCGCCCGGCCTTCATAATTGTTTTTATTGTATTTATTGTTACTGTATTGTATTTATTGTTGTGTTAAGAAAAGGAGACTTTTGTTAGACTTAAAGGGGAAGATGTTGGGGGAAGGTCTAATAAGGGCTAATTTCAATGCTGAGATCTGCTTACTGCCCCTTCTGAGGCATTCTCTGATTGGTTGAATAAATGCTGAGGCCTGAGATTGGGCAAAGACAGAGGTAGGTGGGACTAAGGTGTGCAGGCTTCTGAAGTAGAGAGGTTGATGGGTAAGAGAAGCCTCCAAGAGAAGAAACAAAGAACAGTAAGGAAGACACATGCTATGGATTAGAGAAAAGAACCTCACTCCATGTGACCTGGAACATCAGCATAGCGTGGAGAATAACAGTCCAGGGGAAATATGTATATTATATGGGGCTTTATTCAGAAATAGAATTCAGAGCTAGCTTAGATGGGCCAAGATTGCTCAATTCAGGCCAAGCCTTGTGAAAATCCATGTGGTGTCTGTGTGCTCATTTATAATGGTGGGTTAATCCTTAACCTGCCAACCAATTAAATATAATAACTATACTATTAAACAATAAAATTAATTATTTCTGCAAATGGTGCCCAACGTGATTTAATTATTTCTACAACAATTAATTTTCTTTTCTCTTTCTTTCTCTGTTATATAGGGGGAGAAGACTTGAAAAGAAAAAAGAGGAGGAATATGGGTATATAATACAGAAATGATAAGATATAAGGGTAGATTATTGAATCTACTTTGAAACTTAAAGCCATTGTTATTCTCAAAGTAAGGTTATCTTTTGATACATTGGTATAGAATTTTGTATATTGATACAAAAATAAGCTTAATTTTTGATTCATTGGTATAGAATTTTATATTTTGACACAAATTATGTATATTTTAAGTCTTATATGAGGTATCATGCCTATACAACTCATTTAAAAAGTATAGGTTTACTTCCAATCCTTTTATGGGTTGCTATTGCAATCTATTTAGGAGTCTGGGTAATACAGGTTGATGGGTGGCCAGTCAAGCTCCTAGTGATGTCAAATACTTGTCTTAATTTATCACAAAATAGGCTTACTAGGTTAAACAGATAGTAAATGTTTAAAAATATACAGTTTGCTTGCTCAAACATACATAGATAGATAGATAGATAGATAGATAGATAGATAGATAGATAGATGGATGGATAGATTTATTTATAAATAAATCAATAGATGTCTTGAAAACCCTCAGAGACATACAGAAAATGGCATTTAAAGATGTTGTTATTATTTTAAGAATTGTTTGATTTAAGACAGTCAGCTCCTGTCAGCTCCCATTGGACTTGGAAGGAGATGTAAGCATCAGAAATCTCCCCCAGGAGATAACACCTAGTGGGCAAAAACATCCCTACTCTCTCAACAGACTATTTACAGTCCAAAGATAGACCAAAGCTTAAATGCAGGTAAGTTGATGCCTGATTCTGCAGAGACAAAGTGGGAAAATCATCCTTATTTCCTGCTGCACAATTATGTCTGTGAGTTTTGCTTGGCCAAGAGGCTGAAAATGATGCTCTAATGGTATTGAGAGATATTTGGGACTGTCTAAGCAGCAAACTGTCATTTTTCCATTCTGGAAGCTGCTCTCCTATGCTTCCTACTCATTCAAATAATAACTATCCCTTCTATGTCTTTGATGGGGTTGAAGGCATAATAGCTATAAAATTTCAATTAAACTTGAGTTGTTTAGGACTTAAAAGGATATTTTTGAATCTAAATGAAATCTTTAGGTTTATAAATATAGGATATATAGAAAATATTTAGGTTCAGAACTTTAGATACACATAGATGATTTTTTTCATCTTCAACATTGTCTGTAACAATTAGGCTAAACATTATGTATGTGACTTTTATATATGGTTTTCTTGATTGTTCTTACTATTTTTACTATATGAGTTTAAAAAATTAGCCTTTTTATTAGACAAAAGGAGGGAATTGGTGGGATGATGTTATGCATTCTAAATGTTAATTAATTGGTCCTGCTTGCTATTTGTTAATTAAATTGTCTCTGATTGGTTGAATAAATGCTGAGGCCTGAGATTGGGCAAAGACAGAGAGGTAGGCGGGACTCAGGGGAGGGCTTCTGAAGCAGAGAGGTTATGGGTAGAAGCCTCCAAGACAAGCAGCTGGAGCAGGAGGGAGACAAGAATCATGGGGTAGATGAAAGAAGATCATTCCCTGTTGCCTAGAACATCAGCATAGCATAGAGAATAGCAGTCCAAAGGGATATATGTATATATGGGGTCATATTTGGGGAATAGAATTAAGAGTTAGCTTAGATTGGTAGACTGCCATGCTCTGGTGAATGACCCCATACTCATGTGCAGCACTAATGAGATTCAGGAAGCTTCTTTTTTAAAAGGGTTGTGAAAGGACATCTAACAGGAACAATGCATTGTTCATTAGAGAAGCTTCTCCTGGCATTAGATGGTAATCAACACAGAGACTACACAACTGGAGAATGTGCAGAAGGAGAGACTCTGGAGTACTCAGTACAAACCAGGACATCTTTATCAACTCCCTTCCCCAAGGCTGCTGGAAGACTGCAAAATGCAGAGGTGGTGGATGACTCCAAAGAAATAATGTCTTCTAGACACAACAGGACTGAAACATGGCTGACATACATATGAGGTCACAGAGACTGTGACAGCACGCACAAGACCTGCACAGGTTCAAGCCAGAAAAAGGAGGAGAAGAAGAAAAGGACACAAAGTCCCACTCCTAACCAAGAAGTTATTTTGCAATCGATACCTGCTGGAGAATCAGTCTATTAGAGAAAACTGATTTTTCTCTAATAAACACTGGATATCAACTGTACTCTAAGGCCACTTGCTCAGGAGTAGCTGGCCAAAATAAAATAGACTCCATGTTAAAAAAAAAAAAAGAGTTAGCTTAGATGGGCTAAGATTGCACAATCAGGGCCAATGCTTACTATGTTGTTGTTGTTATTATTATTATTATTACTTCAAGTTACATCTCCATCACAGTCCCCTCTTTCCACCCCTCCCCCTCCCTTACTCTACTCCTTCGGAGTGGGTTACCCCTACACATCAGCCCCCTTCAATTCAACAGTCGTATGAATGTTCAGAGCTTCCTCTTGCACTGGGGGCTTATATGGCAACTCCATTAGGGCAAAGTGTCCCACTAACAGGTAACAAGGTTTATGTTCCTGTTCCTTTTGGTGTGTTGGTTGTAAGATAGTTACCCTGTACTACATGGCTAAAATCCAATTAGAAGTGAATAGATGCCATGTGCATCTTTCTGAGTCTGAGTTAGCTCACTCAGGATGAGCCTTTCTAGTTCCATCCATTTGGCTGCAAATTGCATGATTTCATTGTTTCTGATGACAGAGTAGTATTCCATTGTGTAAATGTACCACAGATTTTTTTTTAATCCATTCTTCAGTTGAGGGACATCTGGGTTGTTTCCAGTTTCTAGCTATTACAAATAAAGCTGCTATGAACATAGATGAGGAGGTGTATACAAAGATTAATACTGATGTAGCCAAATATAATCTTAATTTTGTACCAACATACAAAGATATAAGAGCATATTCAATAATCTGTCCCTTTTTCTTTATCATTCCTATATTATGTCTATATCCCATTTTTTATTTTTTAAAGTATTTTCCTCCCTACATAGGAAAGAAGGAAGGATAGAGAAAAGAAAAACAGAGAAATCCCTGGGTCTAACCTCCAAAACCTATTTAACAAGACTATTTAACTACTTTTAACCAATCCCCCTAAATAACAATAAACATCTAAAACCCATAAAATGACAAAAGGTGGGGAGAAACAAAATCACCCACCCCACCTTCTGGGAATGGGACATTCCTCTCTTAAAATTACTTCCTGCTGATTTGGAATGTAGGAAACCTGTTTGGGACCCAAATAAGAATGGAAAAAATGGTTAAGCAAGTTAATAGTAACATTTAATGTTCAGTCCTTTTGTGCTCAGCTATTTAAATGTCCTAAGAAGTTTGTAGTCAGAGGCTGAACTTCAGGGTTTTACTGAAGTCCTGGGTAACAATTATTCTTATATGAGACAAAATAGACTTCACACCAAAACTAAACAGAAGGGGTAGGGAAGGATACTACATAATAATTAAGGAAAAATATAGCAAGAAAAGAGTGCAATTCTAAACATTTATGTTCCAAACACTAGTGTACCAACATCCCTAAAAGAAACACTACTACTGTCACACATTGACCCTAACAAAGTGGTAGTGAGTATCTTCCATAACCCAATCTAACAAATAGGTTGGCCATCCAGACAAAAACTAAATAGAGAAACACTGGAATTAAATAGCATCATAATTAAATGGACATGACAATCATCTACAGAAAATTCCATTAAAAAAAACCCTAAAGAATATAATTTTATTTTCTCAACAATTGATGGAATTTTCCCCAAAACTGACCATAAATGAGGAAACAAAACAAATCTCAACAGGTATAAGAAAATGAAAATAACAGCCTGTATTCTGTCCACGCACCATGAACTGAAGCTGGATATGAACAATAAAAATAGAGAATATACAAACATACAGAAGCTGAATAACTCACTATTGAATGAACACTGAATTAAGCCTTAATTTTCTTCAAGAAGAAAATTTAAAAAATTTAAAGAATTGAATGAAAATGAAAACACAACAATCATAAAATATGTGACACTTATAAAATCACTAGTAAGAAGCAATTCCAAATCATTAATGATTACACAAAAATACTGGAGTGATTTCATATTAATAACATCATGACACACTTGAAACCCTAGAAAAACAATAATTTAAAATAGTAGAAGGAAATAAATAATAAACTCAGGATTAAAATCAATGACATAGAAACAAACAGCAACAACAAAATCAAAACAGAGAGCAATGAAATGAAAAGTTGGAACTAGACAAGATCATCCTGAGTGAGGTAGCCCAGACTCCGAAGATACACATGGTATGTACTCACTTATAAGTGGATAGTAGGCATATAGTACAGGACAAACATCCTATAACCCACAGACCCAAAGAAGACAGGAACCTAGCATAACTATCCCTTAGAGGGGTTTAGAGACCCCACTGAGCAGTGGGGTGAAATGTATGCTGAGACACACAGCCAAACATTGGGTGGAGCTCTGGGAGTCTTATAGAAGAAAGGAAAGAAGAATAGAGTGATACTGAGAGGACAAGAACCCCACATGAAGACCAACAGAACCAACCAACCTAGGTCCCAGGAAGCTTACAGAGTCTGAGTCACCAATCAAAAAGCATATATACACTGGACCTAGGCCCCCTATGCACATATAGCTGACAGGTAGCTTGGTCTTCATGCAGAACCCTTAGAAAATCGGGTTGCGGGGTCAGGGGAGGCTGTCTCTAGTATGGACTCTGTTGCCTGTTCATGGAATACTTTATCCTAGCTGGGCTTCATTGTCTGGCCTCAGTGGAAGAGGATGTTCTTAGCCCTGATGCGACTTGATGAAGTGGGGTGGGTTGATATTGAGGGGGGACACAGGCTCCCCTCATCTGAAGAAAAGGAGAGAGGGGAAGGGGGAAGAAGGCAGGAGAATGGGAGAATAGGACTGGGTGTGGAGGAAGGAGAGAGCTGCAATAAGGATGTAACTTGAATAAATAAATTAATTAAAAATTAAGACAGAAAGAAAGAAAAGTTGTTTCCTCAAAGAAATCAACATTATGACAAACACTTAGCCAAATTAGATAAGTCTGATACAGAATATATAAATTAATTAAGTTAGGTATGAAAGAGAAAACTTTACAGCAGATCCTGAGGAAATTCAGAGAATCATAAGGATAAATTCTATATTTTACCAAACTTGAAAACTTAAAACAAATGGAAGAATTTCTTCACATATATGACTTACCAACATTAAATCACTAAAAAATAAATTTAAACATACTCATAATCTTTAGCGCAATAGAAGCAATAATTAAAAATCTCCTAACCAATTGTTTCCATATTGAAATAAGTTCAACATCGAATGACATCAGGCCTTACAAAAAGAACTAATGCCAATACTCCTCAATTTTATTCCTCAAGTTAGAAACTGAAAGAACATTTCCTGACTCTTTTTACTAAGTCACTTTTACCCTGATACCATTACCAAACAAAGACTCAACCAAAAATAAAACTATAGACCAATATCCCTCATGAACATAAATGCAAAAATTCTCAATACAGTATTTGCAAACCAAGTTTGAGAACACATCAAAAAGGTTATCCACCATGATCAATTGATTCATCCCAAAGGTGTAGAAATGGCTCAAAATGTATAAATCAATAAATACAATCAACCAAAAAAACCCCCACTAAAAGACAAAAGTCACATATTTGTTTCATTACATATAGATAAAGCATTTGAAACAATCCATACTCACAACAGGATAAAAGTCTTGGAAAGATTAAGGCCCCAGGAAACATACTTACAACACAACAAAGATAATCTATAGCAATCTCAAAGTTAACATTATCCTAAATAGGGTGTAACTAAAATGAATCTCATTAAATTGAGAAACAGACAAGGATGTCAACTGGGTTAATATCTATTTAATATAGTACTTGAAGTCTTAGATAGAACTAAAAGAAAACTGATCATGTGGATACAAACTGGAAATGAAAAATTCAAAGTATCTTTAGTTCCAGATCATATGATAGTATACATTAGTGACTCTGAAAATTGTACCAGGGGGAATCCTACATCTGGTAAACAAGTTCAGCAAAGTAGCAGGATACAAGATTCCAAAGTACATAGCTTTGGGCTATCACTTCAGAAAGGATCTAATCACTGGAAGACTTTTATGCCAGTATGTGGTGTGACACACTCTGAGTGCAGATGATGATGATGGTGATGGTGGTGGTGGTGGTGATGGTGATGGTGGCGGTGGTGGTGATGATGGTGATGGTGGTGGAGATGGTAGTGTTGTTGATGATGCTAACTTTGAAAATATTTTAATAACAGCATTAATAATGAACATATTGATTCTACATCCTAGGCTCTTCTGAGAATATTCCTGAATCTCTGGATATTTCAAAGCCCTGTTTATTCTGCAGCAATCCCTGTTGTTAGAGATAAAGACACTATCCTCTTGCAGTTAGAGACAGTAGCTCCACCCTCCCTGTACCACTGTTGGAGACAGTGGTACTACCTTCCTTGTTGTTGGGGAAAGTCTGTAGCTTCAACCTATTTTTAGAGACAGTGGCTCCACCTTCCCTGCTGTTGGAGACAGTGATTCTTCCCTCTCTACTATTGAAGACCTTGGCTCTACAATCCCTGTTGTTTGTGACAATGCCTCTATCCAAATGGTCAGGTGTTTTTCTTTCCTAAAAAGAGAACAGGAGGTACTCTGTGTGTTTGTGTATCTACAACCATGTTCCTCTTGGACAACCTATGAGATGTTGGCACTATAATTTCCAGATTACCAGGTTTCATCAGCTCCATTTACCTTCATGCTTGTGTGATTATCATGTGACTTTCAAAGGGGTAAAACTAACTAGAAAAGTGGTATCTATGAGCATCTCAGGTTAAATTCTATAAAATAATTAGTGGTGATTTTTCAAATCTATTTCATTATACTAACTCTACTTGATGAATTTCTAAGGAGGATGAGAATACTAACAAACTAAATAAACAAATAATTATGTTCACTATTTGAGGCTTGGTGCTGTAGACTAGAAATACTTCCTCAAAGTACCCATTCAAGCATAACATATAAGATTGTCTTCAGTTATAAATGTCAGGATATTACTTTTTTTTTTTTACAAGCAACATGATTAAAGCTACTAAACTAAGTATGAAACTTGACAGGATTATGGATAGTAATACATCTTCAGATATATTCTTCATGTGATGCAATATGAATTGGCCTTGCTATTTTTATATCAAGACATAATTATTGCAATTGAATAGAATTAACTTGATGGAAATTAAGAGGAAGAGAAAGTTTCTCTGGTGCTAGCAAATGAGTGTGTGTGAAAGCTTGATGCTGGTGAGAGTTCCTGGTTGCTCAAAGGTTGGCAGGTACATGTTTGTATTGTATTGTATCTATAGGTCATGCTGGCAAGGAACCAAGCTATTTTTAAAAATTAATTTATTCATTTAATATCCCAATTGTAGCCCCCCTTCCTCCACTCTACCTGTTCCCATTCTCCCACTCTCTTCCCTTTCTCCACCTCCCCTTGCCCTCAGAAAAATGAACCCCATAAACCCATCCAGGCTCTTCAAGTCCACATCAGCACTAAGAGCATCATCTTTCACCGAGGGCATTCAAGGCAGCCATTCTAGGGTAAGGTTATCCTCAAACAGGCAATAGAATCTATGTCAGGGGCAGTCTTCACTCCACTTGCTAGGAAATCAACACAAAGACCAAGCTGCCCATGTTACATATGTGCAGGGGGGGGCCTAGGTCCAGAAATATATGCTTTTTGGTTGGTGCTTTAGTCTCTGTAAGCCCACTGGGGCCTAGGCTAGTTGACTCTGTTGGTTCTTGTGAAGCTATTGTCCCTTCCGAGTGTCTATATTTTTCCTCCCACTCTTCTACAGGACTGTCTGAGCTCCACCTATTGTTTGGCTGTGAATCTCATCACCTGTTTCCATCCGATGCTGGGTGGGACCTTTTAGAAGACAGTTATGCTAGGTTCCTGTCTGCAAGCATAGCAGAGTATCATTAATAGTATCAGGAGTTGGCTCTCTCCCATGGTGTGGGTCTTAAGTTGTACCAGTCATTGGTTAAGATTCCCTTAATCTCTGCTCTATCTTTATGTCTGTGCATCTTGTATGCAGGATAAATTATGGGTCAAACATTTTGCGGGTGGTTTGGTGTCCCCCTCTCTCCACTGGAGTCCTGCCAGGCTAGGAGGTGGCCACTTCCATATCTATGTCTTCTGGTGGTAGGAGTCTCACCTAGTGTCAGTTCCCTATTTTTCCAGGAGAATACCCTTTCGATGGTCTCCCACTTGTTTCAGAAATGTCCTCCCATAATGGTTTCCCTTTTCTCTCCCAGCTCTCTCACCTCTCACTACACTTGATCCCCACCCTGGTTCCCCTCCTCATACCCCCTCTCCCTTAGTTCCTTTCTTCATCCACTTCCTATATCTATTTTATTTCCATTCTGAGTGAGATTCAAGCAGCCTCCCTTGAGACCTCCTTGGAACTTAGTTTTTTTTGGTCTGTGGACTATAGGATGGTTATCCTATACAAAATGGCTAATATCCACTTATTAGTACATATCATGTGTATCTATCTGGGTCTGGGTTACTTCATTCAGGATATTTTTTAGTTCCATCCATTTATCTGCAAATTTCATGATTTCCTTGTTTTTAATAGCTGAGTAGAATTCCATTGTGTAAATGTACCATAGTTTCTTTATTCATTCTTTGGTTGAGGGACATCTGGGTTGGTTCCAGTTTCTGGCTATTATGAATAAAGCTGCAATGAACATAGTTGAGCAAATATCCTTGTAGTTTGGTGGAGCTTCTTTTGGTTAGGTGCCCAGGGGTGGTATAGCTGGGTCTTGAGGTAGAACTATTCCCAAATTTCTGAGAAACTGCCAGATTGATTTCCAAATTGGTTGTACAAGTTTGCATTCCCACCAGCAGTGGGATTCCCCTTTCTCTACATCCTCTCCATCATGTGCTGTCACTTGAGGTTTTTATTGTAGTCATTATGATGGGCATAAGATGGAATCTCAGAGTTGTTTTGATTTGCATTCACCGATGACGAAGGACACTGAATGGTTATTTAAGTGCTTCTCAGAATTAGAGTTTCCTCTGTTGTGAATTCTTGGTTTAGTTCTGTACTCCATTTTTGATAGGATTATTTAGTTTGTTGGTATTGAATTTCTTGAGTTGTTTATAAATTTTGGATATTAGACTTCTATTGGCCGGGCGGTGGTGGTGCACGCCTTTAATCCCAGCACTTGGGAGGCAGAGGCAGGTGGATCTTTGTGAGTTCGAGGCCAGCCTGGTCTACAAAGCGAGTCCAGGACAGCCAGAGATATTCAGAGAAACCCTGTCTCGAAAAACCAAAAAAAAAAAAAAAACTCAGGTTTTAATTTAGCCGGGCGCTGGTGGCGCACGCCTTTAATCCCAGCACTTGGGAGGCAGAGGCAGGCGGATCTTTGTGAGTTCGAGGCCAGCCTGGTCTACAAAATGAGTCCAGGACAGCCAAGGATACACAGAGAAACCCTGTCTCGAAAAACCAAAAAAAAAAAAAAAAAAAAAAAAAAGACTTCTATTGGATGCAGGGTTGGTGAAGATCTCCCCCCACCGCAGTATGCTGGCTGCCATTTTGTTCTATTGACAGTGTCCTTTGCCTTACAGAAGCTTTTCAGTTTCATGAGGTCCCATTTATTGATTGTTGGTCTTGTTTAGGAAGTTGTCACCTGTGCCAATGAGTTCGAGGCTTTTCCCCCACTTTCTCTTCTATTAGATTTAGTGTGTACAGTTTTATGATGATGTGTTTGATCCACTTGGACTTGAGTTTTGTGCAGGGTGACAAATATGGGTCTATTTGCATTCTATTTGCACAGATAATCTAGGAGATTTCTCTGTCTCTCACTCTGTCTGTGTGTGTGTATGCATGCAAGTGTCTGGGAACACATGAAGAGGTTTGAGCTAATTTATGTCAGAGGACAGCATCAGGTGTTGGTCTTTCCTTTCCATCTTATTTGAAACAGGGTCTCCTTTGTTCACTAGTGAACAACATGACAGGACTGTCTGGACAAAAAGCTTCTGCTGGTTCTCCTGTCTCCAACTCCCATCTCCAGGTAGAAGCTTCTGGTTTAGAAATGCTTGTGCTACAATGCCCAGTTCTGTTTTGTTTTTTTTTTAAAGTAAGTCTTAATGCTCTGAACTCAAGTCACAAACCTTGTATTTTAATTGCTTTAGACACTGAACTATTTTTTCAGGCCCCTGTATATATTCTTAGAATATTATTCCACTTCTAATTTCATTGTGTGTGATGATTAATTTTGATTGCTAATGGAATTTTATCTGGAATCAACTATGATACAGGATTCTAGTTACAACTCTGAGGGATTATTTTAAATACATCAGCTTCTGTTCATACTTTGGAGGAATTATTTAGGTCATAGAGGTGGAAGAATCAAACCAGAATTGGGCTGTGCTATTCCTTAAGCATGATTGCAGAAACCTATATAAAGGAGAAAGCTTGTAGAGTACAAGCATTCCTTGTCTTATGCTTCATAACTAGGCAAGCAACCTGACTAGCTTGAAGACCCTGACATCATAACTGCCTACAATGATGCCCTGAGCTCTCAAACATGGAGAAAAAAAAAAAACCCACCACCACCACCAACAAAAACTCCCAAAGTAAACACTCTTCTCAGGTAAATAATCTGTCTTTCACAGTAATAGAAGAAACTCAAAGATAGGTGTTGCTACAATGTCCAGGAGAAAGGCTATTTTTTTTTTTTTTTTTGGTTTTTCGAGACAGGGTTTCTCTGTATAACAGCCCTGGCTGTCCTGGACTCACTTTGTAGACCAGGCTGGCCTCGAACTCACAGAGATCCGCCTGCCTCTGCCTCCCAAGTGCTGGGATTAAAGGCGTGCGCCACCACCGCCCGGCGAGAAAGGCTATTTTTATGCTATACCCAATTAGTTGGTTATTAGCCACTGGGACTGTTATGTGGCTATAATCTGGAAGAATCTGGTCAGAAGCATCCCTATGTTTCATTTGTTAAGAACATAATAGGTCATTCTGATGGAAGGTTGGAAGAAAAGACTAATAAAGCTATCCCAGTAGATCTGCCAAGTGATTCCAGGTCCCTGGTTAACCTAGGTACAGGAGAACATTGTCAAATGGCATTCTCCAAATACTATAGAGAATAATAAACAAGGCACATTGGAGCCTAAGAAATCAGATTATGGAATGATATTCATTAAAACAATAAATAATGTACACTATAGGACATAAAACATAATTAATATAGTAAGTAAAAAATTGTAATTAATATAATATGGCAAAATGGAAAAACGGAAGAAATGTTTTGTAATAAGTTTTTGTGAACTATGAATGAATAGCAGGGCAAAGGAAGCACTCAAACTGAATGAGCTGGAATCAGAGAAGTGCTTGCTCAAGGCTCAAGTCCATAATCTAAAAGAATCACCTTGGGTGCCTCAATTGGTTAACAGTGGCATGTTCAATATATGTTTGAGGACCCTAATTTCTGGACAAAGCCAGAAGATTCAAATTCTAACATATGATGTAAGTGGTCTGCAGAAATAGATTTTGGTGGAATAATCAGGAAAAAGAAGGATAAATAAAAGTCAAATGTAGTCCTAGGGATTCAAGTCTCCAGTTACTGAGAAAATCTCTTTTGAGAAGACAGCTGAGTAAATCAGATGCTGACTCAGTCATCATCCTCCACTTGTTGGTTCTATAGAAAGCTGTGAGTTTAATAGTATTGGATGAGGAGGCTTTTTCATTTATCCTGCTGAATGAAAAAAAAATCTTCTTGATAAAAACATTCTTAGATACACAAACATCCTCAATTCAGATAAAATTGATTTTTCTGTATATTTCCTCAAATCAATGAGGCAAATATTATCAAACTAAGAAAAGTCAACTATGAACCTCATCTCCACTCTGGAAACTGAATTATTTCTGTTAACTCTATACCCAACCCTGAATGCTGCTAACTTTTGGCTTGATGACATCTAGCCTCATTAACATTCTTGACATATTCATTGTAGTGGATAGTGTGTTGATCACTAAATATTGACACCAATGCTAAGCATTTGATAAGACTTATCTGTCAGTATTGTTGTTCTACAAACATAACAATGTACACAGACAGTGACACAAACCTTTGTCCTCCAGAATGTGTGATGGATGTCAAATCAAATCATTGTTGCTAAATGACCATGTCAAAAATAATAAATTCAATAACTGATATATCCTATGTGGATATAGAAGACAGCCAAACTCAGATAGCATGCAACAGCAGAGAAGGTTTATTTTCTACAGAACTCCAGCATGCAGGGATCACCACTCATAAGAAATGGCGACTTCTAACAAAGGCACAAAGGCCTTTTTAAACTCAAGAAGGGGGGTTTCAAGGAGAGTGAGGTTGCCTTTAACGTGATTCAAACTGAAAAGTGCAGCCTAAAAAGTTCCGGCAAAGGGACTTTGGTCTATTTACCATTAATCAGTGGTCATGAATTAATCTTAAGATATGGGGGTATTGTCTAACCAGTAGTTAAGTAACCTTACCTTTCTACAGACAGATGGCCAGGTCTTGACCACTGTTTGTGGTTTTTCCATTAACTACTGAGTTCATTTCTGGGAATGGGAGCCTCAGGGCTTACTTTAATTTAACAAGAAACTGAAGCCTGGAGTCAGCCTGGCCCATAGGTTAAGCCTCTTTGGGGCTTCAAGGTTCTTTGGGGGGTCTCAATTAGGAGTCCCCTGGGGTCCTTCAGAAGAAATGTTGTAAATCAAGAATTATGAGAAAATAGCAGTTGCTATAAAAAGATATGAGCCCATGAAATGACTAACAGTATTATGACCATATATTTATATTATCAGTATAATACACTAAAATAAAATAGGAAATGTTCCATATTCTCACTGCCATGAATAATGTGATTAACATTTTATGTATTTTATCATTTCCTTTTTAATGATGTATTTTTTGTCTGTGTATGTGTGTAACCAGGCACATGCTCATGTGAGGGCTTGTGACCATGGAAACTAGAAAAAGTGGTAAGATGCTTAGAGCTGTGACTTCAGGCAGTTGTGGACCACCATGCTTGGGATATGGGGATCCAACAGAGGTTCATTTCAAAATTCCTATTTATACCCAAGACATGTATTTACCCTCTATCAAAGTTTTTATCGTTAACCTAACTAAATGATTATTTCCCTAGGATAAAGAGAGAGAGAGAGAGAGAGAGAGAGAATTTTTCTAGATTGTCTGTGAGTCTTTCTATACAGGCCCAAATGAAGAGTTAACATCCTGAATGGGTTCACACAAGTCATTGATGCATGTCCCACATTGAGTAAAAAGAATAAATAATGCTGAAAGCAGCTAAGCACTGGTATCTGAAGGGGCTGATAGGTTAATATAAGTTAGATTTAGTGAATA
>CAJQZJ010032807.1:5772934-5814585 GCA_907164525.1 Lophiomys imhausi
ATAAATAAGAGTTAAATAAATAATAATTTAAAAGTTCGATTACAGGTATCATTTCTTTTTGTTTCATGAATACAAATGCACCGCTAGTATGAAATGCCATTGGAATCTAGAGTCTACATTCTTTGCTTCCTACTAAAATAGTTTGTTAAAATTGCAGGCATGTTGCAAAGAATATAGGAACTATTCAGAACCAAAGTGACATTTCAGAGCTGATATGCTAGAAAGAAGAACTGTGAGAGAATTGAATTAGTGACTTTAGAAGTATCTTGATTATTCTCTGGGTTTTCCTTTTATGGAGATCACTGGGAGGAGAGACTAGTTGCGGTGATTTGAATAGAATAGCCCTCTTCATGCAGGCATCTCAGTACTTGATGCATTGTTCTTGATAACATTTCTGTACTTTCAGTGGTTTGGCCTTCCTGGAAGATGATGTCATTGGTTGGAATTTAGGCTCTCAAAAGCCACGGTCCATTTCCAGTGGACTCTCTGTGCTTCATGTTTGATGTCCAAGAACCCTCGGCTCTCACCTCCCTGTTTTAGTTGTTCTGCCTGCAGCCATACTCCTCTGTTGTGATTGTGAAGGATGCTAAAACCTCTTGACCTCTAAGCTCCAAACAAACAATTGCTCTTATAATTTGCCTTGGTCATGGTATTATACCAAAGCAATTGGAAAATAACTAGGACAGAAGAAGTTGGTTCCAGGAGTAGTGAATCATAGAAATATCTGAGAAAAGGAATTCTTTTTTTTTTTTTTTTTTTTTTTTTGGTTTTTCGAGACAGGGTTTCTCTGAATATCTCTGGCTGTCCTGGACTCACTTTGTAGACCAGGCTGGCCTCGAACTCACAAAGATCCGCCTGCCTCTGCCTCCCAAGTGCTGGGATTAAAGGCGTGCGCCACCACCGCCCGGCTGAAAAGGAATTCTTAATTGAGAAAATTCCTATTAAGATTGGCCTGTAGTATAGGGAAGCCTGTGGGATATTGTCTTGATTAACAGTTAAAATTTTGGAGCATGGATGGCTAGGATGATGCCACCTCTGTGCTATTTGCCCTGGGTTATATAAGAAAGCAGGCTGAGAATATTATGAGATGCAAGCCAGTAAACAGCACTCCACAGAGCTTTGGCTTCAGTTCTTGCCTCCAGTGCCTCCCTACTTTAGTTCCTGCCCTGACTTTTCTCTATAATTGACTGTTATATAGAAATTTAACATAAAGTGAATCCTTTCCTTCATAATTTGGTTTTCATCAGTCATCTATCACAGTAATTGTAGTAAACTAACTCACTCTCCAAGTTGAATATCCCTGTTAAGTGTCTTTTTGATTGAGAAGGTCAGGTTAGGTGAACAGCACTCATCACATGTGTTTCTTCCCAGGATGCTCCTAATTTTATGTATGCCCAGTCTTGGACAAATAGGAAATACATAATCCTCTGGAAATTATTGCCTTATTTCACATGCAAATAACTCAGGATTGTTTTGCTTCTGTGCTTTTATACATGAACATATAATGGAATATATTTGAATAGAACTGTCCACAACAAAGTGTATCATTAGTAGCTTTTAAGAGTGGAAAAACTTGCCAGGCATGGTGGCACACGCCTTTAATTCCAGCACTTAGGAGGCAGAGGCAGGCAGATCTCTGTGAGTTTGAGACTAGCCTTGTATACAAACTGCATTCAGGATAGTCAAGGTTACACAGAGAAACCCTGTGTCGAAAAAACAAACAAACAAACGAGTGGAAAAATTTATTTTATAGTTTACATGGGACTGAATATTTACCTTGATTCTGGTCCTGATTTTAGATTGCCAGAAACTTGATAGTTGAATACTTAAAAGAGAAGTGGTAAAAGTCAAACCAAGTAGATTCCTAGGAGACCAAGCTATTCCCAGAGCTATGCTTCCCCATTATGAGTTACATTAACATGACTCCCCTTCCTGTGGACATCATCCCTGGAAACTCCTAGCTAAATACACATTTGTTCTTAAATGATTTTTGTCTGGCATATTGACACAAAACAAAACAGTGCCCTATATGTCTGCATTTAACTATTAAGTTTTTAAATTTAAAAAAGTATTATTTTTTGAGGATTTTCTTCAACATTATTTGATCACTATCAGTTCTAAGAACACTTTCTATAACTAGGCCCATTCCTACTTAATTTGTACCATTCCTTTTTAAACTCATCATGACCAATTTGTTAGTTACTGCTTTTCAAGGGAGATTATTATGCTAATGACTTAATCTTTCAGTTTGTTCTAAAGGACTTACTCTTAGAGACCTGCTCTTTGATGAAGGAAGCAGAGGGGAATGTATCTGAGGGAGCAGCGAGGTGTAAGGGACTAGCAAGGGAGTCCTGGGGCTGTACCATTAATACAGGACTGTGGTATTGTAAGGAGCTTGTAAATAGCTTGCAGGAGAAAAGCACCCTGCTAGGAATGTAAGGAGCACCTAGGCAGCCTGTAGGAGATAACCACATTGCTAGGCGTTACTCCATGTTTGCAGTGTGATAACTGTGATACAAAGTATGACATAAGCAAAGGGCACATAAGGAGAAGTCACCAAGAACGGGGGGGGGGGGGGACCCCCCCGAGATGCAAGCTGCGGAGCACCAGGCTTGACACTATCACCATGAGACCCCCTCCCACCCCTGCTGGCCAGATGTTGTTGATGTGTCTCCCAGCCCCCCTGTCTGGGTGCCCTGAAAAATCGAGAGGAACAGACACCGTGAGCCTTTATCTGCGACCACCACTTACGTTAACCTCAACCACGACCACTTAGGAGAAATACCATGACTGTAATAGAGGGATGTCTTATTACTTCTATGTTGTGATAGCAGGAGTGATATCGTTGATTTGGATTTGCTTTTGTGTGACATTTGAAACTGAAGATAAATCAAAACCAAGCTCACTCTTGCCTGAAGTGTAATTATTTTCCTCTCCCACTATCTGGGGTAGTGCTTGGGACAGCTGGTGTAGTTGGCAGGATTTTTCTGCAAGCACATGAGGCCTACGTCTGCTTTACCAGTGTGTCAACATCTGCTACTGCACTGGCTGACGTATAAAGGTAATTAGCCTGTTTTTTGCTGAAATTAGCTCTTGAGAGTCTGATATGAGGCAAATCCACCACCCGAAGCCAACTCTGTAACAGGAGGAAGAGCTGTGGGTCGCTAGAAAGTACACATGTTCAAGTATCTCAGCAAAAGGGTAGAACGCTGGGCAGATTTAAAATTTGAAAAATTATACCAGTCCAAATATTTAAGCAATTGACAGTGGTATATAAAAAAAGAAGGAAATTAAATTTTTATACACTTTGGCTGAGTGGTTTTGGTATATAACTTTGGTCAAAATGAAAAGGCTATTAAGAAAGAGGAGCAAAATGCAGGTATCCCCTGTAACAGGAGGACTACCAGATACTGAGGAAGAACAGAGATGGTTGGAAACAGCACAGGCAGTCAAGGACAAAATTGGAATGAGACCAACTTCAGTGAAACTAGAATTGACAGACCCTAAGGTAGTGGCACCAATAATGGAAAAGGCACCTAAAAAGGAAGTTCCTGCTCTACTTATGAAGGCAGTGCAAGATATAGGCAAAGATAGACTATAGGCCAAAGGGCTAGCCTTGAACATAACCAGGAGAGCAAGGGAAGACAGCACTACCCCTTCATTCTCTGTAGTAACCATAAGCAAGAGATCTCCAATAATTAAGAAACTGGCAAATAGTCTTAACTCCTTCTCGACCCCTATAGGAGGAGGAAGCCAGCAACAGCCCTAGGACCTACAGGGTACTGAATTAATGGAATCGAGACCCTTTAATCCGCAGGAGTTCTCAGAATTAAGGAGGGAATATGCCCAAAATGGTATGAAGAATGCTTCATACATGGTTGAACTGTAGTAAAAAAAGGCTGACATAGTCATGTCACATGAGCAGGAGATGAGAAAAATTAGAAACATAGTTGAAAATCCTCCATATTTGAGGTACTAGAACACTGTCTAGACACTTCCAGTGGAGATACCCATCCACTACTAGATTGGATAACAACACCTTGGAGATATGCTTTTCCAACATTAGACATAACACAGTTTGAGACTGCAGGCAAATGGAACACCTATCAGGAAGCCATAAATGCATGTAGAAAATTGGGAATGCTGTGGTAAATCTATAATTAGGCACCCACACCGCAAGCTGCCCCATTCACACCACAATTTAAGAAATTAATAATAAAAGGGACACCACCACACTTAAGAATGAGCCTTACAGGACCTTTGGAGAACACCCAAACCATAGCTGAAGCCATTGGATTTTTCAAAGGATTGAGAGAATTAGATCAGGAAAGAATAATATCATTTAATGTCATGAAAAGAAAAACTATAAATGAACCATCAAATACAGGAAAAAGATTTAATAACATCACTCGAAGAACAGATAATATAAGACCCTGTGGACAAACAATGAGAATCCCAGAAAGCAAAATAACTATAACTTTAGAAACAGATACATAGGACACCAAAAAGACCTTTCCAGTCCAGTGAGACATTCTTTAAGAGACCTTTTTAAAGCACAGACTGTGCAGCCCCAGGGACTAACCTGAGGCGGCCCAAGAAACTGGAAAATAGGGAGACAGCCCATGGGGATGCATCAAGGGCCCAGACATACCTAGTGGGTAACTCAGATTACAGACCATCTGTAAAAATACCTATAAAATTAAAAGAAGGAAAGGTAATAGAAGTGAAATCGATTCTAGACACAGGCAGTCAAATAAGCATAATTAACCAATTTACAGAATATTTTAAAGGAAAAAAGATGATAGAAATACAAGGTGTAAATAGTATTAAACAGGTACCTATAGTAACAGCAACACTGTTAGTATATAATAAGGAATATAAAATAGACATGGTAAGCTTTTCAGCACCAACAAATATTTTAGGCATACATGAGATATAGGAAAACTTTCTACAATTTTTACAATTTAAAACTATAAAAAGATATTTATGTAATTTAGCAGAAGTTAAGGTAGATCCAGTCCACCTACCTAAGATTAAACCCTCTTTTACCCCACAATACCCAATAAAGTAGGGAATTAAAGAAATAACAGAAACAGTACAGCAACTCTTAAAAGAAGGAGTTATAACCCCGACCCAAGACTTTAATTATAATAGTCCAGTATGGCCAGTACTTAAACCAAATGGCAAATGGAGATTTATGGTAGACTACAGACGAATTAATGAAATAACACCAAAACTTCCAGGACCTGATGGAGAGGATATTTTTCTACAAATTAAACAAGCGCACCAAAATGGCTAGCAACTATAGATCTGTCAGATATAATTTCTGGCATACCCTTACACCCGACTCACAAGATATTACAACATTCACATGGCAAGGAAAACAATATAAGTTCCTAAGATTGCCACAGGATACTTAAATAGCCCAATAATGGCCCACAGCACACTCACTTTAGAAGATTTTAAATCAGAAGACGCACAGAGAGTAACCTACATTGATGACATTCTGATTTTTGGACAAGATAAGGAAAAAGTTAGGGATACTACAGATAGATTAATTCAGCATTTGAGAGATCAAAGATGGACCATAAATAAGCATAAACTACAAGGTTCAGACCAGCAAGTAAAATTTTTACGAATACATTGGAACACTACAGGGCCAAAAATACCACAAGAAGTAAAAGACAAGCTCCAACAGTTAGAAGTACCAATAAACAAAACAGAAGTGCAGCATTTAATAGGACTATTTGGCTAGTGGAGACAACACATGACATACTTACAAGTGATACTACAACCACTATATAAGACAGTTTAAAAAGCCTCAGATTAGGCCGGGCAGTGGTGGCGCACGCCTTTAATCCCAGCACTTGGGAGGCAGAGGCAGGCGGATCTTTATGAGATCGAGGCCAGCCTGGTCTACAAAGTGACTCCAGGACAGCCAAGGATACACAGAGAAACCCTGTCTCGAAAAACCAAAAAAAAAAAAAAGCCTCAGATTTTGAATGGACATCTAGCCAAGAGGAAGCAGTAAAATTAATTTTAGAATATATTAAACAATAAAATGCCCTAGGCTACATACAAGAAAGTGATACAATTATATTGGATATCCTATACCTTCAAGGATATGATAATTTGAACATATTTGCCAAGGGACAATGCCTGATGTCAATAGGATTCTATTGTAAAAAATTTCCTTGGTCAGAGTTCAAATATTCATTATTTCAGAAAACCATTTGGACAGCCTATCAGACAACAAGAACAACCCAATCACTGCTAAAGCAGAACTTGGTGGTATTCTGAACATGGATACCCATACTAGACTGGGTAAAGGCACCAGGAGAGGCATTGGCCAGACTACCCATGGAAGGAAAGGTGCTACAATGAAAATGTTACCTATCAGAATTCCTTCAGATTGTGCCAGTGTCAGCAAAGCGGATAGCATCAAAGGTGTTGGAGTTGATACTTCAGTCCACCATGACTCCAGAGGGCTTCAAGTTCCCTAACACCTCCCCTCTCCAAAAACAGGCACCAATGGGACAATGGGGGACACAGGAGTACAACTCCTCCCTGGTTAATGCCTGGTTCTCAGACGGGTCAGTCACAACAAAAAACATGACCCACTGGAAAGCAGCAGCCTACAGGCCAGGGGATGGAATGTCCATCGTAGACCAAGGCAAAGAGAAATCAACAGAACATGCTGAAGTAATAGCAGCACTGTTGGCAGCAAGGCAATCCAAAGCAGAAAAACAAAATTACCTATATTTGTTCACTGGTTCTTGGTGTGTGGCAAATGGCATTGCAATTTGGTTGGGAAAATGGAAGCAGGCACAGTGGAAGCTGCAGGAAAACCTATCTGGTCAAAGGAAGCATGGATAGAGCTAGATGAGATTGCAAAAACAGTAAAGTTATAGTATACCATGTAGATGCACATACAAAAAAAACAAAATGACATGCATAAAAACATGATATAATGGATAAATTGGCAGCATTTATGATTAAAACCAAATTAAAGAGAGAGTACTCCATAGATAATCAAGGCCTTACTAAATGAGAATAATTGGAAAATGGAAGAAAAAAGATACAGAGATTAGATCAATCACCACACAAGAAATTATTAACATACACAAACAATTAGGACATATTGGGACCCATGCTACAAAGCAATGGTTCACCCAGAGGAATCTAGAAGTAACATGGCAACAAATAAATAACACCATAAGACAGTATGTAGAATGCCCAGCAGCTAAAACTAGATTTAAGCACAATTATAAAGGTAATATAGTACAGGTAGACTTTATAGGACCACTAACAAAATACCAAGGAAATATGCTTGTACAATGGTAGGCATTTGCACTGGATTGGCTTTTGCCAGACAAGGCCCTCATCCAGACCAACAGACATGCATCATGACCCTATACACATTGTGCACAATGTTTGGAACACCAGATATAATCCAATCGGACCAGGGAACACATTTTACTGGAAGAGAAACTCAAAAACTAGCAAGGGAGCTAGGTATACTGTGAGATTTCCATACAGCATACAACCCTACATCTGCAGGAGCAGAAAGACTAAATGTACCACTAAAAATAAAATTAGAATAACTAAAAGGACCTCTACCTAAATCCATAATGCAAGCATTGATAGAATTAAGTAATAGACCCTGATTGAATAGATTGTCACCAATACAGGAAGCAATACAAACACAAAAAGACTTAGATTACCCAGTAGGAGAAAGCAGATAGGCCATATCATTGCATCCATAGGAACTCTAAGGATGAACAACTCAAGAAAGCAGAAATTGTGGCATAGGAAATACCGCAAGGATAACAGAAGGTAAAGGAGATCTACAACTAGCAAAACTGGAAAATTTAGCATAAATGTGTTGGACAGCAACTGCCAACAAGATATGCTATTTTATAATAATAACAAGCATATCCTTAGTATCTTTTGCTTTTCCTATGCTAGACATAGCCACAGGCCTATGCTGCAAAATTTACATTTCACTAACAAACAGTACAGGCAGACACCCCATAGACAGGATAGCAAACTTCACCATTTGTTGGGTACATTTCCTGCATCTAAAAGTCAACTGAGAATGAGCAGAATGTATAAAAATGTTAGCTACAATTAGAAAATTCTTTATGGACTTCTGCTTGTGGCTACGCTCATTCCAACAATCAAGACCACCTCAATTACTCCCACTAGAACACCTAAGGCACAAATGTGGGCCATTGAACCACATCCTACCTTAGGAGTAGAAGGACTCATACCAAACTATTGGGATACATATAAAAAATTACAAAAGCTACAGCAAAATTTTATAGTTTTTGGCAAAAATATGCATACTGCATTGAATATCAATGGTATGATGGATGTAAACAATAGAGACAGGCAGCCAAAGCTACACATGCAAATAAGGAATATATGCTAGATATGGCTTGTCATGTAGCCTCTATAGGAGAAGAAAGCCCACTTAAATGCCACTGGATAGAATGGTGGACAAATGTTACTAATAACATGCCACTATACAGTACCTATTGGAGAACACCATCAAACACCGTGATATGAAACTTAAAGTGTCAAACAATTATATAACAATGCTGTAGGCATGGAGATCAACCAGAAAATAGTAATGCATGCATAATTTGTAAGGCAAATGATGGCCCCTTTGATTAAACAGATGTCTTACACG
Organism: Lophiomys imhausi; assembly: GCA_907164525.1. Classification (NCBI taxonomy): domain Eukaryota; kingdom Metazoa; phylum Chordata; class Mammalia; order Rodentia; family Muridae; genus Lophiomys; species Lophiomys imhausi. Next base: position 5,781,630 of record CAJQZJ010032807.1, read on the forward strand.
TTGATGGCAAAACATACAACAAAACAACACAAGCACTAGAGGATGAGGACTATGAGGACCTTCCTCAGTATGAGGACTATTTTCAGGATGAGGATGGGGATGGTGAAGACACCACATCCTCACCCACACCCACATCCACAAACCCTAACCCATGTGGAATGGGACCTAAGGGAACATTAAAAGTCTGGGAATGCCAGGATGGAGAATATAAAATTCCTAAATTGACTAAGTATGGCATGCCTCCCTTACCAAAACTATGGGGAAACAGATGCCCACAAAAATTGTGGACTAAACTAAATGAGACTAACTGAAGCAGTAAAATTACACATAACTGGCTATGTGTTGCAAACTTCCCTAACCTACCATGGTACAGGAACCTTACACCAGTATCTATAGATACAGGGAAACCATTATCAGAATATGATACCATTGCCATGAATAACATAACCACCTGACTGTATAGTTATTACCCTGGTGTACAAATTAAGGAAACCTGGGATTGGTCTTTATGGGAGAAAATTCTGCCTTTAGGAGGAGAGCATTGGAGATACCCAATAGTCTTGACAGACATATTACTACAACCATGGAGCAATGACAGATTTATATCTAGCAGAACAACAGATTGCCCAAAGGGACATTTGTGTGCTGATCTCAAGCCACAGAAGTTATGACCAAACACCAACTGACAATGAATTAGCATATGCATGTTTTAATAAAACATCATGGGATAAAGAAATCAACAGCATTGCAACAGGAGGAGCAAATGTTACCTTTGAACCTTTATATTTTTCAAGTAAAAGCAAGAAAATTACCTTAACTTCACTAAAACAACCATTTAGATAGGATGCAGTATTGGGAATGCTACATAAAAGATAGGATTCCAATAAAACAGACTTATGGACAGGAGCAAAAATAATACAAAATCTCACCATAATATATCTTGATTTAAAACATTTGTTGCTTATTAACATTACCTCATACAATGCAACAAATTTTAATCAGTCATGGTGGAATGGCATTAATTTTAACAAAACATTTTATAATAGAGCCGGACAGCAGCAAAAGCAACAAACCAAAGAACCCTAACAACTTGGGAAAACAAGCCACTTTATGCACTTATCCTAAGGTACTATAATATAACCACCAAAGAAAAATTGCCCACTAACAATTTGATATGGAAAATATGCCACTATAGTAATTTAGGCCTAGATAAATTTCCCATACCTTGGGACATAGATCATAAAACTACTAATAACTCCATCCGCCCCCCCCCCCCCCCCGCCCCGTAACATAACAGAGGAATACGAAAGAACAGAGAGACAGCCAGTTTTGGGAACTATACCAAGAATAAAGTTTACAGGTGCACTGAACATAACATACAAAGTGCCACAGATATATTTTGACACACCAGCTGCAATTAGACCTAATTATAACTTTAGACACACATACAAATATTCTACAACCAAATACACCACAGGAATTGATAAAAGCCTGAGTTGGTTCAAGGATTTTAATACACAGGAACAAAATACATTAGTAATGAATCACATAGGAGTACCATTTTACCTTTATATGCTTGCTGATGCCTAATCCATTCTTTAAGGATTGGAACATGGCAGATTGGATAGCACACAAACCAAAAGGAATGGAAAGTACCTACGCAGAAGATTGGGAATATATACTATATGTCCCAATAACTAGACAACATTGCGGACATTCAGAAAGCACCATAGAGCCATGGCCAATGTATAGAGGCTCTATATGGAGAAATGGCACAGAATTTAGCCGATATATGGCACATTTCCCAAAAGGATACTTGGTATCACCCACAGGAGAACCATCAGTAAAAACAGCACCATTCCTGGTACCAGACCTAACAACTATAGCACAGGTAATCTTAATCCCAAGAATTAGAAAAATACAGCTGAATACAGATCTCCAAGTCCTAAAACCCCCAAAATACTATTGCCCCAACTATTCATATTATGAATTGCAGTATGGAACACCTTATAAGGTAGAGAGGAAACCACTACAATTATTACTAGTGGGAACCCTACTATGAGGGGCACTTCTGGGAGGAATTATGGGAGGAGGAGTATCAGCAGCAATGTTAGAACCAATTAAAGTAGAGATTTTTCATATACAAGTTAATAGAAAAACATCTCAAGCATGGCAGCATTATCAAACACAACATATGCATTACAAATAATTACACAAAAAATACAGGTAGAAATAAATACTTACCAAGAGGTTCAAGGAAAAGAATACCAGGAATTAAAAGACCTGATTACCACCAACCACAACTTCATGATGTGTCAGGCACATAGGAATAACTTAAATGTTTGTATTAAAGTTTGTATCATGATCTTTCATGTTATTTTCATTTTCATTTAGGTTGGTACAAGTTAGTGTGATGTTCTTATTGCTACACTCCAAGAATGTGTAATCTCTTAATTTTAAATGTTTTGTTAAAATACAAAATGACACCAGAATTAGATCACCTGTTTGCAACAGGATTGAGGAGAAGAAAAGAGAATTCCAAACACTTTTAGATCCAGATGTAGAAAGCACATGCCAACATGGCATATGCACATGGACTTCCGATTTTAAATCCCTTGTGTCATAATATGTTGTAATGATCTTGGCCATGAATTGCAGCATTTTGTTGCCATAGTTCCTGGCATGCTTCAAAGATGTCATCTGCTTTTGGCAGGCTTTTTCCAAGGCACTCCTCTCCAACAGTGCATCCACAGTCCCATAATAAACAAGTCTGGATGTGCAATTGGATCCGCCCATATCTTTTACCTGAGATGCCAAACTTCCAAAATCCCTTATCCTACCAAAGACAAAATCCAACACCCCTTCATGTTAAAAGTCTTGGAGAGAACTGGCACACAAGGTACATATCTAGAAACAATAAAGGCAATATATAGCAAGCCAGTGGCCAACATCAAATTAAATGGGGAGAAACTTAAAGCATTTCCCCTAAAATCAGGGACAAGGGAAGGATGCCCACTCTCCCTATACCTCTTCAACAAAGTACTCGACGTTCTAGCCAGAGCAATAAGACAACTAAAGGAGATCAAGGGGATACAAATCGGAAAGGAAGAAGTCAAATTATCCCTATTTGCAGATGATATGATAGTATACATAAGTGACCCCAAAAAATTCCACCAGAGAATTCCTACAGCTGTAGACTCAGCAAGGTGGCTGGATACAAAATTAACTCAAAAAAATCGGTAGCCCTTCTTTACACAAAAGATATATGGGCTGAGAAAGAAATTAGGGAAACAATGCTCTTCACAAAAGCCACAAATAATATAAAATACCTGGGAGTAACTCTAAACAAGCAAGTGAAAGACCTGTACAACAAGAACTTCAAGTCCTTCAAGAAAGAAATTGAAGGGGATATCAGAAGATGGAAAGATCTCCCATGTTCGTGGGTAGGATCAACATAATAAAAATGGCCATCGTACCAAAATCAATATACAGATTCAATGCAATTCCCATCAAAATGCCAACACAATTCTTTACAGACCTTGAAAGAACAACTCTCAACTTCATATGGAAAAACAAAACACCCAAAATAGCTAAATCAATCCTGTAAAATAATACGACATCTGGAGGTATCATCATCCCTGATTTCAAGCTATACTACAGAGCAATAGTAATAAAAACAGCATGGTACTGGTATAGAAACAGACAAGTTGACCAATGGAATCGAACTGAAGACCCAGAAATAAACCCACACACATATGGTCACTTAATTTTTGACAAAAAAGCTAAAACCATACAATGGAAAAGGGACAGTGTCTTCATTAAATGGTGCTGGTCTAACTGGATGTCAACATGTAAAAGAATGAAATTAGAGCCATATTCATCACCATATACAAAACTTAAATCCAAGTGGATCAATGACCTTAACATAAAACTAGACACACTAAATCTAATAGAAGAGAAAGTGGGCAGAAGCCTTGCACTCATTGGCACAGGTGACAACTTCCTGAAACAGAACATCAATAGCTCAGGCTCTAAGACCAATGATTAATACATGGGACCTCATGAAACTGAAAAGCTTCTGTAAGGCAAAGGACACTGTCATTAGAACAAAACAGCAGCCTACAGATTGGGAAAAGATCTTCACCAACCCCACATCTGACAGAGATATCCAAAATTTATAAAAAAAAAAAAAAAACCTCAAGAAATTAAACAACAACAAACCAAGTAACCCATTCAAAAAATGGGGTACAGAACTAAACCGAGAATTCACAAAAGAGGAATCTAGAATGGCTGATAATCACTTGAAGAAATGCTCAACATCCTTAATCATCAGAGAAATGCAACTCAAGATGACTCTGAGATTCCATCTCACACCTGTCAGAATGGCTAAGATCAAAAATTCAAGCCGGGTGGTGGTGGCGCACGCCTTTAATCCCAGCACTTGGGAGGCAGAGGCAGGCGGATCTTTGTGAGTTCGAGGCCAGCCTGGTCTACAAAGTGAGTCCAGGACAGCCAGGTCTACACAGAGAAACCCTGTCTCGAAAAACCAAAAAAAGAAAAACTAAAAAATAAAATAAAAAAAAAAATTCAAAAGACAGCATATGCTGGCAAGGTTGTGGAGAAAGGGGAACACTCCCACAATGCTGGTGGGAGTGCAAACTTGTACAACCACTATGGAAATCAGTCTGGAGATATCTTAGAAAACTTGGAATAGCTCTACCTCAAGACCCAGCCATATTACTCCTGGGCATATATATCCAAAAGATTCCTCACCAATCCATAAAGACATCTTCTTAACTATGTTCATATAGCAGCTTTATTTGTAATAGCTAAAAACTGGAAACAACCCAGATGTCCTTCAACCAAAGAATGGATTAAAAAAAAAACTGTGGTACATTTACACAATGGAATACTACTCAGCTATCAGAAACAAGGAAATCATGCAATTTGCAACCAAATAGATGGAACTAGAAAAGCTCATCATGAGTGAGTAACTCAGACTCAGAAAGATACACATGGCATATATTCACTTATAACTGGATTTTATCTGTACAGTACAGGATAACCATCCAACAGCCAATAGACCCAAAAGAACAAGAACATGGACTTGGTTACCTGTTAGTGGGACACTCCACCCTAGTAGAACTGCCATGTATGCTTCCTGTCCAAGAAGAAGCTCTTAGACCTTATGTGACTAATGAACTGAGGGGGGCTGATACACAGAGACACCCCACACTGGAGGGATGGGTTGGGTGGGAGAGGGGATACAGGGTGGGAGGGTGGGACCAGGAAGGGGTGGAAGGAAGGGGCAGTAATGGAGATGTAACTTGAATAATAAATAAATGTTTTTTTTAAATACTGAGAGGAATTTTGTGTTTGCTGCTATTTCACAGTAGAACATGGAGTCTTCTGTGTCTGGCAGCTCACATCTTATTCTCCCCTTATTCTTCCTTGTTAAGTGGAAAGATGAGTTAAGAGATATTTCTCTCCAGTCGAAGTTGTAGATGGCTGATGCTTCTGTGACATTTCTTTAAATCTTTGTTAAATAGCATATCAATGGGTTTCTTTCCAAAAATTGGTGGACAAACAGGGATATATATATATATATAACTATTAAAAATAAAAAGAGAGAAGGGACGGTGGCCATCTGTAATTCAAGCACCTGGGAGACAGACAGGGGATCCCTAGGCAAGCTGACTAGCTAGACAAACTGGAGATCTGCAGATTCAGCAAGAGACCCTGACTTAGTAGATGAAATTGGACAGCTATAGAGGAAGACACTCGATGTCAATCTCTGTCCTCCACAGGGACATGCACACAAGTTCACCTTCACAAACACTTGAGCCCTCATAAAGAACATGCGAGCACAGCATACATATACATAGGCAAAACCAACTACTTAACAACCCTATTATATAGGGCCAGGGAGGGAGTCACGTACTTTCCATGCACGCATGAGGCCCTGAGTTTAAGCCCCAGCACCCATGTAAAAGCCAAGCATGGTGGTGTGTGCTAGTAATAGCAGCGCCAGGGAAGCAGAGACAGGAGAGGCCCTGGGGCCCAGTAAAAGAGATTTTTTTCTTTTTGCAAATCCTTGGTTGCTTTATTTTTTCAAGACAGAGTTTCTCTATGTAGCCCTGGCTATCCCAAAATAGCTCAGTAGAACAGACTGGCCTTCAACTTACAGAGATTCTCCTGCCTCTCCCACCCGAATGCTGGAATTAAAGGTGTACACCATCAATGCCTAGCTGAGATCTTTTTCAAGAAACATGTTGGACAGTGTCTGGAAAGATGGCTCAGTGGGTAAGAGCACTGGCTGTTTTTACTGAGAACCAGAGCTTGATTCCCAGTATCCACATAGCAGTTTACAACTGTCTGTAACCCAGTTTTCCAGGGGATCAATCACATCCGTAGACATCAAATAAAATAAGCAAACAAACCACCACTACCGAAAAACAAACAAACAAAAAAACCCAAAAATGGACAGGTCCCAAGGAATCAAACCCCTGGACTCCCCATGTACATGTGTGTTTACACATATGTGAAATAACCACATATACAAACCATGCCACCTACAAATAAAAGATTTCACAAGCACACTGATACATGGTGAGAACTGACAGTAAAATGGAGGCAAATTATGTCAAAAGGGCATTAGAAATGTCCCCCAGAGGGACAGGTGTCTTCTCCAAGTAGGGGTGGATAGATATGGAGAATATTCTAACTCTCAACAACCTCCTTCCTTCTACTGTTTGGCCCTGGCTTTCCTCAGATGGTATGGTTTGTACCTTCCCCCAATTTTCCCAGTTTCAGATACCTTTTTGTCCATGAGTGTCTGATGGTGTGTACTATCATATGGACTACATTTGGTATACTCTGCCTGAAGGGAAAACCCACCCATCCATCCTCAGAAGAAATCATACATCCCTTGAAGGAATTATGCTGATTCCTACTTCCTTGGACCCTGTCCAAGTACTTCTGCACCCTAAGATGTCATGCCTGCCTGGTGACTGCATCATAAGTTACCCCTGCCACTCATTCCTGGATGTCCTACTGATGCACTGGTCCTTTCTCAGAGCTCTTGCAGCAGCACACTGTATCTAATTCTGTCTCCTGCATCCCCACTGCAGCAGCAGGATGGACGGCAAAGGCACACACTACAACACTGGCTCCGTTGGGTTGCTCAGAGGATTACATGAGATGATCTGCACATGGAGTTTGGCACAGTGAACACAAGGCATGAACTCAGTCAATGTGTGCTTCTGGGTCCAGCTCTTCCCCTCTCTCCAAGCTGGCTGTGCAGGCTTTAGACACAGGACGCCTGAGTCAATTCTGGAGCACATGGTCATCACCCATAAACAGTGACATTACACTCTACAAGAGGAAACTGAGACATGTTTCTGATCTACCAGCGCCTATCAGAGCACAGACACAAAAGACAATGGATCCATGTCCTCAGGCTACAGCAAAGCTGTGTTGCTTCCACTCAAAACTTTAAAGCCTTCTGATCCTTTCTATAGAGTTCACAGTATATTCTTTCTATCTTTCTACCCTGCTGTGTCCATCTGTGCAAAGTTTCCTGGGGAGGTTTTGCAGTTTTCTTTGTGCCACATGACTTCAAGTCTTCATACACTATTGCTTTCAAATGGACATGACCAACTTCTATCCCATGTCCAGGGGTCTATGTGGGGTATCAAGATGGCTGGTATTTTCCAAAGTCTCCAATCCTTCCAGGAAACCCCTGCATGACTCCAAGTCCCACAACAGACCATCTTTTTTCTTCATTCTTTCAACCCTGACTTAAGCCAGCTTCCTACAAGGTGACTAAGTCCTTCAGATATAACTACTATCCACTGAGGACAGGGATCAGCAGAGTCAGTGATGCTACCAACTTTGATAGGTGTGTGGGAAGTCTATTCCACTAAACCCCACTGTTATCTTTTACATTGCTCCCAGAAAACACACAAAGCCACACCCTAACCTAACTGGTTCTCTTGTACCACACAGTACTACTATTCTAAGGTTTATCTCCCCATTTTCTAGATGAAGAAGTTGAACCAAGAAGAGTTTTCCTTTCAAATCTGTCCAGAATTTGTTTGTAAATACTCTACAAAGAAGACTAGGCTTTTTATCTGGGTGTTTCCAGGCATATTAAATACTTTCCAGGCTTGGTCAGGGCTGGCTTCTGGATTATCCTCACACCCTGCAGTCCTACAAACTACAGCTAGTTCTGTGATAGCCTCTTCTTTCCTGTCTTGCCTCAGCTCTGTGCCAGCGCCAAGCCACCTGTAATCTCTTCCAAAACACCGCAATCAACCACATAAACCCACAGAGAACATACAAGTGGGAACCCAGGATGGGAGCTGAGGGGGCAGAATGGCTGTGAAGACCCAATAAAATACAACCAGGAAAGAGCCAGGGATATGGGGACTTTGGCTCAATGCCAGACTGGCTGGGGTGGCACATACAGGGTTAGGGGTATAGGAGGTGGTGTCAAGCAGAGCACTCCCTCCTTTCACATTCCCCAAGCCCTCTTCAGCACGTTTTTCCCCTTTCTGAGAATATTCTTTAAACAAAGAAATGTTTGCTTTTTGAAAATATGACCCAGTCTGAGCAGATCCCAGATTCTAGGAGGAAGACATTTTTTGTTGACCAAACATATTGGTGGTGGATAGAAGAACTCACAGGGCCATCAGAAACTGGTCTTGATGAGCACCTTGGATGGCAGCACAGGCTTTGTCATCTCAGGCCAGCAGATGTCTGAGTCTCAGGGATGCTGGTCCTACCAGTCTGGTCAGACTTTAGGATTGGGGCCAGGAGCAGCTAGAATATCTCACAACCCACCCAGGGTGTGTATGGAGTGAGTGCCATTAATTTGGGAATGGACACTGGGTATAGGAAAGACTGTCCTTCCTACTCAAAGGGGCAAGGCAGAGAGAGACAGAAAAGGGGAAGAGATCTGTGGTAGGTAGATTCTAGGCCCTGACACCCTTTGGAGTCCCAGTCTGTTCCCATCTCTAAGAGACTAATGTTAAAGAGACAGGCTAGCTGAGCTGTTGTCTGTGGATTCAGTTGGGAATCTTCTCATTTAAGCGGTGAAGCACGAGTTTCTGGGCAGTCAGAAGGAAAGAATTCAGGGCTCTGATCTTGGTCTCCTTGGAGAGGGTGAGGGGGTACAAGCCAGACACTGAAGACAGGAACCCAAGTGAGGTATATTTAAAGAGACGTAAAGGCAAGGAATGTGCATATGGGAGGGGTCCTGGGACCTGGGCTGTGGACTGGAGAGGATGTTCTTGCGGGAGACGGTGCAGGTCTGCACATTGGGGGATGGGGAAGCCCTGGACAGGTTCTAAGGAGTCCTGGGAAAGATGTACAGGGATCCTGAGCCTGGGGTAGGGGCAAGAGTCGAGAGGAACAGACACAGGGTCCTAGAAGCCTTGGGAGGGATCCTGGGGGAGATCTGGAATGTGGGTGGGCGAAAGCCTGAGTTCCAGGGTTTAGGGCTGGAAATGCCAAGGCTCCTAGCGCGAGTTCTGGAGGCGACATGACCCCAGGTCACGCTTCTGTCTGGGCTTCCCCACACAGCCCCACAGCACTGACGCCCCCAGGAGAAGAGGCCCGGCCAGGGGGTGCCCTACCTGCACGGAGAACGCCGAGAGCTCCTTCATCGCCGCGCTGAGCCTCGCCGTCCCTGCACTGTGTCGCCGATGGCCCCACCCGCGGTCGAATCTGCTCTGGGTCGCGCAAACCCCGGGGTCCGGTCCCTCTCACTTAGCCGTCCCCGGGAACCGCGGCCATTTGCACCTCCGCGTTTGCCACTTAAAGGCCATCGGTTCCTTGGAGCGCGGTTTATGCTTAAAGGAACCGATGGCCTGCACCCCGGAAACCCTTTCAGCCAATTCACAGCCCACTTCAACCTTTGGCCCCGCCCACCGAGGAAGAGTGACAGCTCTGACCAATACATCATGGCCCCATGAGGCGGGCTGTGGCTAGAGTTCTCTGATAAGAAGAGTGAATTGAAATGAGAGAATCTGTGATAGTCGTATAAATTTCCTTATCAAAATAAGGAATAATATTGATCGACACCTAAACTACCAATAGCTAACCCTAAGACGTTTGCCTCTAAAGGAAGATTGGGACCTTGAGAAACCTGTAGCTGAGGCACTAAGTCCCGCCCAGAGCCGAGATTTCTACCCAATCATGAGAGGTACGGAGACGTCCAATAGCATCTGCTTGTCAAACCTTGGCTCTTCCGTCTGTTGAGATGGGAGGGGGTGAGCTATGACGAAGATTGACATCTAAGCAGCTACCGATACTGAAGGAAGGCAGGCTCTTCTGGTATTTGACAACTGGGGTAGATAGACCGGGAATGAGATTGGCGTCCTGAGCTGTGGAGGTTCTAGGCCAGGAGAGGAAGGAAATGGGGAGGGGCTAGTGAAGGGGGCGTGTCACAGTGCAAGGATGGGCGGTATCAGACAAAGGCTGGGTTCGTGGTTTGGGTCTTAGAAGGGGCTTAACGGGAAAGAGCATCTTCAGGGCAAGGGTCTGTGCAGTGGGCTGGGTGGTTAGGTCAAATCTTACCCCTGCTGTGTGAATCTGACATCAAAATTTCATTACCTTCACCACCAGCCTCAACCATTACCTCTCCTGGGTTGGGGGTGGAGCAGGGTCTTGGGTGGGGTTGGAGGTGGGACGTGGGCGGGCTGTGGTCAGTGTTGGGGTTGGGTGGGGTGGCGGTGGGATGTGTAATGTCCAGTTCATGAAAGCATATGACAATCCAGGAAGACTCCAACTTGAAGTAAAAGTAAAAACATCTTTAATTGGGGGTTTGAGCCAAGGCAACGTCCATCACACGTTCTCCACGCAGGGAGTCTGTGAATGGACCGGAACCTGGAAAGTTTGAGGCTCTTAAGGGCTAGGCAAGGGAGGGGGTGGGCAGTTAGGGAGGTTCATGTAATATACAGAATCATATTTGGCCTTGTAAGAGGAGCTCTGAGAGTCCTCTGGTAACCTTGTCCTAAGGAGCCAGTTAACAAATAAGTCCTTTGGAGAGCCCTTTGTTATCTATGACTCTGTCCAGATGGTCATTCAAGGCCTCTGAGGGAGGGAAAGCTAGGTTCTCCGGCTTTCTTTGTTATTTTACTTTTATGAGCTTCTTACAGCGGAGAGGGATGGGTAAGAACTTAGAAGGGCTAGGATGAGAGACCGGAGTTTTTGTTCTTTCAGATGAATGTGGTGTGGGAGTGTGAGCACGGCTGTGTGTGTGTGTCAGTTTTCTTTTGGGTACAGAGCCATTCAACTGAGAGCTGCTTGTAAATGCTTAAAGAATGAATGAATAGGTCCATGATTCTTTTGCTTCCTACATCACCTCCTCCTCCTTCTTCCTCTTTCTGCTCTTCCTCTACTTCCTCCTCCTCCCCCTTTCTGATTTCTTTTTCTTTCTTTCTTTCTTTCTTTCTTTCTTTCTTTCTTTCTTTCTTTCTTTCTTTCTTTCTTTCTTTCTTTCTTCTTTTCTTTTCAGACAGGTCTCCTGTAGACAAGGATGATCTCGAGCTTTCTATGTAGCAGAAGGTGACTTTAAAGTTCGTATCCTCCCACATCCACCTTCCATTCAACACCATGGCCAGACCCTGGATTCTTTTAATAAGAGAGTGCAAAGACCATGTATGGACCATCATTGACAACCACCAAGACTTAAGGAATGGATTACTCTAGGATGTAGGGAATGGGCCTTGGACAGGGTTAGGCAGGGAAGAATGTGTCATAGAAGGAAAGGTGAGATCATAGGTTCAGCAGGGGTGGTGGTTCCCCTCTGAGGAAGATTGCTGAGTAACAAAGGACAGCCTGATTCACAGAATGAGTTCTAGACCAGTCTAGGGTACGAAAAAGTTCAGCATAGTAGCTGAAGACAGGGAGATGGGAGGAGAAACAGAGAGGAGTCTATTTAGTATAGGGAATGTCAGGATTTCTAAGGTCTGAGATCTTAACCTTTTATATAGTTAGAAATTCTATTTGGTCATGGGAGAAACAATTGACATTCACATGGGCCTTTACATTTTTTTCTTTATTTATTTTTGAGACAGGATCTCACCACAGCCCAACCTGGCCCCCAGCTCACAGTGCAGCCTAGGCTGGCATCAAACTCAGCATTTTCCTACCTCAGCTTCCAGAGTGCAGGGATTACTGGTGTGTATTATGGTGCTGAGCTCACACATACTCTCACCCTCTCTCTGTATTGCACCCATTAAATTCTGAAGCTGTTAAGAAAATCTAAACTATTACCAAAAACTCAGATGATAAAAACCTAATGCAGTCCTGAAGGCTCACTTTTAAACTATTTATTACTATGACTATGCCTATGACTATGACTATGACTATGACTATTTACTATTCACCAAGCCATTGTGCTGGACCCTACTTTTAGTTCAAAAACATTTTTTTTTGAGACAGGGTCTTACTGTGTAGCGCTTCCTGGTCTGGAAATCATTCTGCAGACTGGGCTGGCCTCAAACTCAAAAGAGATCCACCTCCCAAAGCCTCTAGAGGTGAGCAAGTACACCCAGCTGCTCTTAGGTTTTTTGTTTGTTTGTTTGTTTTCTGGTGTATATTCATTGTTCTAGGTGTCATAAGGACATTTTCTTGCTGGTATATAAGTCCTTTGAACATATCCCCCTCACACACCATCCCCTCTTCTTGCATACCCCTTATTCTTCTGGTTAGTCCCGTTTGACACTTAGACTGTTTCTCTTCTCCTTTCATGTTGTACACACTGTGTTGGTTGATACTGGTAGTTACTGTGACTGGATCTGGTGTCAACCAAAAGGTTAGCCAACAAGCATTCTTGTGAGGGGTTTGATCTGGGAATGCGGTGGCATATTCTGGTGGCAACCTAGAGAAAGGAATTAGAAGAAAGGTTTTGTTCTTGGCCTGCTCGCCTTCACTCTCATTGGTGAGTTTGTCTGTCCTGTTTTTGCCTCTTACTATACTTTACTGATGTTAATACCCAGCTTTAGGCTTACACAATGGGCAGAAGACCAGAGGCTCTCCAGGAATCCTGGCCTTCAGTACCAGGCTGAAATGGCTGAAGCACCAAGCCTGGTGGATTGTCTTGTCAGTTATGTAAACCAACCTAATAATTCTCCTTATTTAATTATTTATGACTTTACTTTTTATTCCTGTGTATGTGTTTGTGTGACTGTGGGCCATGTGAATATCTAGTGCCCACAGAGGCCAGAGAGTACATCAGATCCCCTGGAGTGAGAGTTACAGTTGATTGTGAGATACCATGTGGATTCTAGGAAACAAACTTGTGTCCTCTGCAGGAACAGCAAGAACTTTTAACTATTGAGCAGTGTCTCCAGCCCCAGTGCCCTTTTAATATATATTTACACTATCAGTTCTGTTCCTGTAAAGAACCCAGACTAATACATTTCCATAATGATTTTATGCATCTGTATAAAATCTAGGACCCTCAAATAATAGAAAACATGACATCATCTGTACTTAGCTTAATTCACTTTATAAGATTATTTTCCTACAAACAACATAGTCTTGTTCTTTTATATGGCCGAATAAAATTATATATGCCATATTTTCCTTTACTTTCCTCCATTGGACACCTAGGTTTGTTCCATAACTTACCTTTTGTGATTGTGCCAAAATAAACATTGCTATCTGTCAAATGTGTTTGTGATAGTTGGCTTAGATCACATATAAGTGTATTATAACTCTTTTCTTTTCAGTAAGTACCCAGGAGTTTCCCTTTAGTGGGTCTTTATTATTTATTTCTTTGAAGAACCTCCATGCTTATTCCCACAATGACCAGACTTATTCACATCCCACCAGCATATATAATTATCCCTTTTCTCTTTATCTGCATAGCATTTGTTATTTCTTTTCTTTCTTCGTCTTTCTGTCTCTCTATTTATGTCTGTTTCTCTATTTATGTCTCTGTCTCTCTCTCACACATACACACAGGCCTGCAATTCACTATGCAGACCAGCTTGGCCTTGAACTTATAGACCCCTGCTCCTCTGCCCCAAGGTGTTGAAACTAAAGGTGTTCACCAACTGAAATGGCTGCTTCCTTTTCACTTTTTTATGATATAGTTTTATTATATGTATATAAGTTTCATGTATATATATATATATATATTTATACACACACACACTATGTACATACATGGTGACCATGGACACAGAAGAGAGCATCGTTTTCTCTGGAACTGGAGTTCAGGATAGTTTTGCATTGCCACATGGGTGTTGGGAACTGAATCCGAGTCTTCTGCAAGTGCTCATAACCTCAGGGCCACCCTCCAGATCCATTTTTACTCCTCCTGCTCCTGCTCCTCCTCCTCCTCCTCCTTCTGTTCTGTCCAGCTCCTCCTCCTCCTCCTCCTTTTTGTACATGGTGTGTGAACATGTGATTTCACATGTATGAGTGTGGATGCATGTGCAGAAGTAAGAAGAAAGCTTCACATGCTGCTTCTTGCCCTCTACCCTTACTGAAACCGGGTCTTTATGTTGTTTGCTGTAGCATATATCAGACTAGCTGGCCCATGAGCTTCTAGGAATGCTCTTCTCCACCTCCCATCTTGCCACAGGAGCACTGGGTACAGACACTCTATTGCACTTGGCTTTCACATGAGATATAGGCATATGAACTAAAATTCCTTACCCACTGGACTACCTCTCCAGCTATTGAAATTTGTTTTCTCAGTGACTGGTGAAGTGAGATAAAAATCTTAATGCAGTTAATTTTAAGTTCTCTGATAGTTGGTGGTTTGATATGTTTTATGGTTTTTCAATATTTATTTTAGCTCTTTTGTTTGTTTTGCTTTTCAAGACATTGTTGTCTGTGTGGCCCTTGCTGTCCTGGAACTCACTCTGTGGACCAGGTTGGCCTCGAATTCAGAGATCTGTCTCTGCCTCCTGAGTGCTGGGATTAAAGGTGCTTGCCAACTATTAATGTATACGAGTGCCTGTGTGTGTGCATGTGCCCCATGTGCATGCAGTGCTCAGAGAGGCCAGAAGAGGGAGGCAGATCCCCTGCAACTAAAGTTAGACGATTGTGAACCACAGTGTGGGTTCTTTGAATCAAACTTTTTTCTTCTGCAAGAGCACGAACTGTTCTTAATGAACCATCTCTCCACTCTCCATTTTTAAATTAAACATTTGTGTTTTTGTTTTTGAGAAGTATCTGCTCATTTTATTAGCCCAGTTAAAACAATTAATTTTGCCAGGTGTGGGGCACATTCCTCTAATCCCAGCACTTGGGAGGAAGAGGCAGGAGGATCTCTGTGAGTTCAAAGCCAACCTGATCTACAAAATGAGTCCAGGACAGCCAGGGCTGTTACACAGAGAAACCTTGTCTCGAAAAGACCCCCCAACATTAATTTTTATTTATTATTTATTTAATAAAATAATTTGCCATTTGACAATCTCATATAATTACATAATGCATTCTGATTATTATTATCCCCACTCTGTTTAAGCTCCTTGTTTCACCTTTCATTCCCTACCTATACAGATCCCTTCCCCATGTTCAGTTTTGTTTTATTTTGTGACTCCAGATGTTTTTTATTGCTTCATTATTTTATGAATTTCACATCATTCACCCTGTTCCTTCTTATCTCCCACCTCCCCTCAGATCCACCCTCCACCCTTGAAACCTCTCCCAACATAAAAAAACAAATCTCATTGTGGAAACTGTAGTGTGTTTTGCTGTGTCCCACAATATTCCATTTTTTTCTATACATTTTTGCTTGCAAATGTTCATTATAATAATTCCTTGGTCTGAACAGGAACATGGACTTTGTTACCTGTTAGTGGGACATTTTGCCCTACTGGAGCTACCATGTGGGCTCCCAGTGTAAGAGGAAGCTCTTCGCATCATATGACTGATAAACTGAGGGAGGCTGAGATGTGGGGGCACTCCACACTGGAGGAGTAGGATAGGTGGAGAAGGGGTAGAGGGTGGGAGGGTGGGACTGAGAAAGGTCGAGGGTGGGGGCTATGTAATTATAAAAAAATTATTTCTTGGTCTGATATGACGCCTCTGGGTTCTGCTGCTTTGTGAATACTGGAACCTCACTGAGACTCCTCTCAGATATGTTGTTACTGTCTTGTGTCATGGAGATCCTGTAGTTTTGAGTCTGTAGAACTGACCTCTTCATGCACTCCAGCAGTTCATCCATGGGGTATATGTTGGTGTGGGCCAATTCAAAGCCCTGGTTCTGGGCCTGCAACCTCCACATCCAGGGCCATTTCTACTGTGCTACCCAGGTAAGGGGCAGGGCCTGTTATCCTGAGTGCTACAGCAGGTCAGCAGTTAAGTTAAGTTAGGTTAAGCAGGACTAGTTCTCCCCACTCATGTATCCATCAGGGCCAACTCTCCCACTTGCTACCTGTGTTGAGGGCCTCAGAGAGAGGAGGGGCTTTCTCTCTCTCTCTCTCTCTCTCTCTCTCTCACACACACACACACACACACACACACACACACACACACCACCGAAAAGCAGACAAAGGCAGGGCTGGCTCTTCCACACTCATGGCCTGGGGCTGGCTCACCTACAACCTCTACATCCAGGGACAGGCAGGGTTCCTCTAGTCTCTGTCTTGCTTCCTGTCCTGGGAGCCCATCTGGTGCTTGTCTTGTGCTGGACTGGTGGTCATCACAGGCTAGCTCCCTGTCTGGGCCCCATGGCGCTGAACTTGGTGTTGGTCTCTGGTTTGATTTTTTCCATGAATGTTAGGCTAATCATTCAGATGTTCATAGGTCAGAACACTGGATGTAGTCATAACCTCTCTCCTCTCTGCCATCTACTGATGGATATGTGACACAGCAGCCACATCTGCAATGCCTCTAAGGGCAGGGTGTGACTCCAGATTTTTTTTTTTTTTTTGAAAGAGCACATGATGTTTTATCAGCCAGAAACTGTCACATACAGGGAACATGCTTTTTGCTGGAAAACATCCTTTGATGAACAGACTCCGTGGAGAGCCCATGATCTTAGTCAACAGGAAGTACCTCGTGCAGAGGGCACTAAGTTGGCCAATTAGAAAACATCTTTGTGTGGATTTTGGTAGAGGAATAAATAGAAACCCCAGAGACACAGAGGGGCTTTTGCTTGGCATTGCTTCTCATTGCTGCTTTACTTCAAAATACTCCAGAAAGACGCGTTGTCGAATCCTGCTGCTGCTGAGACTTGCTGGAGACCGCAGCCCAGGTCGGACTGAGCCCAGGTCGGACTGAGCCCAGGTCAGCACTGTTTGGGGCTGCAAGAGCTGCTGCTTCTTTGGCTGCCCTTGCTCGTTCTCCCCCAAACTGCTGCTGGTTTCCTAGTTAACTGTGTTCCTGTTGCTGTTTCTACCTGTTCCTGTGTATGCTGATTTGGCTGGACTGCTGACGAATTGCCCCAAGAACCTATGTCTGTCTTAATATCCTTTCTCCTGTACCTCAGTTCAGTGGGTTGGAAGGTGTATACAGATATAAATATATTAATAAATAGTTTAAAAGTACACCTTCATGCCTGGCTGTATGTGCAAGTATACTACCTCACAAATGAATGCAAGGCCTCACACTAAATGCTAGGGGAGTACTCTACATGGAGCTACATGCCCTTTGCATCACATTCACATTATAATGTACACGTGCACAAATGGAGGCAGTAGGATGTCAAGTGTCCTGCTCCATCCTCACAACCAAGCCCCTATGGGGCAGTCCCTCAGTCCTGCTCCACCGTCCAAAGCACCAGAATTACAGATCCTTGTGAGCACATTGTTTTCCATGTGGGATCTGGATTCACCGCACTCTTGGCTGCCGTGCCATTTTCCATTTGGTGTATATGTGCATACCCACGGAACACATATGGAGGTCAAAGGACACCTTCCAGACGTCAGCTCTGTCCCTCCACTATGTGGGTCCAGGGATCAAATTCAAGCTGCCACTTAGCCATCTCACTGGCCCCCTAATTTGTAATTATTTGGTTTTAGCTATTACAAAATCTGGCTGCTATGTCTTAAGTAGCATTTTGGATAAAAAGAAGTCTGAAGTCCGAGGAACCAGGATGGGATGATGGTTTCGTGACTTTAAGACTTACCTTGCTCCTCACAGCCACAAGATGGCTGCAGACACTCCCGGCATACTGTCCACAGAGGAAGCAGTAAGGGAGGGGAGGGGGCAACAAAGTCTCTCTCTTGTCCCAAGAAACTTACGACCCCTTCAAGCTTGTTGGCCAAAGCTGGGAGCTGTGCCCAGATTGAAAAACAACCCCAGGCAAAGGCACTGCCAACAACTGTTCGGACCAAATCTTAAATCAGCCCCTGGGGCTGGGACTCCAGATTTTATACGGGGTTGTCTGAGTGATCATGGGTGTAGAATTGTCCATTGGAGCTTGGTGGGCTCACTATGGGTACATAACTGAGGTCAGTTCTCTCAAAATCCAAGAGATTCTAGCCCAAAGTTCAACTGGATGTGTATGGACCCCCTCAGAGTTCTGTCCCATCATGATTGACTGTTGGTAAGTTCACACTTGCACATGGCAGGCACAGACAGTCACAGCTTCTGGGAAAGTGCAGTGTTATTATCCCATCTGCTCCTGTTCAGACACGGTCTCACTGTCTCTCCCTGGCTGATCTGAAACTCAAGGATCTTCTTGACTCTGTCTCTCAAGTACAGGATTAAAGGTGCATACCACTAAAGGCCATTTTTCTTGATTAGGTTGTTCAGTTTCTTGTTATCTATAATTTTGCTTGTTTGTTCGCTTGCTTGGTTTTCTTTGCTTTTTTGTGTTTTGGGGTTTTTTTGGTGTTTTATTTTGTTTGTTTGGTTTTGTTGAGACAGGGTTTCTCTGTGTAGTTCTGGCTTGCCACAAATTCAGAGATCCACCTGCCTCTGCCTCCTGAGTGCTAGGATTGAAGGTGTGAGCACCACTGCCTGGCTCTAGTTTTTTGAGTGCTTTATATGTTCTAGATCTTTATCCTCTGTTAGATGTATAGTGAATAAAGGTTTTCTCCTATTCTGTACCTATCTATTCATTCATTTCTTTTACTGTGCAAGAGGTCTTCAATTTCAGGATCTCATTTGTCCTTATATTCCTGAGTAACTGGAGTCTGATTCATAAAGTCCTTCCTGTACCTGTATCCTGAAGTGTCTTGCCTACTTTTGCCTTGTACATATTTAGAGTTCATGATCTTAAATAAAAATCTTTGATCCATTGGAGATGGAGAGATGCTTCAGAAGCTAACAACACTTGTTCTTGAGGAAGACACAGTTTCAATTCCCAGCATCCACATGGTGGCTCATGACTATCTGTAACTCAAGTTTCTGGGGATCCAGTGTCCTCTTCTGGCCTCTGAGGACACCAGGCAGGCATGTGGTGCACATTCATATGCATGGACACAACACCCATACACATAAAATAAATAGAATAATTATTTTAAAAATCTAGGGACCATGTAAAGTTGATTTTTTTTTCTTGCACAAAAAGAAAAAGATAGGTTTCACTTTCATTTTTTCTACATGAAGTCGTCCAGATTCCAAGTGTTATTTGTTGAAAGTGTCTTTTCTGAAATGTATGTTTTGGGTGTCTTGAAAAAAATCAGGTACCTGTAGCCAGGCTTGCATGGAATCTGTAGATGGCCTGGGTAGTACAGCTGTTTTCACAGGATTAGTTCTATAGAGCCATGGGATGGGAAAGTCCTGTCTGCTACAGTTTCTTTCTTTACTGTTTTAGAGTTCATTATAGAGGTGTTTCATTCCTAGATTAAATTTATTCCAAGTATTGTTTAATTTTTTGAAGAAATTGTGAATGGGTTTATATTCCTGATTGATTCCTGAGCATGGTTTTTATAGTCATAAGGAGAGGCAATTAAATTTTGTATGTTAAATTTGTATTCTGTCGCTTTTCAGAACATGACCATTCAAAGGGTCTTTAGGATCCTCTATGTGTATGTAGAATTGTATCATCTGCAACTAAGGACCCCTTGAGTTCTTTCTTTCCTATTTGAAGACTTTTTATTCTTTTCTCCTATTGTTTTCGCTGAGACCTGCAGCACTTTTTTTTTTTTGAGTAAGAGTAAAAAGAGTAGAAAACTGCTCCTGCCTTTTGGGATTATGTTTTCAGTTCTCCCCCATCTAGCATGATTTGGCCATAGGTGTGTCATATGAAGCCTTGCAATGTTAAGTTAGATTCCAGCAAACATCTCTTAGTTCTTTCCTTGAAGACATTCCCAGCCTTTCCTTCTAGCTCATCTCCATTGCTTTGTGTCAGCCACGGACACCTAGAAACACTTTCTACCAGGAACCCTCCAGTGGCTCACAGGGCTGGAACTCAGGTGGAGGATGTTCACTATCCTTCCTGTCCTCCATTATGATCTCTCCAGTTTCATGCCCAGCCCTGCTTACGGTTGCCACACCTTCTACCCCAACTCCATCCACACAAGATTCCACTCCTTGATACAGACCCAGGCTCCTCCTAGCCCTTTCATCCCTGTCTTTCCAGACATATTCTTTGTCAGGTTTCAGGAGCCCCTCCTCCCACCACTCCTTTACTCCCTGGGGAGGCTGCCTCTTGCTGTGGACTGGATCCTCCTACTTCTTTCCTAGAGACCCACTCAGCCTTTTCTCCTAGTCCATCTCTATTCCTCTCTGCCACCCACCAATGCTCAGAAGCATTCTGTTTTTTTTTTTTTTCTTCAAGACAGGGTTTGTCTGTGGGTAGCTCTGATTATCCTGTCACTCTCTCTGTGGACAAGACTGGCCTCGAACTCACAGAGATCCACCTGCTTCTGCATCCTGAGTGCTGAGATTAAAGGCATGCACCACTACTGCCCAGCTGAAGGAACATTCCTTACCAGGGACCCCACAGCTACCACATTTTCCTAAGATCCTGAGAGAGCAACAATAACCAAGAATGAAACACCCACCCAACAAAGATAAGACCAGATATCAACACCTAGAAATACCTCAGTCATCATAACTCCATATGCCTAGACCTCAACACAAACGCAAATATGAATGAATAGCCAAGACAACAGGCTGCAACAGAGCACAGTAACCCTATTATGTACAGCAGATGCAGAAGAATTCAATATAGTTGAAGCCTAAGACAAGGACTTTAAGTTTGCCATTATAAATATGTCCAAGTACCTTAAAGAAGATATTAAGAAATCCTTTAAAGAATACTGTGAAAACAAAACAAAAAAGAAAAGTTAAACGAAATAATAAAAAAACAATTCTTAACATGAAAATTGAACTTAACTACTAGAATCGCTAAAGAAAACACAAACAAAACTAGAAATGAAAAATGTACAATGACATATTTCAGAAAAGCATCCAGGAAATCTGGGACACAATGAGAAATCCAATTGGGAACACTGAGTTTCAGCAGTATTTGTCACCTGGGAGGGACAGAGTGGATGTCAGGTACAAGGTCATCTGGAAAGGCCAGAGTGGCATTTACTGTTATGGGACACTGTTCCTAGGGAGAGGCGAATAGACATCTATGCGTCTGAGACAGGGAATTAATGAGAGACCAAAGTAAAGATACCACCAAAGACCAACTTTGTGAGTTTATTGTGATTGCTTACAAGAGTGTGTGTGAAGGCTTCCACGTAGGAGCAGAAATGATTCAAATACAGCTGCATTGTGGGAAGCTCACCCCAGCAGGGATGAAAGCTCTGGACAACTGGAAACCAGAAGCACGCTGCACAATTCAGGTCACAGAATACCTCTTGCAGCCTGTTCAATTGTTCTGAGCCTCTTTCAGGAAGCTCAGCCACTCTAAAAGTGTCTCTCAGCAGTCCTTCCTGCTTATGTATGCTTGGGGAGGAGCCTAGTGTATCTGCTAAGCTTGAAGGACTTCCTGAAGCTTTTTTGAGTTCTTTATTTCTGGAATTTTAAAGGACTCCCCTGCAGGATGGAATGCTTCCCCTCTTCTAAGAGAATCCCAAGTCTTCAGAATCTTTCCCCAAGATGGAATTTTCCTTTCAACATTTTAAAAAGAAAATCCAACTATGAGCAACTGGGCACCAGTGGCCCTGCAACCCTCAGAGCTGAGTTAGCTATGCCATGAGGACCATGTTACACAATGTCTGAGGCTCCATCCCAAGCATACATCATTTGCACATATTCCTCTGCACTCCAGTAAACATCAGCTTGACATTAGCAGACAGAGTCAGCTTGACATTAGCAGACAGAGAGACACCATTCCATTTCACCGGGGAGGAAGTAGAAACTCCTACATGGTGATGGTGCAAGTCCTTGTGCTAGGTGTGAATTGTAGAGGAATAGCTTGATAAAAGTTAGAATCAGCTGTGAGACAGCCTTCTGGGCAAGTCTGTGGAGGATTACCTTGGTTAGTTGAGGTAGGAAAGCACTGTGGGTGGCAACGTTCTCTTGGCAAGAAATCCCGGTGAAGGAGAAGGTGAGTTGAGCACTAGCAAGCTTCAGTTCATTATTCTCTTCTTCTGCCTGCACAGGCACTGCAACCGACTGCATCAAGTATGTGCTACTGAACTGTTCAGCACAGCTCCTGCCCACACCCTAGCACCTTTTCTTCTAACTATGTCAAGCAATGCCTCTCTCCCCACACTTTTGTTTGTAAAAGATGTCCCCCTCCTGTTCCCTTTTTTTTCCTCCTGAGTTAAAAAAGAATGGATCTTAAAAAAGAATGGATCTTATGGGGGTTCTGCAGAGGGCAATGGGGTTACATAAATCCCAGGGCCGAGAGAAGGTGGAGAGGGGGAAGTCAAAAGAAGCAGAAGATGGCAGGAGAGTCAGTGCTCCAGCAGCCAAAGAACCATGGTGAGGCTGGGCAGCCTCTGGGTGCTTCTGGGATCCAGGATCCAGTGTGATCTGGGCCTGGCTTCCAACTTGGGGGTGAGGGAGGTGGCTGAGCTTTAGAGGTCTGCTGCTTGTGTTCTGTCCCATTCAGAGGAGGAGGTCACATTCAGGGGCCGTTGCTGAGAATGGGCCTGAGGGTCTCATTTGCAGCTCCAAGAGATTGGCAGGTACTGGATAATTCAGGAACAGATGTTTCAGGGGTCCTCTACAGAATGAACACAGCAGGGCAGCATCTGCCTCTGGAACCTCAGTTTTGCCCATCTGCCCATCCTGCAGAATGCCTGACCCAAGGGCCCTGGTTTCTGCTGCTGCTCATCTCTTTAGGCCTCTTTATGATTATGTTGGGTCTCCCTGGTTCAAGGTCAGTCAAGGCAGGCCTGGTAAAGGGGACTGGAGTACAGAATCCTTTTAGATCATTTTGTTTGTTCTTTGCGGAGTTTTAAAATCTGTTTTTATTTTATTTGTTATTTTATTTTTGTACTTGTTAAACAATACTCTAACATGGGACACTAACTGATCTCTTAGATTTTCCCTCTGGGATGATCCTTGCCTAGCCCCCAAACTCACCAGAGCTCGGACATCTAAGCTGCACATGTCTCGTTTCATCTGTGACCACGTGTACCTGAATGTCCCTCTGAAATGGGGCTCATCTTCCCCGTGGAGCTGAACTTGGCACAGCCAACTACCATTGGTGCTCATAAGAGGCTCTTCTCTTACTTGGCCTCCTCCATCCTGCCATGCACTGAGCATGCGTGTGCCCATGGTTACCCTTGGAAACCCACAGGGACAGACCCAGGATCAGCAGGGGAGCTCCAGCTTGGGTGAGGGGTAACTGGAGCTCTGAGTGGGAGAGAGGAGTCTGAGGCTGTGTGAGGTGGGTAAGCATGGGCACAGGCATGCTGGGTACATGGCAGGATGGGGGAGGCCATGGACCTGTCTGAGATCCTGTGCCCTGGCAGTGTTGACCTAACAGAGTCTGAGACTCAGTGTTGTAGTCTGTGAAATGGGCTTCTGGTGTTACTGTGACTACCAGTGATGATCTCCTGGGTCCAGCTCTGCATCAGGCACACAGTTGGTGCTTAATTGTTGAAAACCACTTGTAGTTGCTTTTCCTCATGAGTAGACATACTCTGGCTTGGAGCAGATCCAGCAGCAGCTGACTCGGATCAATGACTCACTGGATGAGGCTCCAGGGCCTGAGTTAGGAGGGAACTGAGGGGTCATCAGAGGGGTTGGCATCCACTTTCTGGGGCTTCCACTGAGGCAGGCAGGAAAGAGCAGAGGGATTGTGGTGTGGGTTTTGGGAACACTGAGTTGATAGCTGAAACAGGAGCCTAGCTCTGGGATCTAAGGTTCAAAGAAAAGGGGAAAAGAGAACCCAGGACTGAACCCATGAGTCTCCATGGCACTATTTGGTCTACAACAGTGTGGACCACTGTGCTGGCCCTGTCCCTGGGACTGGGAGTTCTTCCTAGGAAGCTGCTACCTCTTCTCCTGGACCCTGAGCAGCTGGGAAGCCTCAGCCTCCTCCTGCCAGGATCTCAGGGCCCACCTGGTAATGGTCAACAGTGTTGCAGAGCAGGTGAGTAGGGCCACAACAATTCCACCTCCTTACTCTGTCCTAGGAATTAGATTCCTGATAGGAGACAATGAGATGTGGAGGAGATGCAGTCAGAGGGGACTTCCTGTAGGAGGAAGCACAATGGTGTTGGGAGGCTGTACAGAAGAAGAACATGTGTGAGGCAGGTTATGTCTGAAGGGAGTTGGAAGCTTTGAGACATTATGGACACACCTGTGAGCTGAGATATAAGTGAACATATTTCCACATGTGTGCACTTAGACACACCCACAGAATGCATTGATATGCCACAAAACTCAACTAACAGTGCTAGGCTTGTATGCAGAAAGATCCTTAGAGGCAGAAAAGAGTGGGATTTTGGAGGGATGATAGAGGTGTCCTTACTATATCTTCCTGTCTCCCACCTCCCTTCAGCTATTCCTCAAATACTGGCTCATCAGAAGGAATGAACTCATCTGGATTGGCCTGTGATCACAAATGTGAAGGTTCCTGTCAGTGGATGGATGACACCCCACTCAAACTCAGGTGAACACTCAGAATCCATGGCCCAGACGCAGCGGGCAGGGAGATGGCCCTAACTCTAAACACAGCCTTTGGTGCTGGAAAGCAAACGCAGGACACCACATCCTTGGACATTCTGTCCTTTGAGCCAAAGCCCAGGTCCCCAGAATTTGCATTTTCACTTTGCTAGGATGATTCTCAGAGAGGTAAGGAGGTAAGCATACTGACAACTCACATTTTGCAAAGCCCTGCCATGGATGCCTGTCCACTGGCTTGGTCCTCAGACATTGTCCATGACGGCCCAAGGTCCAGTATCTGTGCAGTGAATGGGGACAGGGTGGTTCTGGGCAGGACAGCTGTCTCTGATAACTAGTAATGCTTGCAGCTTCTGAAAAGAGTGTTAGCCCAACAATGCAGGGGTCCACAACTGTATAGAAATGGCAGAAGATAAATGGAATGACTATGCACTGCAAACAACTTCTGGGTCTGTGAGCAGCCCTCAGCTCCCTGCCCTGCTCACTGCGGGTCTGTGTTCCCCTAGCCATGCAAACAACTTGGGGGCACTCTGATCCACTTCCAGCCACCTTGTCCATCCCCAGTATCCCTGTTCTGGGTACTTTGAGATCCTGGGAGAGTCCCTAAGTGACCCTTCCCTGCAGCTCTTCCCTTTTCCTTTGAGGGTGATCTAAGTTGTTCCTCAAGCACAGAAATCCTCTCAGTACAGTCACAGACATTCAGGGCTGGGACATAGCTCAATTACACACAGTTCGCCTAGCATGGGTGGCTCTCTGAGTCCCATCCTCAGCACTCAAAACAATAAATAATAAAATTCACACATGGTCTGATGTGTTTCATTCAGTGGATTCTCTATTCCTGGACACTGTCCTCATTAGTAAAGCTTTGAATATATGACATTCATTAGGATGTTAGTGTCTACAATACCTTTTGGTTGCAAAGCAAATTTTGTTTGTTTGTGATAGAGTCTCATTATGTACTCCTGGCTGGCCTTGAACTCAGTATGTATGTAGATCAGGCTAGCCTTGAACTTGCAGAGATCTACCTACTTATGCCTCCTGAGTGCTGGAATTAAAGGCATGTGGCTCTACACCTGGATGGATGTTCGTTCGTTTGTTTGTTTGTTTTTTTAATTGAGTTGAATTTAATTTGATAAACAACCACTGAATGTATTCATATTCACATTCTTATTCTCATATTCTGTGAGTGTGTGTGTCTGAGAGAGAGAGAGGGTATGTGTGTCTGTCTGTCTTTCCCATCTCCCATCATCATCTTTCTTGCCTGCCTATATTTCTCTCTTCATTCATTCATAAACTATTATTTATTCACAGCCTCCCAAGTGCCCCTGAGTCAAGTCTTAAGATTTCATTGCACATTTTAGAACAGTTTTCCAGGTTTTAATGGCCACTGTACCCAACATTCAAATACTTTGTGGGCTAAAATGCTACAAAGTCATCATCTAATGGTTCTGGAGCTTGGCATGTCCTTTGCTCTCAAAAGAAACCTCTGTGGGACTGACTAGTCAGGGAATCACCAGCCCTCTGGGGTTCCCCCTGGCTACATAGAGTCACCTAAACCCCAAGACAGCTTCAGCCACAGGCTGCAGAAACCCAGACCACACTTGTGCCTCCTCCCCTTTGCCTTGGCTGGTCTCTCTGCCTGACATCATACACTTCCTCCACCTCCCCAATAGGTTCCACGGTCTCAAGAGGCACACCAATGTCATCCAGGTGCACTGTTTTCGTCACCTTGATCCTCAGTTCCTCTTGGCACTGAAGGCCAGGAGAAGGAGAAAGAGCCCCGCACAGCATCTCTCCCTCAGTAAAACCAGAGTCCTCCAGTAAAACCTCAGTCTCCAGAGCCCATTATCTCCTAGGCAGGAAAAGTCCCTTTCTCTGGTGGTGCCAAAGGCTCAGCCTTCCCCTAGTGCCTAGAAACCTAAGAGCACTTTTAGCGTCTCAGAAGAAAATTCTTCCTCAGTCCTCTTGGTGACGCCAGATATCAAGGAAAGCATGGTTCTGTTTGCTTTGCTGCCTCTGACCTCCTCATGGCTGCCTTGCTTCCTCACTGTCCTCAGGACCAAAGACAGTGCCTGTCCCTGGACAACCAGCTCCTTGACAAAGGGGCCACTCCCTCTCTCTGCACTTGCCTGATGGCCTGTGCACCTCCCACCTCTATGACTACTGCTTTTTTTTTTTTTGGAGTTGAAAGAATTTAAATTTTTTTAATTGTATAATTAAAAAGCCTACATTTATGAAACCTTGGATACCTTAGAGTAACTGCAACTTTAGAGTCCTTGGGTATTTTAGACAAACTTTCCAATTTTATACTTTTGGTTGTGAGCTTAGCTTTTAATGGCTGAGCCACCTTTCCAGCCCAAACTTTGCAATTTTAAAGAGACTTTGGAGTGTTAGAGAGGCATTGAATTTCGAAATACATTTGGGCTATCTTAAAGGCTGGAATTTTTTGTTTCTCTGGTTTATTTTGTTTTGTTTTTCAAGACAGGTCTTCTCTGTATAGCCCTGACTATCCTGGACTCACTCTGTAGACGTCGTTGGCCCTGAACTCACAGAGATCCACCTGCCTCTGCCCTCACAGTATAGGATTAAAGGTGTGCACCACCACCACCATCATCTGGGCAAGAGGTTGAATTTGTTTAAGTGATTTAATTAAAAAAAAAAAAAAACTGGGAGGCCCACCCTATTGTGGATTGTGCCACAGCTGGGAAGATGTTCCTGAGGTATATAAAAAAAGTAGACTGAGCAAGTCGGTAAGTAGGCTTTGTTCTTCCATAGCTTCCACTTCAGTTCCTGCCTCCAGGTTCTTGCCTTGAGTTCCTGCCCTAACTTCCTTTGAGGATAGACTCTGATATAGATGTGTAGATAAAATAAGCCCCTTCTTTCCCAAGTTGCTCTTGGTCATGGTGTTTTATCATAGCAGGAGAAACCCTATACAGGCAATGCATTATTGTTCTCATTGATGCAGCCCACTGTGATATCGAGAATGTATGGTAGCTGGTCACATTGCATTTGGAGTTAGGAAGCAGAGAAACTGAACACTGGTACTTAGCTTGCTTTCATGTTTCTTGCATTTTTATTCAGCTTAGAGTACAGCCCTTTGGATGGTGTCACCCTCCTTAAAAATGGGCCCTCCCTATTCAGTTTAATTTATCTGAAAACACCCTCAGAGACTGTGATTCTTGGTTATCAACTTGACTATATCTGGAATGATCAATGGAAGGTACACCGATGAGAGATTTTTTTTTTTTTTTTGGCTTGGTTTGAAGTGGGTGAATCCACTTCCAGTACGGATCTTTAGAGGTAAGAAGACACATGTCTTTGATCTGGATCTTGAAGCAGGAAGACACACCTTAATCTGGAGCACACCTGCTGGAAGCCTATGTAAGGGCATAGAAGGAGGAAGCTTTTGCTCTTTGCCAGGTTGCTTTCACCTTGCTAGCAAGTCCATTCCTTCACTGCATTAGAGCCTACGTCTTTGGGATTCCAGTGTGTCTACTCAAGATCAACTGAGACATCCAATCTAAGAGATTGAACTGCTGGATTCTTGGACTTTCCATTCACAGCCAGCCATTGATGGATTAGCTGGATCACAGACTGTAAAGTCAATTTAATAAATTTCCTTTAATATATATACTAAATTATATATATATACATTTATACATATATATCTTAATATATATATGCAATACATATATAATTTTCAGACCAAACAAAAATCTGTTCATGCTACCATAGTCTCTGTGAATTCACATGTGCATTAGTCCTGTTGTATCTGGAAGTCACTGTTTCCTTGAAGTCATCTATACCCACTGAATTTTAAAATCATTCTGCCTCCTCTTTTCACATAATTCTCTAACCCATGAGGAGAGGGATTTGATGAGGACATCCCGTCTAGGACTGAGTGCTCCAAAATCTCTCATCTCTGTATTCTGTTCAATTGTGGTTTCTTTGTGTTAATTCCCATCTACTGCAAAATAAATTACTCTGACAATGACTGCGTGAGGCACTGATCTATGGGTAAAGCAGAAGGTCATTAGGAGTCCTTGTATTGCTGTTTTGTTTTATTTTTATCAGAAGAATTGTACTTGCTTTTCCTCCAGGCCCAAGTCCTATCCAGTGTAGGTTCTTAGCCAGCTAAGCAATTCCAATAATGGGTTTCCATTACATTAGCAGTTTCAATAATGTGTTCCATCTCATGGAGTGGACCTTAAATCCAGTCAGAGAGTAGTTGGTATTGCACCAGCTTATCTTCCAGGCAGATCATCATTGTAGATCACAGGATTTGTAGCTCTTTTGGTATTTACCTTTCTCCTCTAGTATGAAACAAAGTACCTTGTAGTACCATGAACACTAATCAGTAGGAGTGAAGGCTCTAGTTAGATACCAACTCAATTTCTCCATGTTTGATAAGTGTTATCTTCAGCAATAAGGATTTACCTTCAGTGCATGGAAAGCAACCAATAACCTTTTCAATCTCATGAGATGTTTGTTTGGGGATTTCCATGTGGCCCCCTTGGCCAACAAGTCAACTAAATATAACCCGTTCCTTGTGCTGGAGGTTTCACATGGTGACATGAGATATCTAGTTGGGGCATTGTCTCCCTCATTATTTGGTGACTCCACTTAGATTTCTTTCATTTATGTATATATTTTAAGTAGCTTCTAGAAGTAGGTTCCCATATGACCCCTCAAATGGCCCTTAGTGAGAGTTGTCCCTCCATATATTCCCTCCTTTACCTATCTGTTGCTCTTCCCCTCCACATTGACTCCTCCTATTTCCATCTCACACCTGTCTCTTTATAATTATATTCTATTTCTATTTCCTCAGAATATCCTTCCCTCTCCCCCTATTACTATACCTAAGCTCTGTACTTATACAGATTGTAGTCTGCTTATCGAAGATTTAACGGGGACACATAAAAGGGCCAATATTGCTGTTCCCATGTTGCAGGATCTCCATGACACAGGGCAACAACAGGATAACGGGGAAGAGTCCCAATGAGGATCTAATATTGATGATGTCACAGAAGCCAGAGGTCTTGAACAAGACCAGTGACTCACTGCAATGAACGTTTGCAGCTGAAGATGCTTGGACAGAGGATATATTGTAGGACACACTGTGACATACTATAGCTGCTATTATTTGCTTTTTTTTTTTTTAGAGACAGGGTTTCTCTGTGTATCCCTGGCTATCCCGGACTCATTTTGTAGAGCAGTCTAGCCTCGAACTCACAGAGATCCGCCTGCCTCTGCCTCCCAAGTGCTGGGATTAAGGGCATGCGCCACCACTGCCCGGCTATTATTTGCTTTTTATGCTTTGTTGTTCATTTATTTATTTGGGTGTGTTTTATTTTGGGGGGTTGCAAGGGTGAAGGACACATATGAAGGGACAAGGAGATGATCATGGTATGAGACTCACAACCAGGGCACACCCAAGTCCAGGGAATCCAATGACCTCTTCTGGCCTCTTTGGACACCAGGTATGCACATGGTCCACAGATATACATGCAGGCAAAACACCCACACACATTAAATCAAACAACAACAGAGAACATGGGGATCTTAGTGAATGAATCATACGTAGATGTTACATGGCTAGAAAGCATAGAAATACTCCCCTTGTTACATAGGAATTTTCTCCCTCCAGGAAAGAGGAAGGAGGCTCTCAAGACTCAGGAAGTAAGGAAATGTCGCAATTCTGGGAAGCTGGAATTGAATAATATTCACAAGGGTTCCTCCCCCGGAGTTACTGTACCCCTGGAGGGAGAGGCTCTGACGTGGGCCTGCCTGCAAGTCCTGCAGACAGCTCTCAGGCTGCAGCTTTCTGTGGTCCTCATCCACAATTGGGGTGTTGCTCCTGATGACACAGCTGTCTCTGAGTTGTCCCTGCTCCTGTAAGTAACCCCAATAAAAACCCATTGGTTCTACTCAAGTACTACCCAAGCTGTTCTTGAGTAGAATTATCACCTTGATCTGTCTTGGGTTCCCACTTTGGGGTGAATCAAGTCATGAAAAGCCTGACTGTGGACATAATGATCTGCTATAAGGAGGAAACAGTGTTCCTGATAAACATTACTGTTCACATTGAGAGCTCACTGATGCATGCCTAAGGGTTGAGACAAAGGGATCACTTGAACCTAGAAGTTCCAGGCCAGCCTAGGGAGCATAGACCCCATCTCAAAACAATAAAAAAATTAAATGAACTGGGGATGTGGTCCAGTTGGTGCTTGCCTAGCACGCATGGAGCTGTGGTCAAGCCTAACACCACATAAAACTCGACATGGTAGCATTTCCTGTAACCAAAGCACTTAGGAAGTAGAGGTGGGAGAATTAGAAGTTAAAGGGTATCCTTGGCTAGTGAGTTTATGACCATCTTGTGCTAAATGAGGTCCTGTCTCAAAAGGAAACAAACAAACAAACAAACCTTTTTGCGATATTGGGGATGAAATCTATGGTCTCACACATTCTTAGCAAGCTTTCTACAGTTGCGATACATACTCAGATTCTCCAAAATTACGCATAGGAGTTAAAATTGAAAATTGAGAGGGCAAAAGAGATGGCTCAGTGGTTAAGAGAAGTTGCTGCTATTCCAAATGTTGTCCCAATGCAGCTGTCACCCATGCAGCTGTGATCAAAGTGGCTATGGCAGCAATTCATCAGAATGATCCACCCCCTTCCCCAAGGGTCAATAAAGTTCCTGAGCAGAATGCCACAGAAGCTTACTGGCGGGGGTGAGGGAAGTGGTGGGGGTGGCTGCTGACAAGGGAGCTGTCCTGCCTTAGCCTGCTGCCCACTAGGGGAGTGGTCCACCCAGACAACATCTTTCCTGACTCAGCTTATGGTCATCAAGGGAGCTGTCTGCAGAGACAGCACCTCCTCTTCATTCTCTGTCAGCCATTCATGCTGCCGGGAAAGACTTTCCTGCCATGGAGTCTTTCTTAACTTTGTATACAGTTAAAGAAAGTGTCCAGGTCTCCACCTGAGGAGCCCCAGCAGCCAGGCCCCACTGTTTCACATTTTGCCTCTGAGGCCCCCCCCCCCATCTTTTCCTGGCTGTCTTCTCTTCAGCCCTGCAACTCCCCTGGGTATCATCTCCTGAAAGGGGTGCTGGGACCTTCAGGCTGTGCTGCTGGCCCCTTCTATAGCCCTAGACAATTACACCTCAGGACTCCAGGGGGTCTGAGGAAACACTGGGAAGCTGCGGCCAGCAACACCAGAGCATTCAGCTAGGGCCTCAGCTTACAGGGAACTCAGGGAAGAGAAGCCTGAGCTCCTGGCCATATCTGAGGCAACAATGTATAAATTAGCCATCCCCCGCCCCCCAAGCAAGGAGTTTTAACCAGGACTAGGAATCTGGCCCGTTAGTATGAATTCACAATTTGGCTAAGGAAAGTTGTTTTGTTGAAGTTCAATCCCCTAAGGTTTGAGTTAAATAGGCCCTTCCCCCACACTTCTCTGTCAGAAAGGCAGTTTCAGCCTCTAACAGTCTCTAGCCCTGCAATGGGACCCCTCCCAGATTTTTGCTAATTTTTGGTGACTAAAACCCCACCAATCCCTTAGCTCCCTCAAGCTCAGGACTTGAAGGCCCTCATTCTGGAAATCCCTGTCCTAGTGAAAGACCCCGGGGAGGGAAGTTCCTCACCCAACACTCAGGATATCACGGCCGCCCCAAAACTCGCAAGAGACCATCTTGATGCAATCGCAAGAGGTTTATTTCGGGGGGAAAAAGGGGAAAAGGGGGGGCCTCAGTGCACTGAGGGGCGCCACTCGTATCCCACGCAGGGGTACGAGCCGCGACCCTGATTTGGGGGAGAGTCCAATATTTTATGGGGGAGCACCACAGATTAAGGGGGTGGGGGAAAATACAGGTGGGAAGTACCAGCCCAGCCCATCGTTTACCACAACCCAAGGGGGAGGGGAAATACAGCTGGAATGTACCAGCCCATTAGTTTGAAAGACCCCCGGCTAAGCATGCCTATTTGTTAGCTGCCATCCC
>CAJQZJ010032807.1:5824585-5837993 GCA_907164525.1 Lophiomys imhausi
CACATCCTGCTGCTGCAGTGGGGGTGCAGGAGACAGAATTAGGTACAGTGTGCTGGTGTAAGAGCTCTGAGAGAGGACCAGTACATCTGTAGGACATCCAAAAAGGTGTGGCAGGGGTGACTTATGGATGCAGTCACCAGGCAGCCATGATAGGGTAGGGTGTTGCAGAAGTACTTGGATAGAGTCCCAGGAGGTGGCAACCAGCATAGTTCCTTCAAGGGATGTGTGCGTTCTTCTAAGGATAGATGGATGGTCTTTCCCCTTCAGGCAGAGTATACCAAATGTGATCCATATTTAGTATACCCACATATCCACATTACACACCATCAGGCACTCATGAGCAAATAGGGATCTGAAATTGGGAAAATTGGGGGAAGGTCCAAACCATACCACATCTAGGAAAGCCAGAGCCAAGCAGTAGAAGGAAGGAGGGTGTTGAGAGCTAGCATGCTTCCTACATCCACCTCAGTTGGAAAAGACACTCAGGGACATTTCCAATGCCTTTTTGACATAATTTCCCTTCACTTTATTGTCCCTTCTCAGTGTGCTTGTGAAATCTTTTATTTGTGTTGAGACTTGCTTTAGTTATTATAACTGTAGCCACTTTGTCTTTGATCTTCATTTTAGTTATAAGATGAAATTACTCATTCTTTGTTACAGTGTTACCTTGACACTCTAAAGAGTCCCCAACTACAGCTCCACTTGGGATCAATCAAATTAAAGGTCAGTTAGAAATGCTTTTTCTAGCTAGTCAAAATGATGTCATGCTGCCATTCTCTTTTTTCCTATATGTGGTTACTTGATTGTTACCTGGATGCAGTTTGTTCCATACATGAACCTGGTTGTTACCTAGATGTTGTTTCCTATTCTGGTTACTTGGTTGTTACCTAGTTATGATTTTTCTTATAAAAATCCTGCCTTGAAAGTGGACCCACATCACAGTTAGGCTCTGAGACCTCTCTGTGACCCTGGTCATGCTAGCCATGACCAGTTTTGGGGTGTGAGTTCAGTAAACCATCAATATCTGACTGAGATTGGTGACTGAATGGTTTGTGCAGATATTCTTGGACTAGAACATTTGGAGGCCCCAGCAAGATTGGACTATAACATTTGGAGGTCCCACGGAGATGGCCCTCCATCCTCAGTCACCCCTCATTTGATAGATGCATGCCACCAAACTAGCCCTTCCCTCCATAAGGAGGTAAGTTTTCTTTTCTTGCTTTCTTGGTTTGGTCTTGTTTTTGGTATGGTCTAGACCCTTGGTGACTCAGAGAAGCCAGATGCAACATTGCTCTTTGAGTCAGGAGACAGAGGACATTCTGATTCTCCACATGATGAAGGGGGATGGGTTGCAATTTATCCCTTTGGATGTGGCAAAGGGGAGCAAGTTGCAGTACACCCCTTCGGACTTGGTGAAGGGGGACCAGTTGCAATTCACCCCTTCAGACTTGGTGATGGGGGACAAGTTACAGTTCACTCCTTCAGACTTGGCCAGGACTCTCACTCAAGAGGTCCTCTGTCCAAGCAACATCTGCTTATCCTAATATAAGAGATAGATAGGGCCTCTTCAAAAACCTCAAGAGATCTGCAGAATATGGCATTCAAAGATGTTTTCGTAACTTTAGATTTTTTTATATCAAGACATATCAACTCCTGACAGCACCCCCTATTCTCCTCCAAGTAGAAGATGAGCATCGAAGAATCTCCAGTGGGAGATGATTGAATTAGTCGCAAGCCTATCTCTTGGTAGGAAAAGCCCCTTGCCCCAACTGTAGACAGAATGCTGTCCAAAAAGGACAAAACCTGGAAGCAGGTAAGTCGACAGCCTAGCTCTGCCAAGACAGGGTAGGTAAGTCCTTCATAACCCCTGCTCTACAATCAATGTCTGTCAGAGAAACGGGGCCAAATGACTGAAGATCGATGCTGTAATGTATGGAGAGAAAATGGGAACTGTCCAGGCAGCCACTGGTATGTCATTTCTTAGTTTGGGAAGCTGCAGGCCCTGCACTTCCTATAAAATCAGATATATTTATCCCTCTCAGGTCTCTGAGGTGGTTGCAGAACAGATAGCTAGAGTCTCATAATTTAATTTTGAGTTGTTTAGGAGTCAAGAGAGTGTTATAGATCTAAGAAGATACTTTTAAAATTGTGTTGCAAGTTAGTATGAATGTTGAGTCAGATATAGAACTTTAAACTCATGGAGATGGTTAGGTAGTGGAATGTTAAAGTCAGGTACCAAATACATATGGACTGGTCATTGGGAATGTACGTTAAGCCATATAACCCTCATAACTGTGGCCTAGTTACCTCTGTTGTACTGTATTGTATTTATTATTATAAGAGAAAGAGCCATTTGTTGGACTGAAAGGGGAAACTGTAGGGGGAAATAAGATATACCTTAAACTTAAAAGAAAAAAAAAAGGGAAGAGGATGGGGGGTTGAGGGTGGGAGGGTGGGACTGGAGGGGAAATAGGGAGGGGACTGCGAATGAGATGTAACTTGAAGAAATAAAAAATAAAGGAAAAACCAAACCAAAACAAAACAAAAAAGAGGTCCTCTGTCTTTGAAACCATTTTTGTCAGTGTTTGTAGATGTCTTTTGATTTAGTTTTGTCTTGTTCTTCCTTGGTGCCCTGGTCTGTCCATGCCTATCAGTTTATGTCTGTAGTTTTGTTTAATTGGTTGATTGATGCTGTGTTTCATATTCTGAGGAAAGGGACAAACTCCATCTGCCAGCCATTTATCTTTTGACTTAATTTTAACTCATTTCAAGGATTTTTAGAGAAAAGCAGCTAAATTGGGACAACAAAGCTGCTCTAACCTGGCACTGTTATTGGAGCCCTGTCTTTTACATGGACCAAACTGACAGCAAATCTGGAGCTGCCTGATTGTACAGCTGCTCTTAAAGGGGCACCAACAGCTTCTCAGATTCTTCGTTAAGGAGGCTAATGGCTAGTCCTACTACACAACCTCTGTGCCCATGAAAATTAGATTGAGCAGGTATCAAAGTGCTCCTCCCTTGAAATTACAAATTAAAGGAAATAAGATAAAAATTTGTCTGTTTTGAATATAACTATATATGGCCACTACATGTTTGTTTTTAACTGGTTTTAAATATATAAATTTACTATGTTCTGTATAACTTGATTATGGATTATTGGCTTATAAATTATTGTATATGATTAAGAGTCTATAACATCTGTAACAAAAAGTTAACTTAAACTCATAACTTAAGGTTGGAGCTATTATGAGAATGGCTTTAATCCCAGCACCCGGGAGGCAGAGGCAGGTGGATCTCTGTGAGTTCAAGGCCAGCCTGGTCTACAGAGTGAGTTCCAGGATAGCCAGTACTGTTACACAGAGAAAATCTGTCTTGAAAAATCAAAAAAAAAAGTTATAGTATCAAATGGAAAATAAGAATCACTGGTTCATGGAGTCTATCCAGGCTAACAGAGACAGATTTAAGGATGTATACATTTGGCCGCCTATATTTGTTTTCATACATTTGTCTAGCTAGATATATATGGTCCTTGAACATATCAGAGATCTGCTGAATTTAAATATTTGATGAAAAAGCTTACTATGTCAGAGACCCCAGCCTATAGCAGTGACCCAAGGTCTCCAAGAAGATATAGGCACAGCAACAGATGACTTCACCTGGATTGTGGCATGCTAACCATTGGAAGAGACTGCCCCAATGCCTCGCCAATTGTTAAGGCCTGGCCTGACTCATGGACACCGGAGACACCTCATTTTGCCTAGACAAAGTAAGGTCAGTCTCCCAAGTTCCTCCTCCACAGGAAGGCCTCTCAGATTTCCCAGGCCTGGCAGCTGAAGACTGATGCTGCCCTAGGGCCTGTGCTCACAGTGGAGCCACAGACATCACAGGAGCCTAGTGGGAAGTCTGTCTGGGTAATGGGTAAGCCTCTGTCATATTAATTGATATGTAAGCTGTTGGATTATACTTTCTGCTATAATTTATCCTTCTCAGATCTCTGATGGGTATGAAGATCAGTTTAATAACAAAAACCAAAGCTTTAATCGCCTTCTCAGAAAAATGTAAAATTTGTATAAAATCTGAGGATATAAGAAAATATTTGAGGATCTAAAAATGTTTTAAAATTAATGACTACATTATGAAAATTAGAGGATATAAAACTTTGATAATGATAAATGATTTAAGGTGATATATTAGAGCATTAAGCATAACCAGGAGGAGCAGAACTAAGAGCCCAATTAGGCTGGTGATGAGAGTGGCATATCAGTTGGCATTGTAGGTACCCATTTGTAGTTTATGCCAGGGCGTTCCTTTTGATGTAGCACTTCAGTCTGTTAGGTAGGACAATGGATGTATTTTCTTCTGTAACTAATTTCAGCTGACATTAGGATGTTGTCATCAGGGTTCAGGAAGGCTGAAATGCCAGTCAAAAGCTGGGCAACGGGGCATTTATCAGAAGCATCTTTCATCGATCCATATTGGGTGGCCTGGTTTACATCAGCTTTCAGGGAAGTCCAGAGCTCAGCAACCTGCAGTCCACAGGTGATCCCTGGATGGAGTCTGTTAGCCAAGTGAAAATGTGATGAAGTAAATATAGACTAGGGACAGAATTTAAAATTGTCTAGTAATTGGGGAGGGTAAGGAATCCCAAGACCAAGGGAAAAGTCCCATTTTCAAAAACAGGCAATTGTACTTATCTGGAGTCCGTTTGACTTGTGGCAAGTGGATCCAAGTCCTATGATTCTTTTGATTCCCTGAAGCTTATATAAATTTTAGTTTACAGAAGGAAGTATTAACATTGTATTGAAATCCATATTTTAGTTAACAGTTAACAGATGTCTATAAAACAGCAGGAGTAGACACATGCCTTTGAGACCTAGTAAAAGTTATAGCTTTGGGTTAAAAGACATGAACATTCTTTTCTCAGTCCAGAGGGCTAGATATACAGATTGAACAGAGATTTTTTTTTTTTTTTTTTTTTTGGTTTTTCGAGACAGGGTTTCTCTGAATATCTCTGGCTGTCCTGGACTCGCTTTGTAGACCAGGCTGGCCTCGAACTCACAAAGATCCGCCTGCCTCTGCCTCCCAAGTGCTGGGATTAAAGGCGTGCGCCACCACCGCCCGGCGGACAGAGATGTTTTTAACATGATGAGAAGTACTTTTAAGTCTATATTCAGAAGACAACCAAAGGGAATTTAAATCTTGAGCTTGTGACTGAATAGCAGAGAGTGTTCCATCAGTTTAGCAGAATTTCATTGATCAATGTTAAATTCTACACAGTCTTGATACATCAGTGAGGGGAAGAGATCCAAAGCACTCTAATATATCACCCCCTAGCCTTACAAAAGAACATAAAGTCAATGATTTGACTTACTGGAGCAACTCAAGGATCCGGGATGTTGAGACCTGCTTTACCTCTTTTTATAACTGCAGCCATTTTGTCTTCGGTCTTCATTTTAGTTATAAGATGAAATTACTCATTCTTTGTTACAGTGTTACCTTGACATTCTAAAGAGTCCTCAACTACAGCTCCACTTGGGATCAATCAAATTAAAGGTCAGTTAGAAACAGTTTTTCTAGCTACTCAAAATGATGTAATGCTGCCGGGCGGTGGTGGCGCACGCCTTTAATCCCAGCACTTGGGAGGCAGAGGCAGGTGGATCTTTGCGAGTTCAAGGCCAGCCTGGTCTACAAATTGAGTCCAGGACAGCCAGGGCTATACAGAGAAACCCTGTCTCGAAAAGCCAAAAAAAAAAAAAAAATGATGTAATGCTGCTGTTCCCTTGCTTCCTACACGTGGTTACCTGACTGTTATCTGGATGCAGTTTGTTCCATACATGAACCTGGTTGTTACCTGGATGTTGTTTCCTATTCTGGTTACTTGGTTGTTACCTAGTTATGATTTTTCTTATAAAAGCCTGCATTGGAAGCAGACCGATGTCAAAGTTAGGCTCAGATCTCTCTTGACCCTGGTCATGCTGGCCATGACCAGTTTTGTGGTGTGAGTTCTATAAACCATCAATATCTGACTGAGATTGGTGACTGAATGGTTTGTGTAGCTGTTCTTGGACTTTAACAATTTGTAGGTGGTATGGTTGGTGTATGTGGGTATTTCACATATGTGTAAATGCACATGAGTGTACATGTACATGTGTAG
Organism: Lophiomys imhausi; assembly: GCA_907164525.1. Taxonomy (NCBI): domain Eukaryota; kingdom Metazoa; phylum Chordata; class Mammalia; order Rodentia; family Muridae; genus Lophiomys; species Lophiomys imhausi. The sequence continues at coordinate 5,830,740 of CAJQZJ010032807.1, forward strand.
TCCAGGGGTCAGCCTTTGAATAATTTGATGGGATCTGCCACCTTATTTTTTGTTATTGTTGCTTGTGGTTTCTTTGCTTGTTTTATTTGATGTCTATGGGTGTTTTGCCTGCATGTGTACATAAGCCAATAGTGTCCAGCAGTGAGTGACAGATGCCCTAGAAAACTGGATTACAGACAATTGTAAGCTGCCATGTGGGTTCGGGGAATTGAGCAAATCGAGCACTGGTTCTGTGCAAGAGCAGCCATTGCTCTTAACGACTGAGGCATCTCTCCAGACACTGTCCACCTTGGTAGTTGTTTGTTTTTGAGACAGAGTTTCTCTGTGTAACAGAGCCCTGTCTGTCCTGGACTCACTTTGTGGGGCAGGCTGGCCTCAAACTTACAGAGATCCACATGCCTCTTCCACCATGGTGCTGGGATAAAAGGCATGTGCCACCAAGCCCAGCTAACCACCATGCTTTTTGAAATAGGTCTCAGCTGGGTGTTGGTGGTGCATGCCTTTAATCCCTGCACTCAGGAGCCTGTGAACTCTGTGAGTTCAAGGACAACCTGCTCTACAGAGCTAGTTCTAGGACAGCTGTGGCTACATAGAGAAAATCTAACTCATGGAGATGTTTAGATAGTAGAATGTTAAAGTCAGGTACCAAATACATATTGACTGGTCATTGGGAATGTAGGTTAAGCCATATAACCCTCATAACTGTGGCCTAATTACCTCTGTTGTACTGTATTGTATTTATTATTATAAGAGAAAGAGCCATTTGTTGGACTGAAAGGAGAAACTGTAGGGGGAAATAAGATATACCTTAAACTTAAAAGAAAAAAAAAGGGAAGAGGATGGGGGGTTGAGGGTGGGAGGGTGGGACTGGAGGGGGAATAGGGAGGGGACTGCGATTGAGATGTAACTTGAAGAAATAAAAAATAAAGGAAAAAAATATACAAAAAAAAGAAAAGCAAAACAAAACTGGGCTTTGTTCAAAGCTAGACTGGGTCTACAGAGTGAGTCCAGGACTGTCAGGTATACACAGAGAAACCCTGTTTCAAAAAACCAAAAAAAAAGAAAGAAAGAAAGAAAGAAAGAAAGAAAGAAAGAAAAGAAAAGAAAGAAAATGTTACTGATTCTTGATGTCAAAATGGAGATTATTTTTGATGTGGTTTTTTTTTCATTCATTTATTTATTCATTTACTTATGTTGGAATGAGACACAGGCAGCTACTCATTTTATTCAGCCATGCACTGGAGATCTGTGCCATTGAAACAAGTCCCCTCTTTTTTCAAAAGGTCACACAGATGTGAGTGTAATGTGAAATATTGAAGACAATTTGACCTTGATAACTAAAACAAAAATGCCTTACCTTCTCCAAAACATTCTGACCACCATATGAGGTAAAAAAAGTACTTAAAGTAACCTACTTACAAAATCATATTACATTAGACTCTCTTTCTAAAAGAGAAGTTAAATAGTTCAGGTGTCCCTAACATAGAGCTTCTTGATCAACTAGCATGGCCTTTCCATTTACAAATGACCCAAGGAAACTAAAAAAAAAAAAAAAAAAAAAAAAAGGAATTCCATGTTGATATTATAAGTAATCTGTTCCTGAGGTCCATATAACTTGCAGAGGGAGCTCAGTCCCTAGTTCCATTCTACTTTAGTGCTCACACTTGGATAGACTAACATTGTCATGAGGTTCTATCTGACATTTATAGGAAGGATTTCCCATTTTTATATAGCAGTCCTATGTCTTGCTTTAGATGAGTGTTAGCCTTGGTTCCACACTCATACTAGTAGGAAAAAAGAAGGCAAATGAGGATATCATGAGCTTAGTATCGATTATAAAATAACTTGGAATTGATTGGCTCTCAGAAGTGCATTCTAGATGACCTTATAGAACAGCACACACCACCATGCCCCATGTCCTCATCACTTCCAGAATACAGGAAGCAGATGCTCATCCACTGGTACACAGTAGGACTCTTCCTCATTGTGAAGGTTCACCTCCTTGGTGCAATAGTTATCTTTTTCCTTAAAGTGAGCCAGAGTCTTTTTCACCTTCCCACTCATGGGCCCCTGCACTTTCCTCTGGAATCATGCAGACTGCATCTGCTTTGTAGGTTTTCAGTTGTTTGCAAAGAAATGTCCTGTCTTCATTATGAGTCTTTCCTTATTTAATAGGTTTTAAATGGCTTGATCCATAGTTCTTAGTTCTCTTACTGTTATATGATAACATGGACATTGTGTTAATCTCAACTGTGTTACTAGGTCATTCCCACCAATATTTGGTTCTAGAATTAACTTTTCTGGTTTCAGTGTGAAATATTTTCCACAGTTCCTGTGTTTGAAGCCTGGATCCCAAGTTGGCAATGTTTTGTAGTCGTATACCCTGTACGAAATGGAGTGTCCTTTGAGAAATGAATTACTGTGGAGTACTCAAGTTTTATACCTATTGGAAATTTCTATTTGTTCTTTGATTCATGATCATAGATTCAATTCCCTAGCTAGACTTTCAACAAATCTTTCCCACCATAATGGAGTCTTTCCCGTGGAACTATAAGCCATAATATACCTTTCATTCCTTACATCACATATTGTCAGTTATTTTGTTGCTGCAAAGAGGACAGTAACTCAAAAAATCATGCTCCCTTGTACGACAGAAGTATATTTGTGTGTCACTAATTTTTTTATCTAGATGTCAGAACTCATACATCAACCTCTCAGTTTTTGGTTTTTTGAGGCAAGGTTTCTCTGTGTACCAAGCCCTGGCTGTCCTGGAACTCACTTTATAAACCCGACTAGCCTTGAACTCTCAGAGATCTGCCTGCTTCTGCGTGTGCCACCATGCCTGGCTGGAATCAGTACCATTTTCTATAAGCAATTACTCTTAAAATATTTTATTTCTTAAGAACACCTTGGGTCATTCATAGAGGAAGATGGGATGAGAACAACAAATTCTACACAGCCCACTCCAAGGCAGCATTTGTTAATCCCCTGCTTCCCCACCAATGGCAACCAGAACACCCATGACGGTGCCTGACATTAGCCTACCTGCAAGATTTATAATTACACCCAAGATCCAGAAGATCTCACTCACATTTAACCTGAAATCATGGCTCCCACCTGATTTGGTGCTCTGAGTCTGAATTTAGGAGAATGCCAACCAACCTTCCTTTACTCCATAGGAAACAGGTTTGCAGCAAGAAAACCCTTATAATTGATGGTTTCTGAAGCAATGTCGATTGGCTTCTTACTTGGAGCTGGCGTAGCATCTTCTGTTATTTTGGACATCAATGCAGATATGCCAGACATCGGAAATCTTACTTAACAACAAACATTGGCTATTAACACCTTGTCTGATGGACTAGCTACTACTCACAAACTGATTACAAGCTTTTATCTGAAATTAAAATTTATTAAAGAAATTATTGGCAAGTAATAACAAGTATATAGCTGAAAATATAAAGAGCCTAGCTGTAGCCAACCAGATCTGTCAAAATTATCTGCTACAACTTATTTGGAGGAACAAAGAGAAGAATGCATCCAAACAAGACTCACTTTTCAAAGCACAGTACAAACCTGTCTCAGCTCTCTTCTATAGGATTTGGAATACAAATGTCAGTCTACATGACTACTGGAGTTAAGGCAAACTTCTTTGAAACAGATATTTTTATTTAAAACACTTAAATTTATTAGTACTTAACAAATATCTATAAAATACCTATATCCTAAAACTTAATACTTAAGATCTAAAACATAAAACCTATAAACAATAAGAATATTTAATCAACCCCACTTTAATTTTTGAAAGGATATTAAAATTCTCTAATGAAGATTCATTTGGGTATCTTGGTTAAAAGTACAGCTCTAGCAATAATGGCAGAGTTATCTTCAGCTCAGTTCAGCTCCCTCTGGGCCTAGCTTTGCAGGTTTGTGTGATCAGTTCCACAGTCTCATCTGTCGGTTGCCTTATTCACGGGTAAGGATTTAAGTCTACAATGACAATACCCTGGCATTTGCCACTCTCAACTTTTCTCCTCCGCCCAAGCTCACTTCAGGCTTCACTCATTCCTTAGTGTACTTTATGCAGTTTTGATCCTGCTGTTGACCGCTATCAGTTCTGCACACTTTGAGTTCCTTTCTTTGCTTGGGCTATTTTATCATGGCCTCAGGTATATGGCCTACAATGCTTTGTATCCAGCGCATTCATTCCTTTCACATGACTCTCTTGCCACATGACAGAGAAAAGACAGACTCAGAGAGAGAGGGACCCAGCTGGCGAGATGCAGTGGCCTCCTGAGGGCTGTGGTCCCAGCAGCGTCTAGGAATGAGAGCAGGGCTTGCTAGAGCAGGCCTCAGATGGTCCACAGTTAACAGACAGCCTTTAGTCTTCCTTATTGAAAGTGATAGGGACAACTACGACCTTTATTCAGTGCATTATGGAAAACATAGTTTTGGGGCAGTAAGGGATTTTAAAAGGGGGGCTTTAGGACTGGTCAATTCTGATGCTCTCTCTGGATGAGGGATGCATGACTCTCCCCCTGTAGCCAAAAGTGTAGGTTTGTTTATATGCCTGAGGGCTTGCAAGATCCAAGGGAGGGTACGGTTCTCACCAACCTGCCAACATCATTGGGGCTAGGATCTTGTTCGACCTTCAACCTGCCTGCCAGCCTCCATGTGCATTGTTTATGTCCTTAGCTGCATGGTACATAGGAGATTCACAAATGTCAAACCATGTTTGACATGACATTTTTGTACACACACGTATATATATATGTATATGTATTCATATATATATGAATGAATGAATGAATGAAGAGACAACAAATTCATGAACAAGTGGTAGGGACAAATAGAAGTATCTGGAAGGAACAATAAGAGAGAATTCTGAGTATAGTATAATCTAAAACCTAAATTCTTTTTAAAAGTGCAAATCCTTCGAATTCATTTTATATTGAGATATTAGGACATCACATCACAGACCTCCAGCTCAGCACAGGATTTGCAAGTGGAACATGGTTTCTGCCTTCAGAACAAAATTGGAGGAGTACTTTATTGTGTATACTGCCAGGGAAACATGGTAGGCAACCAGCTGCTGGAGTCACCATTATGAAAAAGGACCCAATTATGGCGGGGTTACTGATTTTGTAATTTCTCAGCATGTTAATTGATGTTATATGAATGAAGACAGATCAGATTGGTGGGTGTAAAATTAGTGAAGGTAAGGTTGAGCCAACGAATATTGAATTTACTATTAAGACATTGTCTTATACATATATGTGCAATTCAGGTTGACATAGTTAGGTCAGCTCAGGCTTTGAGACACAGGCCTTGGCTGTTGCTCTAGGTGTCAGGTTACAGATCTCAGCAGCTAACACTGCACATAGGGGCAATGTCAAGCAATATCTTATTAATGCCATGCTCTCTACCAGAAAATGGCCTGCTCTTTTTCCTAGTCACTATAGCTATGCATTTTTTCAATTACATTTACCTTTTTAAAAGTCAGTTATGGGTTTCACTCTTCAAATTTGATTTTCGTTGAATCCATCACAGTTCTAATCTGTTTTTTGTTTTTATTCAACAATGTTTCCTAGTCATTAAGAATTTCTTTTCATTTTTTAAGTGCTGTTGATTATTTATTTCTGTATAGAGCAATGTCTCCTGAAGTCCAGGCTTGCCTCATGATATGTAATTGGGAATTGCTTTGAATACCCAATCCTGCCTCTGCTGGCCAGTGCTGGGAAGACAGTCCTGCAGCTACTTCAGGCTGAGTCTTTACATGTCAGTGAGTGAGAAGGAAAAGTAGAGCAGTGGATGAATGTCTTCCAACCTCTCTGGCTTTTATAGGGACTTACAAATAAAGAGGGACCTGTGTAAGAAGTGAGTTTACTGACAAATATTGATGCTTTTATAATCACAGCATATAAAGGAATGAGCAAGAAGGAGGGACAAAGCTTTCCTTCTTTGACTGTAGTTGACATTAGTGATGTGTAGTGACGAAATCACTTTTAGATGACCAATAAATGTCCTAATTTGCCATTTCTCCTGTCTACAGGCCAAGTAATCAAGAATCTGGTAAAGAACTGAACTTATTATGAAACCAAATTGCTGTAGTTATATTAGTTCAGTTGACTAAAACCCAAACAGGTGTGTACTCTGAACGACTTTCTTCATTACAGCTTTAGAAGTGGGGAAACCCCACTTTAATTTAGATCCTTTAAGGTGATACAATCCATCCTGAACCTAAGCCACATTTCTGGTGGCAACCTACATATATAAAGGACATTGAAGATGGTAGCTTTTCCTCTTTTTCTGCTTGCTTACCTCTGGCTACAAGGTTTTTTTGTTGTTGTTAGGTTTTTTGTTTGTTTTCTGACCTTAGAGCTAACTTCTTTGAAATTCTGGTATTCCCAGATGACACATCCAGCCACATGGTCTGAACAGCTACTGGATTCTTCAGCTTTCCATTGGTGACAGGCATTGTTGGACTAGTTGGACCACAGCCTGTGAGCCATTCTTATGCATCCACTTTCTACATGTATAGAAAGATTCGTTCTATGAATTCTGTTCATCTAGAAAACCTTTACTAATACAGCTGGGATTTTTTGTTTGTTTTTGTTTTGTTTTGTTTTCACCTTCCCATTGAGGAAGATGTGCTGGCCAGCAATAGTGCTCCAAGGTATTTGCCATCTGGTCCCTGTTTTTCTCCCAGGGTTGTGTTATACCAACCAGGTGAAAAGTAGCTGCAGTTTACCTGACCCCAGCATGAAGTCACAGAACAAAAATCTCATTTTGTTTCCTCAAATCTCTCTTTAATTGTTAATATTCTTGGCACGCTTACACGTGTTGACAGGTTTTTCACTCCACTATAAGTTGAGTAATGGGCTGGCCAGGAAGAAGGGGAAGTGCCTACTGAGTGCTGGAAGATAGAAGGGTAGGCTAGTGGAGGACAGGCACAAGTGCTACTGAAATACTGGAAATGGCCTGGCCATGCAGTGGAAGCCTTGCCCCTTCAGCACACTCTAAGGGAGGTGCTCATGTCACTCACGACTAACTAGCCAATCAGGACATCCAGGAGAACACTCCAGGCAGAAGAGGAGGAGGGTTCTTCTGGGAGCCTTGAGCAGGTTCTGTGCAATAGCTGAGCAAGCTTGAATGGTTGGTGTGCTGTGGTCTGAGTGCAGCTGCTTGGTGCTGTGAGGGGAGTTCAGGCAAGTTCCGAAGACCCCACATGGTGAGTGTGTGGCTGCTGCCCCTAAT
>CAJQZJ010032807.1:5838393-5861467 GCA_907164525.1 Lophiomys imhausi
AATTTCATCTGGGTCTTCAATTTGATTCTATTAATCAAGGTGTCTGTTCTTTGTCAATACCATGCAGTTCTTTTATTTTTCTGGATGGTTTTAGCTATCCTGGGTTTTGTTATTCCATATGAAGCTGTGAATTGTCCTTTTATAGTCTTTAAACTACTCTTTTTTAATTTGAGTAGGGATAGTGTTAAATCTATAGATTGCTTTTGGTCAGATGGCCATTTTTACTGTATTACTCCTACCAGTCCATGAGCATGAGAAATCTTAACATTTGATATATCTTCAATTTCTTTCTTCAGAGCCTTGAAGTTTTAACATGCAAGATTTTCACTTGCTTTTTTAGTTTCTCTAACATATTTTTTTTTGTTATTTGAGGGTATTGTAGGCTTTTATTATTACTTTTTATTTTTATTATTGTTATTATTATTTCTTATTATTTGAGGGTATTGTACAGTATTTTGTTTCCCTGATTACTTTCTCAGTCCCTTTGTAATGGTTATATAGGAGATATATAGGAGGGCTACTGATTTTTTTTTTCATTAATCTTGTATCCAGCCACTTTATTGAAAGTGTTTATCAGGTGTAGGAAGTTGGCAGTGAAATTTTTGGGGTCACTAATGGTATAGTAGTTTATCATCTGCCAATTAGGATACTTTGACTTCTTCCTTTCCAAATTATATCCCCTTGATTTCCTTCAGTTGTCTTATTGCCCTAGCTAGAATTTCAGGTATTATATTGAATAGATATGGACAGAGTGACCGGCCTTGTCTTGTTCCTGATTTTAGTGGAATTGCTTTGACTTTCTCTTCATTTAATTTGATGTTGCCTATAGACTTGCTATAAATTACCTTCATTATGTTTAGATATGTCACTTATATCCCTAGTCATGGGAAAAGGTTTTTGTGAAGTGGTGTTGTTGCTTGGTGTCTAATGAGATGATCAAGTGGGTTTTTTCTATCAGTTCATTTTTATGGAGGATTACATTTACTGATTTTTTGTAAATGGATCTCTGGGAAGTACCTACTTGATCATTGTGGGTGATCTTTTGATATGATCTTGGATTCAGTTTGCAAGTATTTTATTGATTATTTGTGCATCTAATGGTCTGTTATACATTTTCTTTGTTGAATATTTATGTGGTTTGTGTATCAGGGTAACTATGGCTTCATAAAATGATTTGGGTAATATTCCTTCTGTTTCTATTTTGTAGAATACATTAAACAGTATTGGTATTAAGTCTTCTTTGAAAGTCTGGTTAAATTCTACATCGAAATCATTCAGCCCTGGCTCTTTTGGTTCAAAGTCTTGAAATGACTTCTGTTTCCCTAGAGGTTATAGGTCTATTCAAATTGTCTATATTATCTTGAATATCTTTCATAAGTGATACATATTAAGAAAATTATCCTGCCGGGCGGTGGTGGCGCACGCCTTTAATCCCAGCACTTGGGAGGTAGAGGCAGGCGGATCTTTGCGAGTTCGAGGCCAGCCTGGTCTACAAATTGAGTCCAGGACAGCCAGGGCTATACAGAGAAACCCTGTCTCGAAAAGCCAAAAAAAAAAAAAAAAAAGAAAATTATCCTTTTATTTTTTGGATTTCCCAATTTGGTGAAGTATAGGTTTTTAAAATATGTCCTTCTGATTCTGAGGATTTCCTATTTATCTGTTGTTTTGTTCCCTTTTTTGTTTCTGATTTTATTTATTTATTTAGGTTTGGTTTTTTTTTTGAGACAGAGTTTCTCTGTTTATCAGTAGCTGCCCTGTACTCCCTTTGTAGACAAGATTAGCCTTGAACTCACAGATAGCTGCCTGCCTCTGCCTTCCAACTGCTGGGATTATAGACCACCAACTGCCATGTGGGTGCTGGGATTTGAAGAGCACAGTGTTCTTAACCGCTGAGCCATCTCTCCAGCCCTCTGTTTCTCAGTTTATTAATTTGGGTATCCTTCCTCTGTCTTTTATTTATGATATGAGTTTGGATATGTGTTTGTCTATTTTGTTTATTTTCTCAAAGAACCAACTCTGTGTTTCATTGATTCTTTGTATTATTTTCATTGATCTTATTTTATTGATCTCAGACCTAAATTTGATAGTTCCTTGCTGTCTACTCCATTTGGATGTGCTTACTTCTTTTTGTTCTAGAGTTTTCAAGTGTGCTGTTAAGTTGCTAGAAGAGATCTCTCCAATTTTCATTTGTTTGCTTGTTTTTGGTTTTTGAGACAGGGTTTCTCTATGTAACAGAGCACTGGTTGTCCTGGAGTGGCTTTGTAGACCAGATCTGCCTGCCTCTGTCTCCCAAGTCCTGGAATTAAAGACATATGCCACCACTCCTGGCTTTCTCCAATTTTTTTTAATGTGTGCACTTAGTACTATGAACTTTCCTCCTATCATTACTTTCATTATGTCTTTTAAGTTTAGATGTGTTGTGTACTCATTTTTATTGAATTGTAGAAAGTCTTTAATCTCTTTATTTCTGTCTTGACCCACTTTTCATTCAATACAGAGTGGTTCAGCTTCCATGAGTTTGTAAGCTTTCTGTTGTGGATGATGTATATCTTTAATCTACAGAGGTCTGTAGGATGCAGCAAAGTATTTCAATTTGATGAGATTTGCATTGTGTTTGAGTATGTCATCAGTTTGGAGAGAGATCCATGGGGTGCTGAGAAGAAGGTATCTTCTTTTGTGTTTGGGTGGAATGGTATATAATTATCAGTTAGGTTCATTAAAAACTAAAATATTTAGTTAGCTCGATCATTCCTCTGTTCAGTTTTGTCTGGAGGACCTGTCCATTGGTGAGAGTGTGATATTGAAGTGTGTCATTCTCAGTGCATGAAGGTCAATGTGTGATGTAAGGTGCATAAATGTTTCATTTATACCTGTTGTTACTCTTATATTTGGGGCATAGATGGAAGGATTGAAAGGTTCTCTTCTTAGGTTTTTTTTTTGTTTGTTTGTTTGTTTGGTTTTTTTTTTTTTTGATGAACATAGTGTTCTTCCCCAAGTCTTTTCATTAATTTTTGTTTGAAATCTATATTGTTGGATATTAAAATGGTTACATCAGGTTGCTACTTAGGTCTATTTACTTGAAATATCTTTTTCCAGCCCTTTACTTTGAAGTAATGTCTATCCTTGAACTGTATTTCTTGTATGCAATAGAAGGATAGATCATATTTTCATATTCATTGTGATAGCCTGTGTCTTTTTATCGAGGGATTGAGGCTATTGATATTGAGAGGTATCAGTGAACAGTGATTGTTAATTCCTAATATTTTGATGGTGTGTGAGTGTGTGTATGTTTGTGTGTCCCTTATTTTGGTTTTCCTAGTAATCTGAGATCATTTATTTTCTTTGATTTCATGTGTGTAGTTAACCTCCCTGGGCTGGAGTTTCCTTCTAGAACCTTCTGTAGGGCTGTATTTATACATAGATGTTGTTTGAATTTGGCATTATCATAGAATATCTTATTTTCTCCATTTATAGTGATTGAAAATATCCTGGGTATAGTAATCTGGACTGGCATCTGTGGTTTATTAGAGTCTGCAGCACATGAGTCCAAGCCCTTCTGGCTTTCAGTGCCTCCATTGAGAAGTCAGCTATAATTCTAATAGGTTGGTCTTGATGTATTATTTTTTTCTCCTTGCAGCTTTTGATATTTTGTCCTTGTTCTGTATTTTTAGTGTTTTGACTTTCTTGTCTGGTCCAATCTATTTGGTATTTTGTACACTACTTGTACCTTGATAGTCATCTCCATTTTTAGGTTAGGAAATTTTTCTTCTATGGTTTTGTTGCAAATATTTTTCTGGACCATTTTATTGGTGTTCTTCTCTTTCCTTTATTCTTATCATTTGTAGTTTTGGTCTTCTCATAACGTCTCTAGTTTTCTGAATGTTTTGTGCCAAGAAATTTTTAGATTTAACACTTTCTTTGACTGATGTATATGTTTTTTCTATCATATCTTCAATGCTGAGATTCTGTTTTCCTTCTCTACTCTGTGGGTGAACTTTGCCTCTATAGTTTCTCTTTCCAGTCCTAAAATTTTCATTTCCAGGATTCCCCCACTGTGTGTTTTTCTTGGTTCCATTTTCATTTTCAGTAGTCAAAACTTATTTCTCCAATGTGGAAACATAAGAATGCTTATGGCTTTTCTTTGGAATGGCTTTCTTTGGCAACCCAGTTTTACTTTTCTCTTCTTGTTCCTCTCCTCGTTGAAATGAGGTTGCCTCTACTCATTTCATAGCAGATCTGTGTTTTCCAGTTGTTGCAATTATTAATGTTTGGGTTTCCACTACTTAAGTGATTGTTATGGTTAACACATTGGTTTTGGATTTTAAACTTTCTAAGATATTAGTGTCTCTGTGTTATAATTAGCTTCAGTTGTCTACATTTCAGAGCCTAATGTCATCTGAGGGACCATCAACTGAGGGCATGCTCCATCAGAATGACTGGTTGCTATGTCTGTGAGAGATTGTGTTGATTGATGATTGATGTGGGAAGGCTCTTCCACTGAGGGTGGCAATATCCCTAAGCAAGTGGGCCTGGGCTGGATGACAAAGCTAGCTGAGCATGAGACAGTGGTGAAGCAAGAGAGCAAGCCAGGATAATGTTTGCCCATGGTTTTGCCTTAATTTTCTTGAAGCTTGAGTTTCTATCCTAAATGCCCAAGATGATGAACTATTGTCTGACTGGACCAAACACATAAACCCATTCATTACCTGAGATGCTTCTGACTAGATGATTCAATCAAAGAAGCAGAATAGCAAGTTAGAGCAGAAAATGGTATGCAAAAAGTGGTTTAGCTGCTGGACAGAACCTTGGAATGTTCTCTTTTGGAGGGATGTTGAAAATATCAGGATTTGAGATGGCAAAAGGCATAGAAACCTGTACACAGAGCTTAATCGGCTGTTCTTGTAGGACCTGGAAGATCAGAGTATTCAGAGTAATGCAAACAGAGGAAATCGAGGTCATAGAATTTCAGTAGAAAATAGACTTCTTGAAAATTTAGCTAGAGGTCATTAATGAGATATTTTGGCCCAAAATCTTTCCTATTCTGCCCATGTCCTGAGAACTTGAGTAAGGGGGAATTAAAAAATAATGAGCTGATTTCTTGGAATACTCAATCTTTGGATGGTTATTACTAGTGTATCATTCAGGACTATAGTGAAAAAAAAAAACAAGTGGGGCATGGTAGAGAAAAACACAGCAATGGGTAGTTGCAGATGACAGTCAAGTTCTGAAATAAAGACAGAAATTTTCAAAGAGATAATCACCATCAAAGAGAAGGCCCTTGTTCTTGATCAAAGTCTGAGAAGTTACACAAAGAGGAACATCCCTCCTACTAAGCCTTCAGTTAATGGAGGGAGTAGGTAAAGTGGCTCCTAGTGCAAGGAAGGAACTTCATACAAAACCTACTGTAACTGTGGTCTGAATGTGACCCAATGTAGAAGCCACATTTAGCAAGACCACTCTTTTTGTTCTGGTTCTGGAAACAAGAAATATGCAAAGTTGAAGGTCAAAGGTCATGGATTCTTCCTCTTGGTTTCAGTTCAGCACTGTTGGAGCCATCTATGTTTGGCACAGTCAGAGTCCCAGTGAGGGTCCTCAAGAATGCACTACATGAGGCTGTGAGAATGAAACTGAGTTGAGTCCACAAGATATTGAGATTCCTAAGTTATGAGACATCTGTCATGGAGAGCTGCATACAGGGACTTGAAGTATTCAAACTGAGAGATGTATGAGAAGTTGCAGGGATAGGGCCATCTAAGCCTTTTGAAACTGAAGCTCCATGTGTTTGAAACAGACCTACATGATTTGTTGTTTGCCCTGATGAGTTTCTTGCCTTGGTTCAATGTACCCTCACTATATATACATTCCTCTCTATTGAAATAGGAATAGGTATTCTGTGCATTGCATGTTGGAAAGATATAACTTTTTTTCTGATTTTACAAGATGTGGTAGTCAAGAGATTGTCTTGTATGTAAGAAGAGACATTGGAGATTTGAACAGTGTATGAGTAGTTGCAGACTGTAAGGATCATGAAGTTAGATTAAATGCATTTTCATCATGGGATAACCATGAGCCCACAGTGACCAGATTCAGAATGTAGTTGCATAAAAAACTCCAAGAAAAGATGATGTCATTGAACACTTTCCTTTTCTTTTTTTTTTTTTAAGATTTATCCATTTATTTTACATATGTGAGTGCTTTTATCTTCATACACCTGACATCTCAGTATAGATGGTTGTGAGCCACCATGTGGTTGCTGGGAATCGAACTCATGACCTCTGCAAGAGTAGACAGTGCTCTTAACCACTGAGCCATCTCTCCAGCCCCCACTTTCCTTTTCTTTATGGAGCTTGTGGAAGCTTTTGTAGGAGGAGCCTTTCTAGAGTCCATATTGGGGATGGGATTCAGTGTCTGTGGACTCAACCCATTCCTGTTCTTTGTGTCTACTGTGTTGTGGTTGAAACTGATCCGTCAGCTTCCTTCTCTTGCTGTCATCCCTTCACCATTATAGACTATCGATAAATCACATAAGATAGAGTAGAAACAATTGCTATTCGGTGGTAAACTATTTTGCTAGCTTGATGTCTTTATATTTTTAATTTGTTGGGTTTTGTTTTAAGACACAGTTTCTCTTGTGTAGCCCTGGCTGTCCTGAAAGTAGGTATGAAGACCAGGCATGCCTCAACCTTAGAGGTCTACCTGATTCTGGCTCCATATTGCTGGGATTAAATGTGGAATAACATGCCTGGCTTTTTTTATATATATATTATTGGCTTATGGGCCTGGAATGCAGGTTTTTGTACATGTCAAGCATATGCTGTTGTGCTGATCATCATCCATATCCACATTTGAATTTTGAAATTTAGAAGAGAGTGTACTTTATTTTTTAGGATGACATGTATTCATGACATTAATACTGCCTGAGACTTCTGAGTCATTGGTTTGCAGGTGCTTGACACTCTTCCTACCTATTGTGTATGTTTTGATTTTTTGATGAATGAATGAAATTTAGTATTTTGCCTGCATGCATGAATATGCACCCCATGTGTGCCTGGTCCTCACAGTAATCAGCAGATGGCCTCAGAACTCCTGAACTTGAAATAATGAACAGTTGTGACCCCCATGTAAGCACCGGCAATTTAGCCCAATTATTTGCAAGAACAGCAGGAGCTCTTCACTGCTGAGCCATCTCTCCTGCCACATTGTTTATTTAGGATGAACATTTACATTGCTAATATTTTCATCTGTCCATTTGTAACTGTTTAAACATGTGTATCCTTTTTAGTAAGAGTTCATTATTGTTACAGTTTAAACTTCAGGTTTCTGGAATATGAATACAGAACTGGAGAGGATGTATGATTCTTTGTAGGAACTTCAATAAAAACCTCTGAGTTCTTTCTATCTCTCTTATTTGTTTAACTGATTTTTGCAGGGAACACAGGGTCTTAATATGTTCCTCTGACTGTCCTGGAACTCACTGCATAGACAATGCTGGCATCCAACTCATTGAGACTAACCTGCCTCTGCCTCCTAGGTGCTGGTATTCAAGGTATGAGCCAATACACCCAGCTTGCCCATCATTTTTTTTTTTTTTGTAATTAGTAATTCTTCATATCCTTTCTATGATGTGTGCCCAGTACTGTTGGGCTGTTTCTCTCTCTCTCTCTCTCTCTCTCTCTCTCTCTCTCTCTCTCTCTCTCTCTCTCCTTATGTCTGTTAATTAGCATTTTTCTTGCAAGGCTATATCATATTGAAGGGGAACAGACCTCATTTTTCAGTTTCCTTCTAAAATGACTTGGAGATTACATTAGAACTTCTGAGTCAGGAAATATGTCTGGGAAGCACCAGAATTATGTGAATATTGTCAATGAAGTATACATTTACAGTGTTGTCACTATCATACTTTCTGTTATGCACATGTATGTAATATTTTAGGATGCAGTGACCTATGATGATGTGCATGTGAACTTCACTCGGGAAGAGTGGGCTTTGCTGGATCCTTCCCAGAAGCGTCTCTACAAAGATGTGATGCTGGAGACCTACAGGAACCTCATTGCTATAGGTGAGACAGTGAATTTACTTTCACTTTTTATTTTATTTATTTATTTACGTTTTTTGAGACAGGGCTTCTCTGTGTATCCCTGGCTGTCCTGGGCTCACTTTTGTAGACCAGGCTGGCCTTGAACTAACAGAGATCCACCTGCCTCTGCCTCCTGAATGCTGGGATTAAAGGCACGTACCACCATGCTTGGCAACTACAGACAGCTGTGAGCTGTCATGTGGGTGTTGGAATTTGAATCCGTGTCCTTTGGAAGAACAATCAGTGCTCTTAACTACTGAGCATCTCTCTAGCCCCTACTTTCTCTCTCTCTCTCTTTTTAGGTTTTTAGATACATGGTTTCTATGTGTAACAGCCCTGGCTGTCCAGGAATTCACTCTGTAGACCAGGCTGGCCTCAAACTCAGAGAGATCTGCTTGCCTTTGCCTCTCAAGTGCTGGGATTAAAGGCGTGCGCCACCATGCCTTCTACTTTCACTTTTTAAAACAATGGAACAACTCTTTTGTTGTTGTTTATTGTTATTGGTGCTCTTATATAATTTTAACTGAGAATGAGGAATAATGAGGTGAATAAATCAGGCATGGTTCTAAAGTTCACTGAAAATAATAAGTTAAATTTTGCCTATTTTCCAATAATATATCATATGTTTTCTGGTACATATTTTAGGCTATAATTGGGAAGACCATAATATTGAAGAACATTGTCAAAGTTCTAGAAGACATGGAAGGTAATTTTCTTGTGCAAGCTAATACAAATATGCCTCTGAAGACATTTTAGTGTGTCCTGGAAGTTTTAAAGAAAAACAACAACTGTAAAAAAAAAAAATCACTGCTTTAAGTGTATCAATCATTACTACATTCTCACAAATCCCTGTACTTCAATGTCAGTATCTGATTTGTGTTTGCAAGGCATTCTTCTAAGAAAGAAGACAAGGAAACAATGCCTTAACAAATATATTCGTTTGAATCATGACCACTTTACAGATACTCTGTAGAATTGCTAATCTGTTTAGTCTCATACCACTCAGGTATTGCAGAAGTTATACACATTGAATAGGTGATAAGTATATGTCCAAAACCTTCTAATTAGCAAATATTCCATAGCAAAGCTGGTGTTACTCATATACTTGTAGTAACATTTATAAGTTTAGAGAGGCAGTATATGAGAGTCAAAATTGTTGTGGAGAAACCTTATTCCTTATACCACATGTCTATGATGAACAAAAAGTCAAACTATGTGAATGTGGAAATCTTTCATTTGTTATTCTCCTTTTAATAGGCCACAATGGATTCAAGACATATGAGCATAGGGATATTGAAAGAAGCAATGTACATCTCTCTCTCCCAGAGCAATTAGAAGATATGGAATAGTCCCATTTTAAGTATACTTTCTGAATATGAAACAAGTTTACAAGTAACTTATTATTAGTTAATTATTAATGATTAACTTATTAATTAAGAAGTGAAGGAAAGTTTACTATCTTACATATAGCTGTGAAATTCTTGCAGAGCTCCAGCATCATATCTTTGTAGAGACTCTTCTGGAAAAGATCCAGCAAAGCCCATTCCTCCATGAGTGAAGCTCACATGCACATCATCATAGGTCACTGCATCCTTAAATATCCCATACATGTGTACAACAGAAAGCATGATAGTGAATAAACTGTAAATGTATACTTCATACATTAATTAATTAATTAATAATTATAAACTTGTTAATTAATTATAAGCATTCAGAAGGTTTGCTCAGGGTTGGGGGGCTACTAATAAACTACTACAATTAATTCATCTTCCAACTTCATTAGGAATACATCTACAAACTCACACTGTAAAAATCCCTATGAGTACTTGGAATGTGAAAATGCTTCTGTTTGTCTTGGTTCACTTTGAAAATGTAGTATGACTCATACTATAGGGAAATTTATGAATCCAATCAATGTTTTAATTTCTTTGAATTCTTCTAGTTATATAATATATATGTGAGAAACCTCCTATAGAAAAAAAAGGATGGTATAATGTGAACCATGTAATAAATGTTCTTATTATCAAAGGTATCTTCAAAGATGCAAAGCAATGCATGATAAAAAGGAAAACTGTGGATGCAAACAAAATGATAAAACCTTAAGATCTGATTCTACTTTACAATTACACCAAATTGTAAAATTAGTTCATATAGATGAAAAGATTCATCAGTGTAATGAATGTGGTAAAGCTAACACATGTACCAATTACCTTTGCAGGCATGAAAGAACACATACTGAAGAGAAACCCTACAAATGTAGTCAATGTGATAAAGCCTTTTCAAAACACAGTCGTCTCCAAATACATAAAAGAACACATACTGGAGAGAAACCCTATGAATGTAATCAATGTGGTAAAGCCTTTGCATGTCCCAGTAGTCTCCGAAAACATAAAAGAATACATACAGGAGAGAAACCCTATGAATGTAATCAATGTGGTAAGGCCTTTGCACATCACAGTGATCTTCAGAGGCATGAAAGAATTCATACTGGAGAGAAACCCTACAAATGTACTCAATATGGTAAAGCCTTCGCATGTCACATTAGTCTCCGAAAACCGAAAAGAACACATTCTGGAGAAAAACCCCATGAATGCAATCAGTGTGGTAAAGCCTTTGCATGTCACAGTAGTCTCTTAATACATAAAAGAACACATACTGGAGAGAAACCCTATGAATGTAATCAATGTGGTAAAGCCTTTGCATATCACAGTAGTCTCCGAAAACATAAAAGAACACATACTGGAGAGAAACCCTATGAATGTAACCAGTGTGATAAAGCCTTTTCACAATACAGTCATCTCCAAACACATAAAAGAACACATACTGGAGAGAAACCCTATGAATGCAATCAATGTGGTAAAGCCTTTGCATGTCACAGTAGTCTCCGAATACATAAAATAACGCATACTGGAGAGAGACCCTATGAATGTAATCAATGTGGTAAAGCCTTTGCACGTCACAGTAGTCTCAGAAAACATCGAAGAACTCATTCTGGAGAGAAACCCTATGAATGTAATCAATGTGGTAAAGCCTTTGCATATCACAGTAGTCTCCGAAAACATAAAAGAACACATACTGGAGAGAAACCCTATGAATGTAACCAGTGTGATAAAGCCTTTTCACAATACAGTCATCTCCAAACACATAAAAGAACACATACTGGAGAGAAACCCTATGAATGCAATCAATGTGGTAAAGCCTTTGCATGTCACAGTAGTCTCCGAATACATAAAATAACGCATACTGGAGAGAGACCCTATGAATGTAATCAATGTGGTAAAGCCTTTGCACGTCACAGTAGTCTCAGAAAACATCGAAGAACTCATTCTGGAGAGAAACCCTATGAATGTAATCAATGTGGTAAAGCCTTTGCATATCACAGTAATCTCCAAATACATAAAAGAACGCATACCGGAGAGAAACCTTATGAATGTAGTCAATGTGGTAAAGCCTTCGCATATCACAGTACTCTCCAAAAACATAAAATAACACATACTGGAGGGAAACCCTATGAGTGTAATCAGTGTGGTAAAGCCTTTGCATGTCACAGTAGTCTCCAAATACATAAAATAACACATACTGGAAAGAAACCCTATGAATGTAATCAATGTGATAAAGTCTTTGTATATCACAGTAGTCTCCGAAAACATAAAAGAACACATACTGGAGAGAAACCCTAGAAATGTAAACAATGTGATAAAACCTTTTCACATCACATGATCTTCAAAGGCGTGAAAGAAATCATACTGGTGAGAAACTCTATGAATGTACTTAATACAATGAAGCCTTGCTATGTTTCTGTAGTCTTCATTATCATGAAAGGATTCATACTGGAGAGAAACCCTATGACTAGATTTAATATGGTAAATGAAATCCTTGATTTTCATCTATTTGGTAAAGATGTAATGAAGTAGTATAATCAGCAATCAATTGTACCACAACACAACTTGAGGTATTTTGGATATGTGTATATTATTTGATTCCCATGATTCTTCATGTTCCCATTATCCATTTAGCACTTCATCTTGAAGTGATGTCTTCTAAGGGAATTATGAAGAGATGCTAGATAATGCAACAGAAATGACATTTATTTAAAAAAATTCTGGTATGTATAAGATGATTATGGGTTCTTAGGCCATAACAGATATGTGGAGACTTGCAGACAACGTTGTGGGGTCTACTTTGGCCATATTTATATGGTGACCCATGTCAGGTTGCCAGTTTTGCACACTACAGACATTTCCCACTGATGCTGAAATAAGATTAGGTGAAACATTACATCAGTAAAATGCTGTCTTCTTTGGGATTGTAAATGTATTGTCATATAAGGGTGGAGGAAAACAGGACAATTTATTGAATAATAAATTATATTTGCAAATGGAAATGGTAATTTGCTATATATATTTTTGGAATGTGTTAGTTTATTCTTAGGAGTAAACACTTGTTCAAGAAATTTCTCAGGACCATAAACAAATACCAGAGAATTGTTTCAGTAGGTAAAGTTGTTTGCTGCTAATCCTGATTTCCCGAGTTCAGTCTCTGAGAGACTCCTATTACTCCTACACATTTTTCTCTTATTTCTACACTTGGGCTGTGGCATATGCACACATACACCAGCATACACATGAATAATTTTTAAACCCAAATAAGGACCAGTGAGGTCACTTGAATGGAACAGCTCCCTGGGTTTCATCTCTAGAATTCACATAGGGAAAATAGATAATAGACAGCAATAAGCTGTCCTCTAACCACCATCTACATATCATGGCACAGGTGTATACACACAAGCAGAGTTCAAAGATTTTCTATATGGATGAAATCAACAAATCAAAGAATGTAACCCAATTATTGAGAACATATGAAATGATTTGCAAGATTAAATTATTATTATAGAATTTTAAGAAGTATTACTGTTCATCAAAACAATGATGATTCCTTTTAAAATCTAATTTTATCCTTTAAACTCTGATTCTAAGAAAGGTTATTTCACAAACATACCTCAGCTGGGCTTAGAGGTACATGCTTGTAATCCCAGCACCTGGGGGAGAGTGATAGGCCAATCTGAGTTTGAGGCCAGCTTGGGCAATACAGTAAATTCCAAGACAGCTATGGGATATAGAGATATCCTGTCTCAAAACGATTCCAAAATGAAAGAATATATATATATATATATATATCAAATCATGGAAATGTTACTGATATAATCTTGCTGGAATCTCCCTGATTTCAACAATCCTTTTGTTATCCTTACCTACATGAAGAGAACTATGTTAACCATGAAAATAAGAAGCATTTTTGGAAAGTCCATTCACAGAGGGACATAACTCCATCGAATCCTTCAATAGCCATCTAGCAAGGACTTCACTTTCAAGTGATATGAGACAAAAGCAGTAATTGAATCTTCATTATCTGGATTATAATGATGTATTTGGGAGCTGGAGAGTTAATAGTTCTTCTACTCTTTCGTACCCAGGTTTGGTTACCAGCTCCATATCAGATGGCTCAGATATATGTGTATTTCTAGGCCCAGGGCAACTGATGCATTCTTCTGGCCTCCTAGGGCATGAGATATGCAAATGGTGAAAAGACAAATACATATGTGATTCCATATTTTTTAAAAAAGTTTTCTCCATGCATGTGTTATTTTTCATTAAAATTGATTTAATTTAAGTGCATAAGTTTTCCCACTGTGTCTACCAAATTGATGCCAGCTGTCAGTGGAGGCCAGAAGAGTGTCTGATCCATTTGACTAGAGTTACAGACAGTTGTGAGTTGTCTTGTGGGTGCTAGAAATCAAAGCGAGGCCCTGTGGATGAGCAGCCAGTGCTCTTAGGGGCTGAGGCATCTTTTCAGCCCCATGAACATGACATTAATAGCAGTAAGGTGTGAATGGTTGATCTTAAGTTCATCTTTAACTCAGCCCTGATGACCCAGAAGATATAAGATTGATAGCATCAGAAACTAGTTACAGAAATTTCTCAGTCCAAATCTCCACAAAATTTAGGAAGTGTCCAAAAAAAAAAAATGATCAGTAGAGAAACAATACAAGTCCTTAAAAAGTGGTTGATCATTGACCAAAGCCACATACTGAGTTTATCTCACATGTGGCAAATAGTAATGGGAGTCTACAAAGACACATGACAAGTGTACCACTGGTAGGGTTTATGCCTGCTGTAAGGAGAGAAAAGGAAATTTCAGGCATGAAGACCAACTTTCTGAAAGGGATTGTAATCTGCTTCCCTGATGCCTGCAAAACATTCAGTAAGGAGGACGGAATGGTGGTGACTCCAGAAGACATTGAGGTTGTTGTCAGGGGAACCTGAGACTCAAAGAGAAGTCTCTCTAAGACCTGAGAAATCGGGCAGTTATAAAGAGCTGTGGAGATGGATGAACTGTTGGGGAGGGAGCTTTGGATGCTAAGGAAGAGGATTAAAAGGCCAGAGAGCAATGCTTGGGGTGTACATGAGGGCAAACTGCCTCCTACTGTCCTACTGTATTCTCTGTATAGACTGAGCTGTGGTGGGTCATCCCTCTTCAGAACTTCCACTCCTTCTTTTCTAGGGAACTACACGTAGTTGCTAGTGACATCACCCTGCAGGCCCCAACTTGGTGGTTTCCAGTTGGACCTTAAAGCTCCTCAGTCCCCACTCTGTCATCCCTGTAACCTGCCAGCCTGGTAGGAATAAGAAATTGGGGGGGTTATTTTGTTTTCTTAAGAGTTTTTAAGGGTTTCTCTGTGTAGCCCTGGTTATCCTAGAATCCATTCTGCAGACCAGGCTGGCTTTGAACTCAGAGATCTGCCAGCATCTACCGCCCAAGAGCTGGGATTAAAGTTGTGCTCCACCACTCCCAGACATTACAGACAGTTTCAGACTTCCATGTGGGTGCTGGGATTTGAGCCTGGGTCCTTTGGAAGAGCAGCCAGTGTTCTTAACCACTGAGCCATCTCTCCAGCCCAAGAATAAAGATATTTAGAGACATTTATATCTCCCACTTAGGCTAACATCTCATGAAACATGGACTCCATGAAATTCATATTTCCCCTGGAATCTCATTCTGGGAAAAGACTAATTCTTCCTGATGGAGAAATTCTCTTCTGAATAAACATTAACTCATTATCTGAAGACTTTGCTTTAGTGAAAGGAGCTGAGAATGAGGAGGGGATTTACAGACAGGAAAAATTCATTATATGGCTTGGTGAGATTACTTAGTTGTGCATATCTCTTGGTTTTTATATAAACATTTTAGGAACTCAAGGATGGATCTGTTACTATATATTTCCTTCACTGGTCAAAATTAGTCACACTGAATAAATATGTTAATATGTTTTCAGTTTTCATTAATAATTTGCTTTTTGTCTGTTGTTCTCTCTCTTTCTTTCTCAGAACAGTCCCACTATGAATCTCTGGCTCGTCTAGAACTCAGTATATAGGCTAGCTCCTCCCACCTTCCCTCCAGAGTGCCTACATTATAGATGGGCATGTCACACCTAGATTTTTCAGTTCTTTTAATTGGCTTATTGAGGAAGAGTTGTTGAGCCTGGCTGGTTAGGGGCAGCCAGGACACAGGCTCTGCTCCTAACTTCGTAACAGAAGAAGGCTCCCATCAAATGCAGCCCTCCTGTCTTAAAATCCATTGTCTATAAGCTATAAGCAATATTGCTTTTCTTTATCCTTGAGTCTGTTATAACTCATCAAAGGACTAGGGCAGAGTTCTGTTCTTATTCTACAGATAATAAATAAAACCTAGGCTCACAGAAGTAGTTTTCCAATATAATTAAGTGAAACTGCTCATCTTCCTCAATCCATCATTCCAGTAAATCACTAAATGAAGTTGGAACCACCTCAGCCAGGCATGGTGACACAGGCCTGTAATCATGGTGGTTAGGAAGAAGAGGCAGGAATTTCAAGATTTCAAGTCACCTAAGGAGAGAATGGTCAATGATATGGAGGGAGGCCCACAGAAACAAGGGAGACTATAATTGGCTCAGGCCAATGTCTAGCCTCTTCCCTGAAGCTCCAGGACTTCAGAGCCATGGCACCAGTAAGTGTTAGCTAAGGTATTTACCACCCCGTGTTTTCTAATGTTTCCTATCCAAGGCAGCTTAGGTCACTTCAGGTTCAGACTGCTCTTGTTGAAGCCTGCTTCTTTAGCATAACTGCAGTCATTTTTGTCTTCAGTCTCCATTTTAGTTATAAGATGAAATTACTCATATTTTGTTACCATGTTTCCTTGACACTCTGAGGAGTCCCCAACTACAGCTCCACTTGGGACCAATCAAATTAAAGGTCAGCTAGGAATGCTTTATCTAGCTACTCAAAATGATGTCATGCTGCCATCCCCTTGCTTCCTACATGTGGTTACCTGATTGTTACCTGGATATGGTTTGTTTCATACAGGAACCTGATTGTTACCTGGTTGAGGTTTGCTTCCTATACCTGGTTACCAGGTTGTTACCTGATTTCAGTTTTTTCTTATAAAAAGCCTGCCTTGGAAGCAGACCAACATCAGTTAGGCTCCTGAGAACTCTCTGTGACTTTGGTGATGCTGGTCATGACCAGTTTTGGGGTTCGTGTTCAATAAGCCATCAATATCTGACTGAGATCGGTGTCTGACTGGTTTGTGTGTAACACTCTAAGTGGGGAAATTAACTCAGGTAAGGATGAGTCCCTAATTACATATCCAATGGAAATTCTTCAGCCCTGAAACCATATACACACAACCAACAGAAATGATCTCAGCAGATTTTATTCAGATATTTGCACATACTTACTCACACATACATAGAAGGAAGAAATTGGAAAGGAAGAATTTGGAAGGGATTGGTAATGGACAAGGAAAGGGGAAAATGATGTAATATATTTTAATTAACATGTGTAAAATAAATTTTAAATTAAAAGCCACTAGAAAGGCATCATAGCAGTTAAGAGCATCAGTGATGTTACAGAAGACACGGATTCCACTTCAGAAACCACGTGGGAGCTAACCATCTCCTGTAACTACATTCTCCGGTGATCTGATGCCCATTCTGGCCTCGCAAGTATTGTACATAGACACATGCGGGAAAAAACTTCCATACACATAAGATAAAAATAAAACTTAAAAATGGAATTCTCTACAGTGATGTCATAACACTGAGATAGACAGCACCAAGGGTGATTGAAATGAACTCCTGGTTCTGCCTGGAAACAGCTGTTGCGTTCCTCTGAGCCAGGCTGCTCAGAGGCAAAAGCAGCCTTATTTTGAGGTGAGAATAGCTCAGCATAGCTGTGTATCTCAATGCTGATAGGTGAATTTTCTTTGGTGTTTCCAGTATTGGTGTTCTCTGTCCCTTGTAGGTGTGAGAATTGTGGCATTGATACATCTTTTAAATCTATAATTTAGATCATAAATTATATGTGTGTGTGATCTGGAAGTTAGATTTGCTCCATAAAATTTCACCTGCCTTAGGAGCTAGACTTGCAGTCTTCTGTCCCTGTTTAAATTGTTCAAAGTATAACCTGGGGCCTGAACCTGAAAGAGATTTAAGGGTGACAGCATATGTGGAATGCAAAATCTATTCTAAGCTGCTCCTCTTTGAGCAGTAGTCAGTCAGAACTGAATGCTATCATAAAGAGATTTTTTTTTCATGAATCTCTTAAGTGTATGGAGTATTTTCTCCCTGGGGAGGAATATTAATTCTAGAACAACTGCACCTCCAGCCTTTTAGAAAAAGGTTTCTGAGACAAACTCACCTATGTTAACTCAGGTGACCTTGATACCAGGCTGTTGCTCTGCAGGTCAATGACCTTGTTCTCTTTATCAAGCTAACTAAATTCTTCAATTTAGCCATTTGAGTCATATGCACCTGTGCATTGCATTAACAGGAAAAATGGTTGCATGAGAAGCACAGTTTCTGCCTTCAGACCAGAATAGAAGGACTAGCTTACTGTGTGTAAATGTAACTTTTTTTTTTTTTTTTTTGGTTTTTCGAGGCAGGGTTTCTCTGTGTATCTCTGGCTGTTCTGGACTCACTCTGTAGACCAGGCTGGCCTCGAACTCACAGAGATCCGCCTGCCTCTGCCTCCCAAGTGCTGGGATTAAAGGCGTGCGCCACCACCGCCCGGCTAAATGTAACTTTTTTTTTTGCCTAATAGAATTGTCATCCTCAAGGCATACCACCTCACTCTCTAACCTATGCCTAGTCCTGGACGCTTCTAGCCTCGTACAATCCTATCTAGGCCTAGAATGTTTTCATCCTCTGAGACTTACAGCTGATTAAGCTGACTATTTCTTCTTCTTTCTGAAATCTGACTGGCTGGTTCCACTCAACTGTTCTGGCTCAACTCCTTTTCAAGCTAACAGATTTCCACTGGCTTCTTTCCAGTTCTCACTGAATTGGTCTGCTTGGCCTCAAACTTACTCTAGCATTCTGTCCTAATCTGGCTCCTTGTCATTCTCTGGCTCATTCTGTCTGTACCTGTGCCTAGCTTGTTCACTGTCCATCCTGCTTCTGTAATACTTTGCTGGTATAACTGCCTCTGAATTCCACAATCTGAACTGCCACGAACTCAAAGCCACTGCACTGCCTCTCAACTCACTGAGTCAACAAAACTGACCTAACAGAACTTACTATAATCTAAGGACCCGCATGCTTCTGTCTCCTGAGGGCTGCCATTAAAGGCATGTACCACCACACCTCGGCCTTAGCTTTACTTTACCTGAAACTGGCTCTATACCAGGCTGGTCTTGAACTCAATGATCTTCTTTGCCTCTGTCTCCTGGGACTAACTGTGTGTCTGTGTTTCAGCCATATCATACACACCAAGAAAGCCTTTGATGTGATCTCTTGCCAGAGCAGCTGTATTCTGATTTAAAGTTCCTCTACAATTGTTTACAACACTGAGAGAAATAAGGTAGACAAACAACTGCTGATGTCACAATTGTGAAAAAGGAGCTGATTGTGGCAGGGTGAGTGAATTTGTAATTTCCCAGGATGTGTTAATTCATATCAGATAGATGAAGACAGACTAGATTGGTGGGTGTACAATTTGGGGAGGTTAGCTTGATCTAATGAGTATTGAATTTCCATCTAGGAGACTGTCCGTTGCATATATGTCCAATCCACTTACACAGTTAACTCTGAAGGTTGAGACACCAGCCATTGGATGTAGCTGTGTGTGTCAAATTACAGATCTCAACAACTAACACTACACACAGAGGCAATGTAACTCATTGTCTTATTAATGCAATTCCATTTGCCAGGGTTTGACCTGCTCTTTTTCCAAGTTATCATAGATATTTTTCAACTATATTTATCTCTTTAAAAAGTCAATTATTGGTTTCTCTTTTAAATTTGATTTTATTTAAATGCATCAATACTCTAATCTCTTTTTTTTTTGTTCACCGATGTTTCCTACTTATTAAGATTTTCTTTCTATTATTCTCAGGTGCTGTTGATTATTCATTTCTGTACAGATCATTGTATCCTACACCCCAGATTTTGTTCATGCTATGATATTGAGAACTGGTTTGAACGCCTAATCCTGGATCTGCTGCCCAGTGCTGGGAAAACAGTCCTAACACTCCTTCCAGACTGGACCTTGACTGATCGGTAAAAAGGAAAAATAGGACAGTACATGTCCTCCAACCTCTCTGGCTTTTATTGAGATGTACAAATGAAGAGGGGCCTGTGCAAGAACTGAGTTCTATGATCAGCTTTGAAGCTGGTAAGTCACAGCACAGAAAGGGATGGAGAAGGAGGGAGAAAGCTTTCCTGCTTTGACAGTAGTTGACATTAGCAAAGAGTAATGAGGTGATCGATTTTAGATGATCAATAAATGTCCAGACTGGCCACTTCTCAGGCCCACAGACCAGGCAATCAAGAATCTGGGTAAAAAACTGAACTTATCATGAAACCAAATTCTTGTAATTACAGTAGTTCAGCCAAAATAGAAGATCTGGGTAAAATGGTGTGGCCCTGGGGTAAAATGGTGTGGCCCTGACTAACAGGACTGTTATTTTCCAGGTATAAGATGTTCAGCCTGAGAGAAAATGTGTGAGTAGTATTTGGTGTGCTCTAGTACAAATCCCTAGTCTCTGGAACGAAAGGGGCCATAAAGCCTGGTTCAACTTTTTAAAATAATTCTTTGGGGATTATAATTACATCATTTCCACCATCTCGTTCCTGCCTCTAAGCCATCCCATAGACCCTCATTGTTTCTAATTCATGGCCTCTTTTGGCTTTGACCACAGTTACTTGTTTGAATTGGACTTCTGCTTGGCCATAGGACGTCTGAGCTAGGAAGGAACGGGCATGCCCTGGACATGGGATGACTGTGTAAGGAAATGTTCACACAAAGGGCACTGTGCCTTGGAAGAGAGAGAAGTGCTCTGGGAGACTGGAAGAATTTCTACAAAACTACAAGTTTCCCAGATGAGGGCACTGCCTGACCCTAGGGTGGAAATGCAGAGCTGGGAAGACCTGTGTTGTCTAGTCATTTGATCCCTGCTTACCCAGTAGGGGAGCTGTTACAGACCTGAGGCAGAGCTGGGTGGCTTTAGCTAATGATGGACTCTAGGAAGGTCTGGCAATCAGGAGCACCAGTAAGAGGCAGACTGTGAGTTCTTTCAAGGATTTTCATCTGATGCAGCTATAGGGAACTGTAAGGGAGACCACAAGCCATACCATGGTGAATGTGGGTACCACTGTTCCTCGACCAGAAAGAACAGTTTGGCTGAGCTCTCAGAGCCTGATCTGTTAAGAATGGAATGGTCATTGAACCAGACTATAGTTCTGTTGGTCCATCTGGTGACCTGGGCCCAGAGCCTTGGCCTCTGAGCCTCCCTGAGTGTGGTTTCCCTGGGGAGGGGAGACTTTGCAGCCCTGGCAACAAGAAGCTGTGGTGCTTATAGTATCATTGTCCAGTATGCACACAAAGGCATTGCTTTTGGTGTGTAGTGGTAAGATAGTTTGGAAAAAATGAAGGTCTGGTTTCTAGAAGTTCTGAACGTCACATCCAGCATTCATTTTTGTGTGATAAATTTTACAAATAGTTTAGAAATGGTGATCATCCTTCAGCAATATTTAATTAGAATCCATTTCCACTTCCACTACCACCAGCCACAGTGGCATGGTTCAGAGAAATTCAATTCCAGGGTACAAAAGGAGTTTCTGAGCAGCAGAAATTTCTTAAGTATACATGGTGTTATACAGACGGATATGGTAGATTTCACATCTTGTGCTGCAATCCCTGAGGCAGGAAATAGACATTAAATTATTTTCAACATTGGTTTATGTATGTGAGTCAGTGGTACTTGGTTTGCCTGAAATCACACAGCAGTACAAGGGGCTGCATAGTCATATCCCACCTTTCTGATCACCTCCATTTACAGAGAGCTCTCTAGAGCATGGGGCCTCTGCCTGGAAGAGAGATCAGTAGAAGCTGGAGGCTCAGAAATATAACTGTTCAGGAGTCACATTGAGGTTTGTTTGTTTGTTTTTTGAGGGAGTTGTGAAATCTGTATTTATTTAATTTCTATACACATACAAGTATAGGTAACATTGCATATGTTTACATTTTTATTGGTTGAATTTCCTTCAGCCTTTTGATGAAAACTTGAATATTTTTTTGAGCTTATGTTTTTGTTTTTTTGTTTACCTCCCCTTATTCTTTCACAAATATTATACACCTTTTGGTTGTTGTAGTTTTGTGATAAGTACACAAGCCACATTGTGCCAAAGGGTGTACTGTTTCTTCATAATCCTTTTCAGAGTTCTGAGTTTTTCTTTTTTTTTTTTTCAGGTTTTTTTCGAGACATGGTTTCTCTGTGTATCCTTGACTGTCCTGGCCTCACTTTGTAGACAAGGCTGGCCTTGAACTCACAGAGATCCGCCTGCCTCTGCCTCCCGAGTGCAAGTTCTGAGTTTTTCACATTGCACATAACTTTGGAATCAGCTTTCCTGTTATAAATTGTTAGGAATTTTCATTGGATTGTTTTGAATTCATGCTGCAAATTTAATATACTCAGCATTTTTCTTTACCTTTTGAAAATGCATCATTTTAATGGTGTTGTTTATAATTCTATGAAAGGGTAAAAGATATTATTCTGTAATCATTCACTTAGGAAAAACAGTAAGTGTGTGAAAGTGAAACTGATGTGAAATAATGTACAAAGCCATAGAAAGGGGACTTTACTATGGAGTTTAGTGACACAGTATACATTGTTACAGTCACATAAAAGATATCTCACTAAATATGGCTTAATTGAGAAAAAAGAGTGCAAATAAAGCACGTTCCAGTATTGAACAAGGAATCTGAATGTGTCAAGGGATTCTGTATTCCTGCCTTCACTCTGCCATGTTTCCCTCCATGACAATAATGGACTAAACATCTGAAACTATAATCAAGCCCCAATTAAATGTTTCTTTTATAAGAGTTGACATTGTCATGGTGTCTCTTCATACCAATGGAAACTCTAAATAAGACAGATGTTGGTACCGTGGACTGGGGTATAGTTGTGATAAGCCTTACTATGTTTTTATTTGGAAGAAAATGGATTGGCCAACTTTGGATTAGGAAAGGAGTTGGAGAAATGTAATAAAGGGAGTGGTGAGCTCAGGAGAAGACCCCACACAGCTAAGCTTCCATCTTATGAAAGAACAGCTCTGGTCCAGATGTGGTGGTACACACCTTTAATACTAGCACTCAAGAGACAGAGACATGCAGATCTCTGAGTTCAAGGTCAGTCTGTGGAACAAGTTCAAGGACAGCCAACCTTAGGTATTGAAGCAAAGCATTGAAAACAGAAAGCTGGTGAACATGTCATTGAACAAAGGGTGCATGTTCCAGTCTCAACAAGCAGAAGAACTTGGCAGCTTCGGTCAGGTAGCTCTGGCTTCAGAGTTAGAATAGAAGAAATGGCTAGAGAGATGGCTCAGCAGTTAAGAACACTGACTGTTCTTCCAAAGGACTGGGGTTCAAATCCCAGCACCCACATGGCAGTTCACAGCTGTCT